>CM041810.1:4712237-5051117 GCA_023376895.1 Aspiorhynchus laticeps | reverse complement strand
GTGAGTCTGACATTATGAAGGCTGAGAGGCTTTCCAGTTACGGATTGGACTTGGTAGATTTTTGGATTGATAGCTGTGTGGATCTTGAGTTGGCGGCAGAGGCTCCCTGATATGAAATTTCCGGTGGACCCCGAGTCAAGGAGGGCATTGACTGAAACAGATACGTTGGGTGCAATAAGCATTACCACAATAGAGAGAGAATTCATATTTTGAGGTATGGGTTGAATTGCACTCACCAATAATCGCGGAGGTTGAATGGGGCATGTAGAGATTACATGCCCACCATTTCCACAATAAAGGCATAAGCCTCTAGTTATTCGCCTCTGCCGCTCAGCGGATGACAACCGCATGTTGTCGGTCATCATGGGTTCTGGGACTGGTTCTGGAGGATGGTTCGCCTCTGGGTGGCGCTGTGGAGGAGTGCAACGGTTAAACTGGGTTTGTTCCTCAAAACATGATCGCATACGAATGGAACATCGGATGGAGAGTTGAATCAAACGACGTAATCTGGGCTCTAATCCTTGACGAAAGGTGGTAATCAGAGATCGTTCATTCCAACCACAAGCTGCAGCAAGGGTTCTGAATCTTAGGGCATACTCATTGATGGATAGGGAGCCTTGTCGGAGATGATACAGCTGGTCACTGACAGATGAGTCCCCAGATGGTTTTCCGAAAACCTCTCTGAAATGAGTGACAAAATTATTAAATGATTGGGTGACATTACCAGATTGAGCCCAGATAGTCTCTGCCCACTGTAGTGCCTTGCCGGATAGAAGTGAGACGATGAAGGCGATCTTGGATTTTTCAGTAGGATATAGATAGGGTTGCATCTCAATGGAGAGTGAACATTGTAGGAGAAAGCCGTTGCACTCCTCCGCCACACCAGGGAAGGGCGCTGGTCTGGCCATGGGACTGACGAAGACTGGTGGAGAAGAAGTGGTGGTGGTGGATACGGAAGTGTTTGACGGTGTTGGTGGAGGTGCAGGAGTGAGAACCCGTCGAAGATTATCCACGAGTTCCTGGAAGGGATCCGGTTGGCTCATGCTGAATCACTCTGTTTGTTGGTCCGATCTTCTGTTACGGAAGCAGACTGAACACAGCGGATTCTAAAACAGTTTCAAGGTATTTATTGATTCAGCAGAGGATAGGCAGCAGATGTAGGTGAGTAGTGATTTTGATACTTGATATGTTGTTGAAAGCATATACTGAGGAGTATCTTGTCTTGCCAGGAACTCATGGATAGCTTGAAGCAGCACACACCCCAGGATGACAGTGGAGAAGAGGATCGCTGTTCGGAGGAAGACAGACGATGGAGACACAGGGGATCTACAATGGAGAGGAACAGGAGGTAAGTAGTCTTTAGGTAGGTATCAGGTAAGTAGTGGCACATAGCTCAGAGAGTCCACTTCGTGTAAGCGAGATCGGACAACTGACTGGAGTGAGGTGTGTGCTTAAGTAGTGCTGAGATGATTGGTGCTGATGAGGTGCAGGTGGCTTGAATTAATACTCAGGTGACAGTGATCGTAGTGGTGGATTGGTGGTGGAGCCTGGCCGATCTGTGACATTGCAAGTCTGTAAACGGCAATTTGCAAGCAAAAACAGTGGTGTTAAGAACTGCAAAATGGATTCACTCTGAAGAATATGTCTCTGTGTGTAAAATAAAGCTGTTGCAAAGGTGTAAACAACGTGTTGCGTACGCAGGGCATAACTTTTCCTGAAATAACCTGATATGCGCTGCACCGTCTTTCTTTTCTCTGCGCTTGCAGTTTTGGCACGATTCTCTCACTAACTGAGTTTTGCAAGTGTGAGGGGAGGGCGGGACCTTCTTCTTGTAACCAATCAAATGAGGCTCTCGCTGACTCTCCATTTACTCTTATCTGATTGGTTCAAATAAACACATCATACGCCAAGACATTTATCTTCATTTATTTCCGGAACGTTCTTGCTGCCAGAATGATACTTTTAACGTACACTTACAGTAAATAATAATAATAAATAAATACCAACTTAATTAAAACATGATATTTTATAAGTTGTGTACCATTATAGGCTATGTGTTCATAGTGAATTTCGAGCTGTGTAGTATCTTCTCCTCCTTAACAGGCTATATGATATATTAGTTTATTGTTATATTATATTGTAATTTTGATGATACTTAAAGAAGGACTAGTATCTGCACTAGCCTATACATAATTTCACCTGTCATGATCAGGGATGGTTCCATTTTTTTTTTTTTTTTTACAAAAATTTGGTTCAATAATAATTGAACCAACAGAACCAACAGTAATATTTTTTTTCTTTAACGTTGTAATTTAAGGGTACTTTACAAAATATTACTTAAATATTTATTAATTTATCTCTGACTTATTCACCATTTATCATCTGTAATACCATTGTGTAACCACTAGATGGCTGTTTAGCTCTATATATAAACAATTAGTTACTTGAATTTGGATATATATTTAGACATTGTTAAATACATATTTATCAATTTTTGCATTAGTCAAATCTGAACACAAAGAAAGCATTTTGTTACTCATTCTTGCTTCATAAAATAGCTTGATCGGTCACATGAAAGTAATAAGAATCAATACTGAAATTTCAAAATATACAATTGAGTGTTAAATACCATAAACAGAGACATGGTCTGAAAATTGACAAATTCAGATTTAAATAGCTTTATTGGCATAGTAAAAAAAGGTTTTATAAAGTATAGCACTCTGATAACATAGTGTTGAGCACATAATTGTCACATAACATCATTTTAATTATAAAGTTTAACATCAGTGGTGTAAGCAGATTAGGAAGTTTCGATGTAAAGCCAAACCAAACCAAACCAAACCAAATAATGTTAACACCAGCAGTCTAGCCTAAAGGAACACTACTTATAAAGTATCATGTTTTAATTAAGTTGGTATTTATTTATTATTTTTTTACTGTATGTGTATGTTAAAAGTACCATTCCGGCAGCGAGAATGTTCCCGAACTAAATGAAGATAAATGTCTTGGCGTATGATGTGTTTATTTGAACCAATCAGATAAGAGTAAATGGAGAGTCAGCGAGAGCCTCATTTGATTGGCTACAAGATGAAGGTCCCGCCCTCTCCTCACGCTTGCAAAACTCAGTTAGTGAGAGAATCATGCCAAAACTGCAAGCGCAGATAAAAGAAAGACGGAGCTGTACATATCGGATTATTTTGGGAAATGTTTGCTCTACATACACAAGTCATTTAGACAATTGACACAGTTTGTTTTTTTACACATACAGAATGGTTCTACGCAGTCAATCCGTTTTGCAGTTCTTTAAACTGTTGTTTTCGCTTGCAAATCACTGTTCACAGGCTTGCAGTGCTTTTGACTGTATTTTGGTGAAAAAAAAACGTGCCAAAAGTGTAAGCGCTGAGAAATGAAAAGTGGAAGAATACAGATCATATTTATTTTGCGTTAGCATGAAGCTGCAGTTTCACAATACATGAATTACACTTGCAAAAAAAGTAAAATGCTGCGAATCTTTTTTTCTTGCACTTGAATCTCGATTTGCACCTTTACAAATCGTTTCTTGCGCATGCAAATTTAATTTACGTTTGCAATCATATGTACACTTGCACAACTCTTACCCTTCACATGCAAATCTTTTAGGCATTAATTTACCTTCATAGTAACGCTCCTATCCTCTCAGTGCCAGATTTCGGATGCCCGTTCAAGTTAGAAGTGGATGCTTCTGCAACTGGGGCTGGTGCCGTTCTTATTCAAGAGTGTGAGCTTGGAATTGAACACCCAGTTTGTTATTTTTCGAAGAAGTTCACGTTGTGTCAGCACAGATATAGTACGATTGAAAAGGAAGCTCTTGCATTACTGTTAGCGCTGCAACATTTCGAGGTGTACTTGGGTGGAAGTTCTTTTCCGATTGTCGTGTATAGCGATCACAATTCCCTTGTTTTTTGGCTAGGATGTGTAACTCGAATAAACGGTTAATGCTTTGGTTGTTAATAGTGCAAGAGTTTTATTTGGATTTCTGACATAAGAAGGGCTCGCAGAATATTGTTGCGGATGCGCTGTCCAGAGTTCATGGTGCTGAAGTTTAAGGTGCTGTTGGGTAGTGATAACTATTTTGTTTGTATCTTTTTGGTGTGGAGGTGTTACGAATGGATTCGTGTTGCTAGGGAAACAGTATATAATTTGCTCGTGTGTGTGTGTGCGTGCATATGTTTTTTTCCCCAGTGTTTCCTCTCTCTCGCTCTTTCTTGCGCTCTTTCCCTTTCTCTCTTTCGTCATTAATTGATTACAGGTGGAGCTGATTGGGAGGACTGAGCTGGTTGGTGAAGGGAAGGATTGGCACAGTACTTAAGCCATCCGGTGGAAGGAATCGTTGTCTCCCCGCTCTCCTGGTGTCTTCATTGTGAACATTGTTGTTTCACTATGTAATATGTATCCGGTGAAAGGATCGCTAACTTAGACAGTTGTTTTCAACCATTGAATTATGTAACAGTTTAGTTGTGATTTTATGTTTGTTACGTTTGGCTGCTTACGTCCTGGACCTTGTTTCAGTGGAGCTTGGTAGGGAGGTGGGTGCCAGTTTGTTTTGTTTGTTTTCTCTTGTTTATGTTAGAAGGGAGGCAAGTCTTGTATTTTATTTGACATTTGATTTGTAGGTTAGTTTGTGTATAGTAGTAGTTTTGCTTATTGTAATTTACTTTGCCGATTTTCCCCTCCCGAAGTTTATGATCCTCCTTCTGTTTCTTTATTTAATAAATTTACATTTACTTGCACTTAAATAAGTGTCTTGTGGTTGAGAAATTGAGAGTGAGAGCAGAGATCTTTCTTAGATAGATCCCTGTTAATTGTTACGGATCAATTTATTTTCTCTTTGAGTAGGGGTATAATTTGTAGTTCGTAACAGTGTGCAAAGTTTAAAAATAATAATTTATTCCATGTAGTGTCCATTTCATTCATTTAATACTTAATATTGGAGGCATCCAAGTTATTTGACATTTGAACTTTTTTTTTTTTTTTTAAGAAACGCAATAGTTATAGTTACTTTCCCTGGTTACTTTTATAATGATGTAGCTCACTTACTAATTCGGTTACTATTTGTGAGAAGTAACTAACTATAACTAATGACTTTTTTTAAAGTAACTTGTGCAACACAAGCTGATAAAATGTAAAACTGTAACTTGAATGCAATGTAAGTCGCTTTGGATAAAAGCGTCTGCTAAATGCATACATGTAAATGTAACACTGGTCACTACTATTGCACTATAATGCTGCTTCTGCCACCTTATGACAATAGATTTACACTTCGAATTAGGAAGTCTGTCATCAGTGACAGTAGCTCATTGGAAAAGGATGGAAAATGCCCTTCATTGTGTTTGCACTAATAAATGCTGCTGACTGCCAGCTGCAATCACCAATAAGACGTTCCATATTTTTTTGTATATCATCATAAATATCAATATTGCAAATATTCTTGAAATATCGTGATATAATTTTGAGGCTATATCGCCCACCTCTACTATACACACGTGGTCAGAATTGTTGGTACCCTTGGTAAATATGATCAAAGAAGGCTGTGAAAATTAATATGCTTTGTTAATCCTTTTGATCTTTTATTAAAAAAAAAAAAGCTTTCATTGGAGATAAATGTCATTTTGAAATGAATGTTTTTTTTTTACTGGTACCCCTAGAAATTCTTATCAGTAAAATATATCTGAAATATATTCCCATTCATATTCACAATTATGAGCACACCAGCATGATTATGAACATGAAATTATCCAGCCATGGCTTCCTGTTTCACAGAAATATAAATGGGAGGGAAAACAAAGGCCAAATTCCAAATTAATCACCCATCACGATGAGAAAAAACTAAGAATATTTTTCTGATGTGCAGCAAAAGATAATTGAGCTTCACAAATTAAAAAGTGGCTTTAAGAAAAGATCTAGAGCAGTGAAATTCTCATTTCCACCATCAGGGCAATAATTAAGAAGTTCCAATCAACATAAAATGTTACGAAACTGCCTGGAAGAGGACGTGTGTCTATATCGTCCTAATGCACGGTGAGGAGGAGAGTTTGAGTGGCTAAAGACTATCAAAGGACCAGAGCTGGAGAATTGCAGAAAATAGTTGAGTCTCAGGGTCAGAAAACCTTTTAAAAAATGATCAAACAGCACCTACATAGTGTTTGGGAGGGCTTCAAGAAAAAAAAATGAAGAAAAGAAAATACTTTCACCAAAAAACAATCTCCAGCATATTCAGTTGTCTGACATGACTGGAACTTCAAATGGGACTGGCTTCTATGGTCAGATGTAACTAAAAAAAATTAGCTTTTTAGCAGCAAACTCTCAAGATGGGTTTGGTGAACACAGGGATAAAAAGTACCCCATGTGTACAATGAAATATACTGCTGTATTTTTGATGTTGTGGGCCTATATTTCTGCTGGAGGTCCTGGACATCTTGTTTAGACACATGGCATCATGGATTCTATCAAATAACAGCAGATAAAAACAAAAACAAAAAAACAATAAGTGACTGATTCTGTTAGAAATCTTATAATGGGCCATATTTGGATCTTCTAACCGTACAATAATCCAAACACAAACCTCAAAAACAACACCAAAATGGGTCACTGAGCACAAAAGCAAGCTTCTGCTATGGCCATTCCAGTCCTCTGACCTGAACCTTGTAGAAAATGAGTGGGGTGAACTGAAGAGAAGAAGCACCAACATGGAGCTTGGAATCTAAAGGGTCTGGAGTGATTCTGGATGAAGGAATGGTCTCTGATCTCTTGTCAGGTGTTCTCTAACATCATCAGGCATTATAGGAGAAAATTTAGAGCTGTTAAACTGGCAAATGGATGTTTTGAATAAAAGGGTACTGTTAATTGTGCTCAATGTGTATTAGAGAAAACCATTTATTTCATAATGATATTTCCCCCCATTTTAAATTCTTATTATCCAATGAAAGGTTAGATTTTTTGTGATTATTATCTACTATTATCATTTTGACTTCCGTCTTTGCTACTGTTCGGACGCTCTTGCTAATTGCTCTGCGCTTTGCTCCCTATTTTTGTACTTTTCTCAGATCTCCCTAAGATTTTAACTTCAGAAGATCAGCACAGTGCTCAAACAACATTTTTTGGGGGAAAAAAGAAGACTCTTTGCCTCCCACTGCCAGCAGTTTACATTCCGGAAACGGAAAAACACAGCTGTCTACATTCAAACAGACGAGAGAAAATGCCTCTCGTGGAATCTGTCATATTAACTAGTTTGTTGCATGGGTAAAACAACACACAAACTCCTGTGGACTCCTGAACCTAGCCATCCTTTATTCTTCTACCCCCACAGTGCCCTCTCCTGGATAGAACAGTATCCGGGATTCACACTGTCAAACCTTAATATGTAGTCTCACTACATAGATTATCCCACAGAATCCACTCGCTGCATGAACTGCCACGGACTTCTACAAAGGATTGCGGTTCTTGAAACAAAGTTACTTGCTGGACTTCCAAAACAGGCGGAACACACAGCAGATTGTCATCACATTCCCCCTCAGCATACAGCCAGTGAGTCCTGTGAATCTAGTGAATCTCAACAGTTTATACAAAGTGTAGAGGAACAAGCCAAAACTGATCGACAGACTAATCGATGGCACAAACAGGGAGCAAGACCCAAAGGCACTAGAGACATCAGATTATCACGAGTATCTCGTATTGCTGCAGTAGCATCCTCTACCCCAGATACGGCTATGATAAGACTTGTAAACACTGGTATTCTACCACCCCCCTATACAGCTTGAGAACAGATTTGAAGCATTAATGAATGTGGGAGAGGAATCCGCAAATGTGACTAAACATGGATCGAATCAGCCAGCAGCTAACATTGCTACTAAAAGGCGCTCAAGGTCGAGCAGACAGCAGCTCTCAGCTCAGAGCGCAGCCGAGTCCAGGACACTGATAGTGGGCGACTCTATTATCAGAAACATCAGTAGCAGGACTACAACTACATGCTGCTTTCCTCAAGCAACCGTCTCTGATGTGAACAAGGAACTTCGGAACATTCTGATGAAGTACAAGACTGCAAATCGAGTCAGCATCCATGTGGGGAAGAATGATATTCGGAAAGAGCAGTCAGAACTCCTTAAGAAGGATTTCAGTGAACTCTTTGAAACTCTTCAAAGCCTTGAAGTTCAGTCGTTCATCAGTGGACCACTCCCAGCTAGGGGAACTAACATGTTTTCACAGTTGCTTGGGCTGAATACATGGCTACAAAGAACCTGCAGTATAAAAGGAGTCAACTTCATCGACAACTTCAGTCTTTTCTGGGGCCATAGACAACTGTTTAAACTGGATGGCCTCCACCCAAACAAACTTGGTGCAAGAGTGCTAAAGGACAATATCTATTTCTCCCTCCATCATCCTTCAATGGTGTGTGTCAATCCACTCGGCCTGAGTCGACCACGATATGAGTGACCACAGGACTTCATATCAGCTTTCGAGTCATCATGTGGTAGACACATCCCACAAGGACACTGATAACACCACGCAACCAAAACAACCACTGCTCATGGACATCCCATCATCACATGCAGACTGTGACGTATTACAACAGCTCCAAGACTCAGCACCCAAGGATGACTTTCTGGAAAACAGCCAAGGAAGCCAGGACAACATATCACAGTCACCGGAAACACCAGAGCCCCGCTCACCAGACACATTATCCCTCTCTCTAGCATCTTCACTTCTAAGCTTCTCACAGACAATGGAGGAACTGGTGTATGCTGGGACCAAACTCTCCTACTCTTTCGCTGCAAGCCCCCAGATATCAACTAAAAAACGGCGGCCCCCCAACCACCAAAGACTGCAGGCCCAGCTCTCCCTCCTCCTCCTGTGAGAGCTCTCCGCCCGCTGCCACAACGCCAGGGCCCAAACCCTCCTCCATCTGGTGTAGGTGAACCAAAATCAACTGATAACAGCTCTCAGTGATATGTGTCGGGTCCCCGCTATATTAGCAGCAACATTCACAAATGTTTACAGAACAAGCGGGAACCCAGTATGCCTGTAGCCTCCTCTATTTCTGTTTTATCACGTGATAGAAAGTCTAAGGCCTTCTCAAGCCGTACGGCTGACCCATCTAATCTGCGGCCTATAATGCATCAATCTAAGATTGCTGTAGAGACAAAATGTAATTCCATCAAGTTAGCATTTTTAAACATAGGGGTATTCCCCCTCGGCTAGGGGTATCACGATTCACGATTTTATCACAATGTTTTTGTCATGTTGTTTTTTCTATTTTGCAAGCTGTTTGAGCAGTACAGCCAAACTAATTTCTCTATTATAAAGACAAAGCCTTTCAAAGTAACAAAATATAAACAAAAAATAAAAAAGTATGGCAGATATTTAGGCCAAAGTGGATGAAGATAAAAATCTTTTTCATTATTTTATCTTTGTTATTAAAAAAATGAGAACAAAGATACACATTACAAATACACATAATATACAAATAAAATAAACAGTGTTTTATTTTCAGGTAGCTACAATAGGTGTATTTAGCAGGAGCATTCAAGAAACTGAATGAACAAATATAAAAATAAAACACTATATAGATTGAGTCCTATTAAAGAGTAGTGATTGATTTTTCTCTTTGTGTTTGGTGTTTTATTAACATTAAAGGAATAATTCACCCAATAATTAAAATAGGCTAGTGTTTTATTTTTATACCTTCATTTACTCACTCAAAATGTATTTTAAACCTGAGTTTCATTCTTCTGCTAAACATAAATGCTATTTTGAAGAAGGTGGAAAACCAAACAGTTTGCTGGTCCACAGTGTTCCCTACTGTCAAAGTCAATGTGGACCAGCAACTGTTTGGTTACCCCCATTCTTTTAAATATCTTCTTATTGATGTGAATGTATGTTGCGTTGTACAGTATATTGATACAGCGGCGCCAGAACTGCAGCTGATAGAATGTGCGCTGTAGCAAGATTCCCAACAATATTTCTTCAAAAGCAAATTTTGATTGTGGAGACATTTTTATCAGGGCCGCTGCTGGCCAAATGGGTGCCCTAAGCAGGATTTTATTGTTGTGCCCCCTCCCTCAAATATTATGGAAGTAAAAAAAAACACCTACCATAGGGGTCAAAATAGAACTTTAATAAAATATAAAAGTAAATAAATAAATAAATTGTATTATTTACAAATTACAACTGTAGCTCTAGACAGTTACCTATGGCAGTAATACAGTTGTCTGATTGATTTTATGGTCTCAAGCATTCAGAAATCACGCAAAAGAAAATTACGCAGTTTTACTACAAAAACCATGGTTCGTTTTTGTAAGGATTGTGATGTCCACATGTTTTTTGTTGAAGAAATTATAGAGGCTGTGTCATCTATAGCAAAAAGGTGGCCAAAAATTAAAGATTAAGTGGATATTTGAATTAAATGTTTGGTCAATAGCCTATTAAACAAGGATATGATCGTCCTGTAAGTGTAATAGCAGCAATGACCAGGCCTTTGGCTCCTTTTACAGGCATTTATAACATGTAATGTTGAAAAAAACAATAGACACCATCACAAAATGAGTAATGGTTTTACTGGTTATAATGGGACTTGTATTGGTTTTACTGGAAACTGTAATGGACCCTTTGCCACAGACATATCACCCTGCAGCCCAAGACCGGTTGCCCACGGAAGCTAAGCAGGGCTGAGCCTGGTCAGTACCTAGATGGGAGACCTCCTGGGAAAACTAGGTAGCTGTTGGTAGAGGTGTTAGTGAGGCCAGCAGGGGGTGCTCACCCTGTGGTCTGTGTGGGTCCTAACACCCCAGTATAGTGACGGGGACTCTATACTGTCAAAAGGGCACCGTCTTTCGGATGAGACGTTAAACCGAGGTCTTGACTCTCTGTGGTCATTAAAAAATCCCATGACACTCATCGTAAAGAGTAGGGGTGTAACCCCGGTGTCCTGGCCAAATTCCCTCTACTGGCCCTTGTCAATCATGGCCTCCCAATAATCCCCATCCACTTGATTGGCTCTATCTCTCTCTCCTCTCCACCTGTAGCTGGTGTGTGGTGAGCGCTCTGGCGCCGTTGTGCTGTGGCTGCCGTCGCATCATCCAAGTGGATGCTGCACACTGGTCGTGGTTGAGGAGAGACCCCCCCACATGATTGTAAAGCGCTTTGGGTGTATAGCAATACACAATAAAGCGCTATATAAATGCTTCATTCATTCATTCATTCATTCACCCTGTTGGTCTCCACTGGCAATTGGTCACCTTCTATTGGTGGCTTGTTAAAACCAATAAATCCTAATGGAATAGGTCCCAAAACACACTACAGACAACCATTTTTTTAATGGTTTTAATGGTTAAAAGTTGATGGTTTGTAATGGCATTTGTGATTTATTTGTGATGGTATTAGAATTTTCTGTGATGGTTCTATTGTGTTTTTTCAGCAGGGTTGCCTCATTGTTTTTATATAATTCATTTTAACTCATTTTAAAGGCTGTTGTTGGCTTAGGTCTGTTTTTATAACCACAAATATATATATATATATATATATATATATATATATATATTGTCTTAATACTGCTTTGATTATGAATATAGCCTACCTGAAAGTGACGTCCGGGCTTTGTTTTCATATTTTTTTTTTTTTTTCTCGGCGCCGGACTGCTGATGTCTTTTCACGATCATAGTTGTCCATCAGTTATGATCATCTGCATTCAGCCGCAAGCATGAGGCGCGAGCGGTTGCGGGCGCGGGAATGACGCGTCACGTTTTTTTTTTTTTTTTTTGAGCAACTGGGATGGTGCCCCCCTGGGACTTGGTGCCCTACGCAAACTGCGGCGGTACTGATTTCGTCCACGATATCGTTCATATCGCACAGACCGGACTGCAAGGGCACTTTAGCGTCGGACCTCAAAGGGGCAGGGGCAAAATGACAAAAATCATTTTGGAGAAAATCAACAGCAGTTCAGAGTATGAAAAGACAGTGCAGAAAAGCTGAGCGGATGTGGTGGAAGACGAAACTTGAAATTCACTATAGCATCTATAAAGACAGCCTTCATGCTTTCAATGTGGATATAGCCACATCTAGACAGACCTTCTTCTCAAATCTTATAAACAGTAACTTAAACAACACTCGCACTCTTTTTACGACGGTTGAGAGACTGACAAACCCCCCAAGTCAGATTCCCAGTGAAATGCTCTCTGACAGCAAATGCAATGAGTTTGCTTCCTTCTTTTCTGAGAAGAAAAGAAAGAAATCAGAAAGAAGATTGGCACATCCTCGAGTTAAGCAGAGGTCACACAGATTCGACTGCAATTTCAAAAAGAAGTGACTATGTCTGTTTTTGAAGTAATTGATGGCAAAATTTTGGAAGAAATAGTACAGCATCTTAAACCGTCAACCTGCTATCTTGACTCACTTCCCACATCTTTTTTCAAAAGTGTGCTTAACTGTTTAGAAGCTGATCTCTTAGAAGTGGTGAACACCTCACTTCTTTCTGCGACTTTTCCAAACTCCCTTAAAGGGGTCCTATTATGCTCTTTTACAAAGTTTTGATTTTGTTTTGGGGGTGTACTAGAACATGCTCTCATGCTTGGTGGTTCAAAAATCGCATTATTTTTCACATAATTTACATTATTACAATACCTTTTTCCCCAGCCTGACACAAACGACTCGATTAGTTCCGGGTTTGATGAAGGCCCGTGTAACCCGGATAATCCAGGCTACGAGTAAAAGAGTTAAAATATGTGTAAAAAGATGGGGAAATTAAGAAAAAGAGAATAAGAGAGAAAAACGAGTGTTTTAGAAAATAAAGTGTTTCGTCCAATCGTTGATCGTGCTGCATTGATTGACACTCCAACGAGCCAATGGTAGCAGCGCACTGAGACAGTGCGGGTGACACTGCCGCTTTCAGAGACATTGAGAGAGCGCGAGTCAGAGGAAGCAGATGTGCACTGAGTGATTTCCAGATACTCTGTATCAAACGATAGATATTGAGGAAAAGAAACTTGAATGCAATTAAAATATTACGTTTATGAGTGAAAGTGATAACTTTGAAGAGCTGACGACAAAGTGAGGAGACGACGAGACAGAGAATTGAGAATAAAAGCCGATGTAGATGCACGGAGCACCAAAGCACCGCAAATTATCTTCTTATTGAATGAGATATGACATTTTTGCCTTGGTGAGTTGTTTTTTCATATATTGACTTTACATTTCACAAGAAAACTGTTGCAGACTTAGTCGAAAAATCAGTAATGTGATGTTAGCGTTCGTATAGGCCGCTTATGCATAGTGTGTGAGCTAGTGCTAATTTGCACGTTGTGCTAAAGCTAACCGCATGTGAAGATGCAAATGAGTCGATGACGAGTGACAATGTCGTGTATAAGTGTCAAGATATTGAGTCAATATGTTGTTTGAAATCTGTATATATGATGTTTGTTGATGAACATGTTTGAATGGAAGATTAATTATTGTTTTGCCTTGTGTTTTTGCAAGGCTGGGTTTTTTTGTTTCTTCCTTTCTTCTTGTATGTGTTCCTGGACGGACGCATATGAGTGTATGTAAAAGGCGAGCCACCCACGGAGACAATTTGATCGTTGCACTTTGATCTTGAATTCATCAAAACTGGTATGAGAAATCTTTTCCTTTTGTTTTTGGACAAATAGGACTGAAACTTCGGTTTTTTTTCCACATTTTTTCCTCGAGTTTTGAACAAGAGAGACATTGATTCTGAACTGATTGATTCTAAGGAGTCAACAAATCTTTTGATCTGAGTCATTTGAATCTGAACTGACATTAACTGAATCAATTCAGTGAATCTTGAATATTTGATTCATTTTGCTGAAAAGACTGTTACATTTTGAAGGAAAAGAGTGATTTGAGTTTTGAATTTGTGATATATTGTCTTGAGAACATTGTTTATGTTTTCTTTCAATTTTATTGGGTTACAAAAACTGAGTCTGTTGAGATTTCAAGAAGTTTTATTTTATTATTTCATTTTTGTACAAAGCATTTGACAATTGTTTTCAATTGAACTGATTTCTCCGAGTCTTGAGTACAACTTCCTGAAATTTCAAAAAAAAGAGAGAGTTGAAGCATTGTCATACATTGTATGTTATCGAATTAGTATTGAAATTGACATGCTTCAGACAAATTGCTACTGAGAAATTCAATGAACGCAAGATAGCAACCAGTAAAAAACGTTCTGAGTTTTCACCTACCTGCTGTGTTGCCTCCCTCTCTCCAGTAGTCGTTCCTTATCTTCTGATCAGTTGGCCCATATCGAACAATATTGAACCTTATACAAGTGTGACACATCAGACCTGACACCTGACACGCGCTACACCCACCTTCCGAAAAACGAAATGTGTTGTGATTGGCGAACAGGGGCAGGGGCCCGAACTGACTGCACTGTATTTTCATTTTCTATTCTAAACTGTTTTAAATTAATTTTAAATACATTTCTATATCATTTTAAAATTCCTTGTTTTTATTATTATTTTTAATTCCTTGTTTTTACTATTGTGATTATTATTTTTAATGACTATTTCATTTTATTTTATGTAAAGCACTTTGAATTACCACTGTGTATGAAATGTGCTATATAAATAAACTTGCCTTGCCTTACTAAATGTATGTGAAAATACATTTGTACTATATATATATATGTGTATATACTGCTACATGTACTGCGTTAGGCTAATCGAGACTTATCACAGCACTTACATATTATTGCTCTTTTGTTGGTTTGATTGCCATTGTCCTCATTTAAAGGAGCAGTGTGTAGTTTTTAGCGGCATCTAGCGGTTAAGTTTGCGAATTGCAACCAACGGCTCAGTCCCCCGCTCACCCCTCCCTTTAGAGAAGCTACGGTGGCCGATACAGGGCTAAGATGCCGTCGTCTGAGACCGCAGAGAGCAATGAGGTTTCTTTACAAAGGTAAATTAAGGAATTATATTTACTTAATTATTCAATAAACAATGTCATTGCGAATATTACTGTTACTTGTTCATCATTGTGTCAGTGTTTTTTTGCGAGAACAACATAGTGACGAAATGCGCTCCGTAGAGCAGTTTGTCCGTTAAGGGCTTCTGTAGAAACATGATGGCGACTTCCATGTGAGGGGACCCACGGTATATGTAGTTATAAATCGCTCATTCTAAGGTAATAAAAACATAATAGTTCATTAAGTAAGGTCTTTATACTCCTCTGAAAACGTAGTTATGTATATTATATTGCATTTCTGTCTATAGATCATCCTAAATATTACACAGTGCACCTTTAAGTCGCTTTGGATTAAAGTTTCTGCTGAATGATTAAATGTGGACGTTAATTTGCCTGAATCTGTATAGAATTGGGGACCTTTGTAGGCATATTGGGAATGTATTTTTGAGACATTTAATTTTGTACGTAAACCCATGTGTTCATAAAAAGGAATGAGTGTTTCAATAAAGCTATGTGGTAGGCTACTGTATTGTTTTTGTCTTATTGCTAAATATATATATTATATTTATCAATATTGTTACGGGAACGACGAGACGTGAGACGTGCGGATCCATTTGCGAAGCTTTATTATAAAACATGGTCATATTCAGGCAGGGTCAGTAAACAGCAAACAGGTATGGCAGGGGCAAAACACAGAGCAATCCGTAGAGCAAGCGTGGGTCGACGATCAGCAAACAACATCCAACAAGGGCTAGGCAGAGAGATAATCCAGGTATACGAGCAGTAATCCAAACGGGGTACAAACAGAGTCCAAAGGGCTAGGCAAAGGGGTCAATCCAGAAACACAGGCAGGAATCAAACACGGGAAATCTAACAAGGTAAACTGTAAACGCTTTGTAAGGTAGTAGGGCTAACAATACTCTGCGTTATCCGAGAGGAAGTCCCAGGCTTATAAAGTGTGTGTGATTGGGTGATGGTGATTGTGAGATAGTTTCAGGTGTAAGCGTGATCAGTGAGAACAGCTGTGTCAGTGCAGTGGATGATGGGAAATGCAGTTCGATGGTGAATGGCAACAGTAATGTGGTGTAAGAGTCAATGTGGTGAACGATTGACCTCTGGTGGTGAGTGAACGGCAGTGCATGGACAGGATTCATGACAAATATATGGCTATACATGGTTCATGCATATATTGCAGAATATTGAAAAATATAAGAACCAGACTCCCATATATCAAAATATATTATGTAATATATCACATTATATCTTCCAATATATTCACATATATTTTTGTTTCATAAGGGATGAATCCAATATTTGGTGATAATATAGCATAATGAGAGATTTATAAGCAGTTGTTTGGAGTCCGGTCATTTTTTACCGGGAACACTACAAGTGTGACAGGAGTCCGAACACAACAAGAGGGTTAAACTGACATTGTGTGCTTTAGTTATAATAACATATAAGTGATTGAATTATTTCCAGCTTCCACAGAAGCATTCAAAATCAAACAAAGAAAATTAGTGAGACAGGTGAGTATATTTATAAGTATATAGCATGACATATCCTAGATATACTGTAATCAGTAGATATATTTTTGCTACAATAAATAAATATTACATTTGTATCTTAATAGAACCTCTTTTTTCAAAAGAAGATGACAATGATTCATCCGATCTTCTATCTTCTGTGTAATCAGTTTTATAGCACTAAAATAAATGTTTGTTTGTTTTTTCTTTCCTGAATAATTGAGCAGTAATTTTATTTAGCAAGTAAAATTAGCAAAATTAACAACACTACTAACTTATTAAACTAATACCCATTTAATTACTAACTAATATCCATGAACTATAGTTTCAGTAGTCAGCTTTTCCAGTATTTTAGTACTTTTTTCAGTACTTTTTGTGACAAAATATTAAATGTTACATTGTTCCATTAGCAGGCAGTAATCAAATATGTTCTTCTAATTTTCTGTATAAAATGACATTTTAATCAATTACCCTATTTTTGAAACTAAAATGTCAAATTCCCCAGAATTCTTGATGCTTTTCATTCATTCATTCATTCAATTTTATTTTATTTATTGTCATTTCTCTCAAACACAACATATTTGATTGCTACACAAAAGTAACTCTGTAGCTGGTTACCTGCTTCAAAAAAAAAAAAAAAAAATTCTAACCAGTCTTGACCAGTCTAACCAGCCAAACAGATGAAAGCTGGAACATGGTCTCATGACAAAAACATACCTGTGGGATTTTTTTTTTGGAGACACAAAATACGTACCAATAAGTGCACTGTATACCCTTGCTGTAGAAAAATTGACAGTAACACACCATTTTCTATAAAAAAAGTAATATACTGTAGAAAACAATGCATTCTGGGTAATATTTGTCATTTTTGAGAAAGTAGCCTACAGGAATATACTGTGAATTTACAGAGCTCAAAGTCGACACTCAGAGGCTGTGTTCAAAATCACACCCTATACCCTCATTCAATTTTCCCTACATTAGTTTACTTTAGCAGAGTGCCCAGGCAGTGCAGTGAGCCTGGGTAGCACCGATGGAGCAGGGAGCCAGGGCGGAGCAGAAGACCACCAGAGCAGAGCTAAGGACCACCACGGCGGAGCCAAAGACCGCCAAGGTGGAGCAGAAGACCACCAGGGCGGAGCTGAAAACCACCTCAGCAGAGCTGATGGTGCAAGATACCAACAAGGCGGATTAGGCAGAACTAGAACATAGAGCACAGAGAGATTACAATGGCCTCAGCAGCCATAACAGGAATAGCAGACAGTTCAGAAACGGCATCTTTGGCGGTAACAGGGCGAGCAGAGAGTTCAAAATCGGTCTCCTTGACCGTGACAAAACAGTCATAGAGTTCATAGACGGTCTCTGTGGCCGGGTCAAGATGGGTTACAAGTTCATGGATGACCTCTGTGGTCAGTTCAGGACAGAGTTCAGGGGCAGCTCTTTTGGCTGTGACAGGACAGGCTGGAAGTTCACTGACAATCTCCTTGACTGTGACAGGACTAACTAAGAATTCAGAAATGGCCTTCCTAACCGTAACAGGAAAGGCGAAGAGCTCAGAAATGGACTCCTTGGACAAGACATGGTACTCCGAGAGCTCGGGATAAGCTTTATTGGCCATAGCAGGGCAAACAGAGAGTCC
Source organism: Aspiorhynchus laticeps (assembly GCA_023376895.1). Taxonomy (NCBI): domain Eukaryota; kingdom Metazoa; phylum Chordata; class Actinopteri; order Cypriniformes; family Cyprinidae; genus Aspiorhynchus; species Aspiorhynchus laticeps. The sequence goes on along the minus strand of CM041810.1, from coordinate 5,033,003 downwards.
AGGAAAGGTCTCCTTGGCCAGGACAGGACAGTCACAGTGTTCATAAATGGCTTTTATAGCTGTGACAGGGTAAACAGAGCGTTCAGGAATGGTCTTTTTGGCCGGGACAGGACACTGAGTGAATTTAGAGGCAGTCTTAGTGACCGTAACAGGCAGTTTATGATTGACTTCTAGCGCTGAGACTGGTATTACAGAAAATTCACTTACGGTCTCCATGACCTCGTCAGGACAGACAAAGCATTCATAAGTGTACATCCCTGTCTTAAGCAATTCAACAGTTTGCTCTACAGTAGTTCAACAAATGTGATTTTAACACAAGTAACCATGTTTTGGTTTGTAATACTCACATTTGGAAACAGCCTCGTCGCTGTTCTCTAATGACGTATCCTCTCTCACGTGGGCTTCTGGGATAGAAAAGTGTCCATAGATGAACACTTCAGAATCTTTGCTGAAGCAGTAGGACATCCGGGGATTTCTCGCCTACTCTTTATGAATACCTAAGTTTTCGAACATACTTATTTCTTCACGTACTCATTTTTTTCCTACTATATAGTAAGTAGGAATATTCGAATGCAATTTAAGTATACGTACGTCTGATTCTTGCGAGAATTAATGCACCAGCCAGGTAATTCTCATCTACTCTTTTATGAATACTCAGGATTCAAACGAACTCTTTTGTTCACCTACTGCTTTTTGCCTACTGTATAGTACGGAAGTATGTGGTTTCAATGTCTTAATGAGTGAGTCGTTGAATTATTCACTCAACTGATTAATTCAAGCAGCTGATTCATTCTGGAATGAATCAAATGAATTTATGAATGAGTTACTGAATCACTGACTCTCTCAATTTAGGACTATTTTCTTTGCAAACACAATATTACACTAATTAAACTGTTGTATAAATTAATATCACATTGGCAGTGGTGCAAATATAAATATAAGAGGGTGATTTTTTTTTTTTACCCTATATCTTAAATTTTAGGCTCATATAACTGCATTTTAATAGACAGCCTGCATCATGTTCATCAAAAACTGAAAGATCAATCTAAGATGATGGACAGCTCTGGACGGGGCGCTGCTTTAGATGATTTATTCATTTTAATACGTTATTTTCCCCATAATTAAACACACCAAATTAATGCATTAATTCGACAGCCCTACAATAATGACTTGGATGGAACGTGTTTCATACTTCATGCTTTTGGCTAAATAAATAAATGAGTGAAAAATTGTTTGTGTATTATTTCTATAATTATTATTATTTTTATTTTTTGTCTGTCTGCCATGAAGTCAGTCTGATGCGTTTAATCAGTGTTTTTTCTTATCTTCAGTCACAAGGCCAACATGTACTACTTCATTGAGTCCTCCATCGCTTCGTCTCATTCCTCATCAATGTTTTTGTGGTGGCCGTCTTTGCAGAGGACTTTTATGGCAAGACCAACATGGAAGTGGTGAGCACTTTCATATCTACTTCCTGATAGATGTTGCATCACCACAGATGAGTAGCTGAGTATCTCTTCAGCAAGCAGACACACAAACTGCAGCAAATGAAACTAAAAGTAAGCTGCAGATGCTCATGTAGGGGAATTACAGGGAACCACTGTCAACAGTTTTACTCAGGACACAATCATTCATTAAAAGTGGTGAGAGTAACTTATCTTTCCAGTGTTGATGCCACTTCCTCTCCTGTTGCTGTCTTTGATCTTCAAATTATGCAGCACTCATCTGTTGCTTTTGTTGATGTGAACTCCTTTAATTTTGCATGTAGTGAGGGAATTAAAGTTTGGATTTATATCCGTTTTGCAAAGACACATTTATGTGGCCAAGTGTAAATGGAAACATTTCAAAGGGGTCATACACTGGCTTTTTTATTCATTTGTACTGCTCTCTGAGGTCCATTTATAATGTTATCAAGATTTTTACATAGAAAAAAAAACATCATAATTTTAATTACGAAATTATTGAGAGAGAAAACATTGAAATATATTTTTTCTCCAATCTCGTAATTATTCTCATTAGGGGTTCCGTAGTGCATGCAATTTCCTTTCCAAACACAGTATTCGGATTTGGGCACATTCCTAATGAGAAGTTTAAAATATTTTTGATTTATTAGGAAGTTAATAGGAAAGACTAATTTCTTGAGTCAGGACTACCCATGCTACAAACTGGTGTGATTTTGTATCAAAATACTGGTGCATTTGATGTCCAGTGTGCACAAAAAACATTTGATGAAAAATCGTAAATCGTGATTAAAAATCGGAGGGTGGGGCTAGACAGGTAGGGACATAAAATTTGTGGGTGGGGCTAGACAGGCAGTGATGTAGAATTGGTGGGCAGGGCTAAACAGACAGCGATGTGAAGCAGGCGTTGATCATCTTCTGCGGAGGCGGTGCTTATCGACACTATTACATCATAGAGCTGTGGTTTTGGCGGACTGCCTTCAATATAAGCTGTTTTTAGACTAACGAGAAAGTTTTGAGTTCTGAAACTTACAGGATGTTTTTATAGTGCAGTGACCTCTTAAATGTCATAAGCAGTGGCGGAGCTAGAGTTTTATAAATGGGGTGGCCAGGGGGTGGCCAAGGCTAATTCAGCGGGTCCAAAGACCATTACAAAAAATCAGTGTATAACTCCAACCTGGCATAAAAAAACATGAATAAACCCTATGATTGCTGATTACTTCACATTACCCTATATTAGCTATAAATTCCTACCGTAACTTCAAATGTTAGTCTATTGAAACTTATTTCTCTTAATTCGATCACCTCATTAACCAGTGGTTGGAGCAGCCTGGAGTGAGAATTATTCAGGAATAAATCAACTTTTCAGGAATAATTAACAAGCATGTGATTAACACTACCAGTCAAAAGTTTTTGAACAGTAAGATTTTTAATGTTTTCTAATACTCTTCTGCTCACCAAGCCTGCATTTATTTGATCCAAAATACAGCAAAAGCAGTAATATTGTGAAATATTTTTACTATTTAAAATAACTCCTTTCTATTTGAATATATTTGAATATGTAATTTATTCCGGTGATTTCAAAGCTGAATTTTTAGCATCATTACTCCAGTCGCATGATCCTTCAGAAATCATTCTAATATTCTGATTTGCTGCTCAAAAAACATTTATTATTATTGTTGAAAAAAATCAAAATATTGAGAAAATTGCCTTTAAAGTTGTCTAAATGAAGTTCTTAGCAATGCATATCACTAATCAAAAATTAAGTTTTGATATATTTATGATTGGAAATTCAGGTTTCTTTGATGAATAGAAAGTTCAGAAGAACAGCATTTATCTGAAATAGAAATATTTTGTAACTTTATAAATGTCTTTATTATCAATTTTGATCAATTTAAATCATATATTTCTAAATTATATTTCTATAATTTATTCCCCCCCCCAAAAAATAAATAAATAAATAAATAATTATACTGACTCCAAGCTTTTGAATGGAATAGTGTATAATGTTACAAAATATTTTTTTTATTTCAGATAAATGCTAATCTTTTGATCTTTCTATTCATTAAAAGAATCCTGAAAATTTTTTACTCAACTGTTTTAAATATTCCTAATAATAATAATAATGATGTTTCTTGGGATGCAAATCAGCATATTAGAATGATTTCTGAAGGATCATGTGACACCGAAGACTGGAGTAATAATGCTGGAAATTTAGCTTTGATCACAGGAATAAATTACATTTTAAAATATATTCAAATAAAGCAGTTATTTTAATGAATAAATTAATTATTCATTTATATAGCACTTTATTGTGTATTGCTGTCCACCCAAACCGCTTTACAGTCATGTGGGGGGGGTCTCTCCTCAAACCACCACCAGTGTGCAGCATCCACCTGGATGATGCGACGGCAGCCACAGTACAACGACACCAGTGCGCTCACCACACACCAGCTACAGGTGAGAGAGATAGAGCCAATCAAGTGGATGGGGGATATTAGGAGGCCATGATTGACAAGGGCCAGTGGAGGGAATTTAGCCAGGACACCGGGGTTACACCCATACTCTTTACGAGAAGTGCCATGGGACTTTTAATGACCACAGAGAGTCAGGACCTCGGTTTAACGTCTCATCCGAAGGACGGTGTTTTTTACAATATAGTGTCCCCGTCACGATACTGGGGCGTTAGGACCCACACAAACCACAGGGTGAGCACCCCCTGCTGGCCTCACTAACACCTCTTCCAACAGCAACCTAGTGTTCCAAGGAGGTCTCCCATCCAGGTACTTACCAGGCTCAACCCTGCTTAGCTTCATTTTAAATAGTAAAAATGTTTCACAATATTACTGCTTTTGCTGTATTTTGGATCAAATAAATGCAGGCTTGATGAACAGAAGATAATTCTTAAAAAAAAAAAACATTAAAAATCTTACTGTTCAAAAACTTTTGACTGGTAATGTACACTATTTGTTCTCAATTTTTCTTAAATAAACTATACAGGGAACCCTATTTTTAAGGTTAAAAGTAACAATTGATTTGTATACAAGTTCATATTAGACCATTTTTTATATTAATTATTAATTATAATTAAATATATATATGTAATATATATCTTTTTTGCAAAATTATCTCTATTTTTCTCACTAGTTTATGGACACTGAATGGATTTTCTGCTGTTAAGTGACAATGTTTTCTAGCTGCTGTCTTTCCGCGGTTGAAACACTCATTGGGTGATTACATGAGACACTATACATTCAGTAAGTTGAAGTGTCTCTTTCAACATGGATCGGATGTTCATTCAATATTTACTTCATGCTAATAAGAATGCACTCCTGCTTCGCTTGAACTTAAGAAAAGCGGGAGCGCGCATGATCCGTCACGCCACTAAAAAGCTCCAAAACTGCATTAATCATTTGAATTATTAATAAAACTAACAGAATTCAAATGCTTAGACTTTGTTTCCTATTATCAAAAGTGACCTTCTCTGCCATGTCCGTCAGCTCATTGTCTGTGTCCTCTGCTCTGCGATGTTTTTCACTCCGTAAGAAAATTAAAATGAACGTGTGGCACGAGAGCGCGTGAGAGGCTGGAAATGGACAAGATGAAGCACGATGCGGAACACCAGATGCGTCGCATCCTTGAGTTCGAGGCTAAAATAATACTTATTTCAGTACGATTAAACAAAGAAAATTAAATAGTAACATATTAATTATTGGGGTGGCACCTGGGGTGGCCGATCCGATGTCAGGGGTGTCCAGTACCACCCTGGACACCTTTCTGGCTCCGCCACTGCTCATAAGATCAAGGGAATTTAGTTTTTTCAGTTCATGACCCCTTTGACAAATCAGATAGCAAAAACATATGAGGTCACCAGGTGTAAAGAGGCCCGTGGGTAAATCTATAACTGAAGTTTATCTGGTGTTTTCTTTTCAGAGTCAGCAGTGTAATGAAACAGGAAGTCCTCACAGTGAGTTTTTCCCAGCCAACAATGAAACACTGGACGTCAACATCTACAAAGGGGTATGACACAAGGATTGTATGGATTAATCTCACAATTAATATATATGTACTAAATATGATAACCACATTGACATTCACAAATATATATGTGTACCTTGAACGCAGCATAAGTTGTTTTGGTTAAGCATCTGCCAAATGCATAAATGTAAATGCTGTATGTATCCGATGACCAGACGAGTTTGGTGACAGCACCACCTGCTCGTCAAAGTGTCATATTTAATAATTAAAATGTTAGATGTTACATTGAGTGAAATATTCATATCATTATGGTTCGGTTTATTGAATGGCATCATGTTTGGGCATTATGTCTGAAATCCCTCTGGCTCCTACAGGGCTTCCTGAACCTGCGCTGGTCCTGCTTCGCTTGCATGCTGCTCCATCACCATATTACCCACGCTCCTGGTCAGTGTTCGAACTATACCGTGGACTTTGGGGAGCCCACTTTTTTTCTTATAATGCGGGGGTGGGGGCTGCATTCGTGCACTTGCGCGTGCCTCAAAAGAGGACTTACAATGACTTACAAAGATACATAACAGCTACAAGTGTAAGCAATACTTGCTTTATGCAAGCACTATAGGATGAATCACTATACAGGATTTACCCTATTATACTTTATCGTCACGAATTGACCCACAAATAGTCTATAAACAAAGCATAAGGCTGTCTTTGAGTTGAACAACGGTTAAAATTACTCGTCAGGCTACAGAAGAATACCATAATTCCTCTGTTTAATTAGGCCTAAGACATCAAGAGCCACGCAGACTAACAACCCAGCCACAACACATAATGCGAATAACATGCCTTACCTTAAGGGGCCTGGGGTCAGCTTCCTTTGCTGTTCGTCTAGAAATCCAAGAAGTGGATGGGCGATGACCTGCCTTAATCCAAGATGTGATAAAAGGCTTTGGGTCGAAACTCTCCAATGGGGGTCCATTAATGTCCAGAAAAAGGAGCAATGGGAGGCTGTTTTCACGCAACCTATTGCGGGTCTTGCTGTCAGTATCATTAACGGCAGAAAATCCCCTCTCACACTCAGCTGAAGTAGGAAGGTATGTTCTACTCGCTGTACAAATCTTTTCCAGCTTTCTGCCTGGTGCTCTGTCTTGTCATTTCCAGTCGCAAATCTCCTCGACCACCTCACTGGCTGGTTCTCCAAGCATTTTAGCAAGTGCACGTACTTCGTTTTCTCCATACAGGAGAAACAAGCGCTTGTCCAGGGATTTTAGCATTTGTAGGAGGTCTGATTCTGGCATTCGCCTTGTGAGATTGTCAATCACAGATTGATAAAGCTGATTTATTTTTTCAGCTTCTTCTTGCGTTGTCACCCAGGCGGGAGGTGTGCTAACAGGGCTTGCAGCAGGTGAATCGGTCGTGCTATTAACGTCATCACTACACAATTTCTTAGTAAAACCAAAATTAATGAAACTGCCTTGTTCTCTTTGCCATGGTGGCTATATGATGCTATATGATGCTAACTGCAGAATGGATTTCATGGACTTTGCGCGCAGATCAGCCTCGTTTATATTTTTTCTACGAATCTTTGAGTTAACGTACTAAACATAAGTGGAATTTGCACCACAGTGCCCCCACACCTTGATGCTCATGACAAGAATAGCATGTATCTTTATTGAAGTGAATTAGGTTTAAATCGCCATCATGCATGAATTACTAATTTTTTTTTCAATTTTACACACAATAATCCACGATGATCACATTACACAAAACTGAAATTGCACATCAAAATAACACATTGTCAATATTTTTTGAGACCCCCAAAATTTCACAAATCACGTTTTCAGGGGAGCCCATGTCTTATTAAGGGGAGCCAAGCTCCCCCTAGCTCCCCCGTAGTTCACACCATGCTCCTGGTGGCCATCTTCGAGGACGTGCAGCATCTGACCGGCATGAACGAATTCCTGAATGTGCTGCAGAGTATGCAGGTAAGAGTGTGTCTGTATGATGCTCTGAGCTGCCACTGAACTAGGGTTGGGTGTCGTTTGAATTTTATCAATTCCGATTCCAATTCTGAATGTTTAAAACCATCTTGCTTACTCCTTCACAGAAAACAATATATTGATTTAAATTTTTAAGGACATGTTTTGTGATCGAAAGCCTATATGCGAGAAAGTGGCAATGGCCTTGAATATTAAGTGATTCTCAACTGAGAGACAAAGGGCCCTCACCTAATGGCCCATCAGTGTGACTATTACTTTGAGGCAGATAAGACAGAAGAGAGAGTATAGTGCACTTTGTCTCAAAAAATTTGATTTATTGCCCCTCATAAAAATCCCACCCAGTAAACCCCCAATCCCTCCCTCCATAACTGGACATCTGTTCTGGACACCTGATGTACACCCCCACCCATCCCCCCCATCTAGATGAGGAGCTGATTATCCAGGCCGTTGTGTTTTAGGGTATTTATGACTTGTGTGAGGGACTGTTATGTGATTTCAAGTTCAAGTTCAAGTTGAGCTTTATTGTCATTCCGCTACATGTGGGGACATGCAGTGGAACAAAATGTTGTGCCTCACAGGACCACGGTGCTACATAAATACAGACATACAACAATGAAGTAAGACACTATAAACCTATACACAGACTAACCTACTGACAGATGTTGACTAAGTTTACTATATATAAATGTTTACCCTATACAACTAAGATAAAGATAAAAAATACAAACTATACAAACTATGCGAATGCTTCACATAAATACTGTACATGTGCAGAGAGAAACATTGTGAGTCAAGCAGCTGGCTGGGGAACAGTATAAAAGCCGGTACACACCAAGCCGACAGTTGGCCGTCGGGCAGTTTTTGTTCGTTGGCCGACTAAGTTTTCTCAGTGTGTTCCACACCGTCGGCTGAAGTTGGTCCTCGTCGGCTTGTTTTCGGCCGATTCGACATGTTGAATCGGCGTCGGAGCTCGTCGGTCAGTCGGGCCGTCTGATCATTCTGATTGGCTGTTCAGCTGGCGAACCAGTGCGCGAGAAAAAAACCCCCAGAAGTGACGAAGTAAGTAGACGACGAAGTCAAGAGGGAACACACAGAACGCTCATCTTATTTGTTTGCATTTCTCATTCCGATACGTGAATATTTTTAAAAAAAGATATGGTTGTCTGGAACGTGGCAAGTGAAGATGAATTGATTAGCATGATCCAGGAAAGGCCGGGTTTGTATGACATTACGGAAAAATGTTATGTCAACCGTGTGGCAAAAGCTGAACTGTGGCGTGAGATCGAAAATAAACTTGTCATATCAGGTAAGATCTCCTTTTTGTCATTTGAGGTCTTTAGACACTTGTTTGTTATTTTTCAATAGTCCGTGAATCTTGTAGAGAAAAAAAAGTAACATTTATTGGTATTACAAATAGTCATGAAATTGACCTAATAACTAGGCATAAATGCTTACAAAAATTGCCTTTGTCCCTCAGAGAAAGAGCACAAGAAGCGGTGGGATTCATTGCGAACCCAGTACATGCGTTACAAGAAACATGGACCCTCAGGAAGTTCTGGAGCTCAGAAGACTGGCAGGCAGCAATGGACACTGAACCGCCTGCAGTTTCTAGAGCCTCACACAAAAAGGAAGGAGAGCACTTCAAATCTAACGATCAGGGTAAATAAACAAATCTCTATATATGTAATGATTCACTACCAGATCCGGGATCCATTTGCAGCTTTATTGAAAAACACAGAGTTAGTTCACAGGTAAACTCACTGAGCAGGTATTTCAGGGGATATGACAGAAACAGTATCGTAAGACAGTTCAAGGGTCGAGGCAGGCGGCTATCCAGAGCAGTGGTCAGAGTACAGAGCAAGGGTCGAAAGGTAGGCGGCAATCCCACAAAGAAACTAGAAACAGGCAAGGTCACAACGTAAGGCAGTCCAGAAATATTATAATAACGCTCAGTAATGTCAGCTAGGCAAAACAAGACTTCGCACTGAACCAGCCTTGGGTGGCTGGTTAAATAGTCCAGGTAATGAGCTACAGGTGTTGCTGATGATCAGTGCCAGGTACGGGGCTGCTGGGAAATGTAGTTTAAACTAATACTCGGGTGACGGTTCCCGTCGATGTCCCGAAGAGGGAGCCGTAGGAGCGCTCTGTGTGACAGAGCCCCCCCCCTGCGAGCGGCTCCGGAAGCGAGGAGGTGGTCGACGCCGGGGTCTACCGCGTGGTCTGGGGGCCGGTCTTTCCGGGTGGTCTCTGTGGAACTCCTCCACCAAACTGGGATCCAGGATGTCCTCTGCATCGACCCAGGACCTTTCCTCCGGGCCGTAACCCTCCCAATCGACCAGGTATTGAAGAGCGCGTCCCCGGCGTCTGGAGTCGAGAAGTTCTCGCACCTGATATATCTCCTCGTCCTCCCTTGAGACGGGCAGGGGGTTCTCATCCTCGGGCAGCTCCTCGGGTCCCTCCCCGGGATCATCGGCGGGTTTCAGGAGTGAGACATGAAAAGTGGGAGAAATGCGATAATGATTAGGCAAGTTCAATTCAAAAGATACAGGAGTTATTTGACGGGTAATTTGGAATGGACCCACGTACCTGGGACTGAGTTTGCGACATGGTAGATGTAGTCGCAGGTCACGAGTAGACAACCATACCCATTGTCCAACCGTGTATTCGGGATTGCGTCTTCGGTGTCTGTCGGCTTGTACTTGTTGCCGTCTGCCTGCGTGTCGAAGGTGATGATGAGCCTGATTCCAAGTCTCCTCGCTACGTTGGATCCAATCATTTACGGCAGGGACATTAGAGGGTTCTCCTGACCAGGGAAATAGCGGAGGTTGATATCCTAGGATACATTGGAATGGGGTGATACCTGTGGCAGGTTTTCGGAGGGAATTCTGAGCGTATTCGGCCCATAGGAGATAGCGACTCCAGTCCAATTGATTGGTGCTGCAATATGAGCGAAGAAAACGAACGAGTTCCTGATTGAGCCTCTCTGCTTGTCCGTTTGATTGGGGATGGTACCCCGAGGTGAGGCTGACGTTAACTTCTAGGGCCTTGAAGAACGCGGCCCAAAGCCGTGAGGTGAATTGGGGCCCTCGATCAGAGACAATATCCTCGGGTAATCCATAGAAGCGGAAGACTTGGTTACAGAGATGCTCAGCCGTCTCCAGAGCGGTCGGTAATTTGGGCAGAGGAATGAGACGACAGGCCTTGGAGAAGCGATCAATGACGGTAAGGATGGTGGTGTGGCCGTTGGAGTTGGGTAAGTCAGTGACAAAATCTATAGCAATGTGGGACCAGGGGCGGTGTGGTATGGGTAGAGGTTGGAGTAGACCTGCAGGTAACTGGCGAGAGGGTTTCTGAGTTTGACAAACTTGACATTGATGAACCTGAGTAATGGTATCCTTCCTTAGCGTGGGCCACCAGAATTTGTTCTGCAGAAGTTGAATTGTGGCGTTAATTCCTGGGTGGCCTGAGCTGAGAGCCGTGTGGACCTGATCAATGGTACGGTTGCGAAGCTCCACAGGAACGAATAGTTTATCTTGGGGACATTCGGGGGGTATAACTTGTCCAGTGTTGGCCTGATCAATTTCGGTGATAATATCCCACTGTATGGGAGAGATGATGATTGATGGAGAGATCACATTTTCGGGTTCCGTGAATTCTGGCCCCTTCTCAAACTGTCGAGATAACGCATCGGCCTTGATGTTCTTAGTGCCTGGTCGGTATGTTACCGTGAAGACAAAGCGAGAGAAGAATAATGACCATCTGGCTTGTCTAGGATTGAGTCTACGGGCTGTCTTGAGATATTCTAGGTTTCGGTGATCTGTCAACACCGTGAACGGATGACGTGCCCCCTCCAACCAATGACGCCATTCCTCGAGGGCAGATTTGATGGCTAGGAGTTCTCGATCACCCACGTCATAATTTCGTTCTGTGGGGGTTAGCTTCCGTGAATAGTAGGCACAGGGGTACAATTTAGCGGGGTCACCTTGTCGCTGGGATAATATCGCCCCTATTCCGATGTTCGAGGCGTCCACCTCCACCACGAAAGGTGAATTGGGGTCTGGATGATGAAGAATGGGGGCTGTAGTAAACTGAGATTTTAACTGATCAAAGGCCTGATGAGCTATGGCTGTCCATTGGAGACGATGTGAACCCTTCTTAGTCATGTTCGTGAGTGGAGCAGCGATGGAACTGAAACCTCTGATGAAGCGACGATAGAAGTTTGCGAATCCCAGAAAACGTTGGAGCTCCTTGAGATTGGAAGGTAGAGGCCAGTTAAGCACTGCGTGAACCTTGCTTTCATCCATAGCAACTCCTTCATGACTGATTATGTATCCTAGGAAGGCGACTGAGGTTGTATGAAACTCACATTTCTCAAGCTTGGCATATAGTTGATACTTGATCAGGCGTTGGAGTACCGATCTGACGTGCTGGATGTGTTCCTGGAGAGTTTCAGAATAAATGAGTATGTCGTCTATGTACACAATGACGTAGTGATCAAGCATATCTCTGAAGACATCATTGATGAAAGATTGGAAGACGGATGGACTGTTGACAAGGCCGAACGGCATGACCAGATATTCATAGTGCCCTGTAGTAGTTGAGAATGCTGTCTTCCATTCATCGCCCTCCCTGATTCTGATGAGGTTATAAGCACAGCGTAAATCGAGTTTTGTGAAAAACTGGGCTGATCTTAACTGTTCTAATGCAGATGGTACCAATGGTAAAGGGTATCGGAACTTCACAGTGATCTCATTTAATCCTCGATAATCAATACATGGACGGAGGTCACCCCCTTTCTTCTTCACGAAGAAGAATCCTGCGGAAGCTGGTGAGGTGGAGGGTCTAATGAAACCTTTGGCTAACTCCTCCTGAATATAATGGTTCATGGCCTCGGATTCGGGTTGAGATAAGGGAAATATACGACCTCTGGGGGGAGCAGTGTCGGGCAGTAAATCAATGGCGCAATCTGAGGGTCTATGAGGCGGTAATTGCGAGGCCTTAGCCTTACTGAAGGCTATTATCAAATCATGATAGACGCTGGGTAGTGACTGAGTATCCACGTCTGGTTCTTTCACAGAAACCGTCTGACAGACTAGAGGTTTAACCTGGGATATACATTGGGTGAAACAGTTCGTACTCCAGTTGGTAATCTGAGAATCTCGCCAGGATATGTTTGGATTGTGTCGGCGTAGCCAGGGAAGGCCCAGAATGATGGGTGCGTGTGTCGTGGGGATGATGTAAAACTGTATTGCCTCATGATGAAGGGCGCCGGTGGTTAACGTGAGTCGTGATGTCAGGTGGGTTATTTTGCCTGTGCCCAGGGGGCGCCCGTCGACCGCCTCGACTGCTAGGGGAGAAGGACAACGAATTAGGGAAATATCGTGTTCTTGAGCAAAGTTCATTGACATGAAATTTCCCGCTGCTCCAGAGTCTATCATGGCTGGTAGTTGTACAACACCTGATGGGGTCTCCAATGCAACAGGAACTGTTAGGCAATGATCATTATTGAGGGTACACAAAGTTACACTCACCCGGATGGCTGGATCAATATTGGGTCGAGAGGGGCATGAGATTCTTATGTGACCGGGTTCCCCGCAATACAGACAGAGGTGTTGAGTGACGCGACGCTGTCTCTCCTCTGATGATATGTGGTAAGTGTCCACCTGCATAGGTTCCTGACCGTCAGAGGGTGCTCTGGGTATCGTACGGATAGTGGGCCGTCTAGCTCTGAGAAGATTGTCAATCTGGATGGATATTTCAATGTATTGATCGAGGGACTTCCCTTCATCGCGGCATGCTAGCTCAGTCTGAAGATCATAATTCAGCCCCTTTCTGTAGTGCACCTTTAAGGGATCCTCTGTCCATGTTGTCTGGGCGGCAAGTGTGCGGAAAGCAAGGGCATATTCGGCTGCTGATCTTCTTCCCTGTGATAATGTCATAAGAAGTTCATCGGGACTCCTCCCATCCTTGGGATGATCAAACACTTCTCGAAAGCATTGCTGAAACTCCTCGAATGTGCGAAATGGGGACCTGCCGCCTCTCCAGACCGCTGTCATCCATTCCAGCGCACTTCCGGTAAGCAGAGAGCTAACGAACGAGATCTTTCCCTCCTCGGTGGCATACAGAGCGGGTTGTTGGTTCACGAACAGGGTGCATTGAAGGAGAAAGCCTCTGCAGTGAGTGGGATTACCATCATACTTATCCGGAAACGCTAATCTGGGATTCACGCTGGTGGATTGAGTCGGTGGGACCGCCATGTTAATACTGGGTGGCGGAGCCGGAGGCGATGATGCCGGTATTTGCAAGTTTTGAAGAGTCTTCACCAGCTCCTCGGTGAGAGAGGTAAGTTTTTGAAGCTGTTGGTGGTGAACGGCCAATTGCTGAGCTTGTGATGATACCTCTGATGATAGCTGGTAGATAGCTGCTGGATCATGTCTTGGCGAAGTCTTCTGTAATGATTCACTACCAGATCCGGGATCCATTTGCAGCTTTATTGAAAAACACAGAGTTAGTTCACAGGTAAACTCACTGAGCAGGTATTTCAGGGGATATGACAGAAACAGTATCGTAAGACAGTTCAAGGGTCGAGGCAGGCGGCTATCCAGAGCAGTGGTCAGAGTACAGAGCAAGGGTCGAAAGGTAGGCGGCAATCCCACAAAGAAACTAGAAACAGGCAAGGTCACAACGTAAGGCAGTCCAGAAATATTATAATAACGCTCAGTAATGTCAGCTAGGCAAAACAAGACTTCGCACTGAACCAGCCTTGGGTGGCTGGTTAAATAGTCCAGGTAATGAGCTACAGGTGTTGCTGATGATCAGTGCCAGGTACGGGGCTGCTGGGAAATGTAGTTTAAACTAATACTCGGGTGACGGTTCCCGTCGATGTCCCGAAGAGGGAGCCGTAGGAGCGCTCTGTGTGACAATATAAATATATATTTTTTTAATTTCAGAATAAAAAGAAACATTTTGCTTTTTGTAAAGTGGCCACTGATTGTTCAGATGGGTGTATTTACAAGTAACTCAAGAAAATCAACATATTAACACAAGCCGATAATTTAATGTCACATTATCTTCTGCAATGTGTCATAAACTGTATCTGAATAGAGCCATTTTGCCAATTTGCTGAGTATTGTTTTAGCTATGCCCTGTTATTGTTATGGGTGATAGGTGAACAGTTGTAAGAATCTATGGTATCACATCTTTCACATTTTGATTTTATCTTTTTATGTTTTTTAACCCAGTTTCATTGAGGCTGAGCTACGGCCCAGTACACCCTTGGCTGAGTCCACCATCTGTGGAGCTGAGTCAACAGCCATGAGAAAGGAGCCTTTGCAAAGCACCTACATAAAGCCAAATACTCCGAGGCCTAATGGGAAGCGCAGGAAGATGCAGGACGAATCCTCCAGCGAGGAGTCCACATACTTGATACGCACCATCTGCAAAACTCTGGAAAAGTTGGCATCACAGGAAAACACCAATGATGCCATCTCAGCTTACTGCAGAAATTTAGAACACAGAATGCGGAATTTGCCACCACATGTACTGCCACATTTCCAGCATGAGGTTGACAATTGCATTTTCAGATACTCAGTGGGCCACAACCAAGCACTGGATGCATCTGCCAATCAGTATACATACCTGTAATACTTTATGTAGAAAAAGTGTAAACAGATTTTTTAGCATTTTGTAAGCTGCATCGTTAATATGTCATGCACAGTTGTAATTTATATTATAGTTCTTGCAGAATTCTATGTAGACTTTCAAGTATCTACTTTTTTTTTATCTTGGATTTTGAAAATCTTAGATTTTTTACTGATTTTGGTATCTAAACAGATTTTTTAGCATATTGTAAGCTGTATTGTAAATATGGCATGCATAGTTGTAATTTATATTATAGCTCTTGCAGAATTCTATGTAGACTTTAAAGTATCTACTGTTTGTTAATTTTATATCATTGCCTTTGTAGCAATTTCTTTGCCCATTGTACTGCACATTGGAAAATAAAACACTTTGACTTTGGGTAAAATGTACTTGTATTCACAATTCTTTATGTAAAAAAGGATCACAAAACACAATGATGTAAAATCCTAACCTTTATTTTGCAATTTCACACCATCGTCATAAAACAGATACCAAGGTCAAAGACTGGAAACAAACAAGTTTGTCACATGCTTATATTTTGCCCCACTGAAAGGGCACTGCACCAATGTCTGAATTAAAGTACTGGCACAGTTTATCCCTGAGCTGTTTGGTGTGTATTGTACTGTTGGTTGTGTGTGGCAGAGATGCCTGCTGTAGGCCAGGGTCTTGTCTCCATCTTCCTGGGAGAGTGTCATGATCTAGTCCTTCCTGGTCGATTCCTACCATGTATACTTCACAGCACTCTGTACGCAGAAAGTTCCACTGAGCCTGGAATCCAATGGCTACTTGGTGCCACTCTTCCACTGTGTCTGGGCACTGAAAAACATTAGAATTAAAACAAAAAGTAGTTTTAATTGTCGACCCTTGATAACTTGTAGTCATTTTGTCATATTTCATTGTCTGAATGTGTACAAACTGCACTATAAATGTTGAAGAAGAAAAAAAAAAGAAAAAATATACATGTATACCTTCAGGTATTTCTCTTTTAAGACCTGGTAGATTGCTGCACAGGTTGCAGGAACGAATTGATGAATTGTAGTCATTCCCACTCGGAACTGGAAAGAAAGGCTCTTGAAGCTTTCTCCTGCAAAGATTACAATCACATAACTCTATTATCGATGTTCCACACCTTTTACAGAGTCCAATCAAACACTTTAAATGCATTTTCATTATATTACATTAAATCAGATTATTGTTATCAATTATTAAAGGCATTGTGCTATAAACAACCCGAATTATGTTTTATATGTTGTCTCTTTTTAAGTAAACTACAACTGCCATCTGAAATAATCAAATTCTTTTCACTTTTATAATGCTTAATGCTACACCGAAATAAACACAACTGAAAAAGCGTTGTAATGTAATATTTAAACAGTGAATAACCTTTAGCTTGCTTACCTGTTGCCAAGAACCGTAGTATAATCATCAGACGTTCCCCTACTGAGATACAATCCCGGTAGTTTGTGTTTATCCTCTGTACGATTGGACTAATAAGTTATTTAACCTATGAAACTGAATAGGAAAAAGCCGAGCAAAATTTTTAAAATCAGAGGTTTCATGTAACTCAAGCTCTCGACACAGGTTCGGGAAAGCCCCTTGAGCCTGTCTCTGGAGTATCCATGGTTTCACCCATTTAGTGCGCTTTCTCCGTATTTTTCGCGGCCGCTTCTTCTTTTCTTCTTCCACAAGCAGAAGACCAAGGGCTGACAACGCCAGTGCCATTTGCAAAGTGTCAGACATTTCCGAAATATCACGAATCCGTCTGTGGTGAGCGAGATTCCGAGCTGCTTTTTCAGGGCACCTTTGTTTGTTTTGTATCCCTTTAGCTCTTCCGGTTTCCGGCTTTGAGTAACAAACACAGACTATTGCCACCTGCTGGTACGGAAAGGCATTTCTTCTTACGCAGGCGCAGAACGGACGTGCTACTTGGCCGTCGGGTGTCGAGCGTCGGCTTGGTGTTTCAGGGCAACTTTGGACCCAGATGCTGCCGACGTCGGCCGACCCCGCAGTTTGCTTTCGTCGCCACTAGTTCGTCGGCGTCGGCTTGGTGTGTACCGGCCTTAAGATGATTTGTAGTGGTGCATGAGTATGTAGACATACATATATTTCTGAGTCTTTTGTGGGATTGTGTACATATAGCAATGTAAGAAAAGTGTCTAGTGCATAGAGGAGAGTGTGTTACTACAGGTGGTTTGTACGGGCCCACTCACCTGTGTGTAGCACACATGAATTGCAAAAAAAAAAAAAAAAGTTCACAGTATTTTTCTTTGATGAGGTAGGTTGGGGGGGGGTCCATGTTTCAGGAGGTAGGGGGTTGCATGGGGTTTCAGAAGGGGGTGGGGTGATCTGAGTTCAGGGCTCTCACAGCCTGGGGGAAAAAGCTGTTGAGCAGTCTGGCGGAGCGGGCTCTGATGCTCCGGTACCGTCTTCCTGATGGTAGGAGCTGGAAGAGACTGTAGGAGGGGTGGGTGGGGTCCTTCACGATGCTGTTGGTTTTGCTGGAGCATCGTGCAAGGAAAATGTCCAGGATGGATGGGAGAAGGGCACCGATGATCTTTGCAGCCGTGTTCACTGTCCGCTGGAGGGTCTTGAGGTCAGCAGCACTGCAGTTCCCGTACCAGACAGTGATGCAGCTGGTCAGCACACTCTCAATGGTGCCCCTGTAGAATGTGGTGAGGATGGGTGGTGGGAGACTTGCTCTTTTCAGCCGGCGGAGAAAGTGTAGGCGCTGTTGTGCCTTCTTGGAGAGTGACATGGTGTTGGTGGTCCAGGTGAGATCCTCCGTGATGTGCACCCCCAGGAATTTAGCGCTGCTGACTCTCTCCACAGTCGAGCTGTCGATGGTCAGTGGGGTGTGGTCAGTGGAGTTCCTCCTCCTGAAGTCCATCACAACCTCCTTTGTCTTCTCCACATTTAGGGACAGATTGTTGGCGCCACACCATTCAGCCAGCGGTGCCACTTCCTCTCTGTAGTGCGTTTCATCGTTGTTGCTGATGAGACCTACCACTGTTGTGTCATCAGCAAACTTGATGATGTGGTTGGAGCTGAACTTGGCAGTGCAGTCATGGGTCAGCAGCGTGAAGAGCAGCGGGCTGAGCACACAGCCTTGTGGGGCACCTGTGCTTAGTGTGGTAGTGCTCGAGGTGTTGTGGCCGACACGGACTGACTGAGGTCTTCCGGTTAAAAAGTCCAGGATCCAATTACAGAGGGAATTGTTAAGGCCCAGCAGGTTTAGTTTGTTTATGAGCTGTTGTGGGATTATTGTGTTGAATGCCGAGCTGAAGTCAATGAACAGCATTCTAACATAGGAGTCTTTGTTTTCTAGGTGGGTAAGAGCCAGGTGGAGGGTAGAGGAAATTGCGTCGTCCGTAGAGCGGTTTGGACGGTATGCAAACTGGAGCGGATCGAGTGTGTTGGGGAGGCAGTTTTTGATTTTTTGCATGACTAACCTCTCAAAGCACTTCATCATGATTGGGGTCAGTGCTATGGGACGGTAGTCGTTTAAACAGGACACAGGTGATTTCTTTGGTACCGGTATGATTGTTGTGGATTTTAGACATGTGGGGATGACTGCCTGGCTCAGCGAGGTGTTGAAGATATCTGTTAGGACATCCGTCAGCTGTGCAGCACAGTCTTTCAGTACACGGCCAGGTATGTTGTCAGGACCCGCAGCCTTTCGTGGGTTAATCCTTGATAGGGTCTTCCTTACATCGGCTGCAGACAGACAGAGCGCCTGGTCATTGGGAGGTGTGGGCAGTTTTTGTGCAGGTGTGTCGTTCTGCATATCAAACCGTGAATAAAAGTGGTTTAGTGTATCGGGGAAGGATGGGTCATCATCACAGGCCTGTGGCGGGGGCTTGTAGTCAGTGATGGTCTGAATGGCTTGCCACAGGCTCCGTGTGTCTCTGCTGTCCGTGAAGTGATTATTGATTTTTTGAGCATGTGTCCGTTTTGCATTTTTGATACCACGGGACAGATTGGCTCTTGCTGTATTGAGGGCTGCTTTGTCTCCTGATCTGAATGCTTCATCTCTGGTTTTTAGCAGCCCACGAACCTCTGCTGTCATCCACGGCTTTTGGTTTGCACGTGTGGTGATGGTCTTAGTGGCTGTCACATCATCCATGCACTTTTTGATGTAAGCAGTCACAGTTTCAGTGTACTCCTGCAGGTCTGTGTGGTTGTTGTAGGTGGCCGCCTCTTTAAACATGTTCCAGTCTGTGCACTGAAAGCAGGCCTGTAGTAGAAGTAGCATTTTCTGGCCAGATCGTGATGAGTTTTTGAACCGGTTTGGCGAGTTTCAAAAGTGGTCTATATGCTGGGATTAGCATAACAGAGATGTGGTCTGAGTACCCGAGGTGGGGGCGGGGTACAGCGTTGTACGCGTTCTTTACGGTTGTGTAAACAAAGTCAAGCGTATTATTTCCTCTTGTTGCAAAGTTAACATGTTGGTAGAACTTTGGCAAAACTGTCTTTAAATTTGCGTGGTTGAAGTCACCGGCTATGATGAAAAAGCCGTCGGGGTTATTTGTTTGTTGTTCACTGATGGCGCAATACAGTTCACAAAGCGCGTCCTTAGTGTTTGCACACGGTGGAATGTAAACCGCGACAATAACAATGGCCGTGAACTCCCGCGGCAGATAGAACGGTCGACACTTCACAAACATAAACTCCACCAGTGACGAGCAGTGTTTTGATAATACCGCAGCATTGTTACACCATTCTTTGTTGATATAAACACACAAGCCACCACCGCGGCTCTTAACAGAAAGTGTTGTGTCTCTGTCCGATCGGCAGCATGTTAGCCTGTTCAACTGAATGGCGGAGTCCGGGATGTTGTCATTTAGCCATGTTTCAGTGAAAACGAACACACAACAATCCCTTGCCTCATGCTGTGTAGACCGACTGAGTTGTATTAAGTCCAGTTTGTTTTCCAGAGAGCGAACGTTTGAGAGCATGAGTGTTGGAAGAGCCGGTCTTGTGGGATTAGCTCTTAGCCTCGCTCGTATACCTCCGCGCTTACCGCGCTTCCGTCCTCTCTCACACCGCTTGCGACGCTGCCTTGTGCGGGTAGCGTCAGTAGGCGAGGCTGCGGCTCGAGGTCCTGCTCCAGCAGTAAACAAAGGCCTCGTAGCTTCTCAATAGCCGCCGGCGCAAGTTGTTGTTTGTACGCATTGCCGATATCCATAAGGCTTCGGCGATCATATATGTGTTTTGGAGTGATTTCCTTATAAGTTAGCGGTAAATTTACACTATTTGGAGACGAACAGACGACTTTAAAAGACATAAAAGCATCTGCGTCTGAACGCGCCGCCATCTTCCTTCACAATTTTTTTAGACAAGTTAGTTACGACAGAAAAACGTAAAGACAAAGAGCCCCGAGTGTCTAGAGCTGATAACCGAGACAGCGACCGCACTCTGTCGCTGCCAAACTCCAAATGAGATTGGAGAGCCAAACCACGCCTAACGTCATCCCCTAACAGAGGCGGAGAGACGAACCAAAACTTTAAACTTTAAATGGTGAAATCGTGTTAAAGGGATGTTTTTATTAAAGCGTTTTTCACATCAGATATACGTGTAAAACGTGCAATGATTTTTTTCCCTACAAGACGTGTTGTTGTAATTAAAACAATGTTAGGTAAAGCATTAGATACGTTCTATCATTACAATTATAGATAGTTTGACAGAGTTAAATAAAAAGAAGAGTTTTGTTCATCTAACAAAAAAGCAGCAAACACGTTCGTTAACACTAGAAAATGTTGTCTTATCTTACCGTGTTGTGAAATAAGACCATACAGTTTAAAAGTAAAAAAGAGCCTTAAAAATAAATGAATATCAGAGGGTTCGTTCGTTAAAACAGCAGTATCCAGCACTAGTCAAAATCTCCGTGGTAGACGGTCATTACAATTTAGACAAGTTAGTTACGACAGAAAAACGTAAAGACAAAGAGCCCCGAGTGTCTAGAGCTGATAACCGAGACAGCGACCGCACTCTGTCGCTGCCAAACTCCAAATGAGATTGGAGAGCCAAACCACGCCTAACGCCGTCCCCTAACAGAGGCGGAGAGACGAACCAAAGATTTAAATAATTAAAGTAATGTTTTTAACATTAGAATGAACGTTATTTTAATAAATCTTTAGCAGTTCTTTAATTAATGAAAACCGTATAGCATTTGACGTAAACCTTCTCACTTTAAAACTGTTTTTCCTTTTAAACAAACAACTCTAGTTAAAAGGAAAAATGGTGTTTGTTTTATTTTATTTAGTTATTCACGCTTAATTCGTCTATTCCTTTAATCGGTCTTTGTTTTTTGTCAAGTTAAGACTTGTTATATAACCAGACTTTTTCACTTTTAAAAATTAGATCTTACATCTTTATACACAATATACATCTTTAGTTCATAGGAAAAATGTTGTTTGATTTATTTTATTTAGTTATTCACAATTGATTCCTTTTATTTACTCTGTTTTTTGTCAAGTTAAGATATAACCAGACTTTTAAAAATTAGCTTATACAAGTTTCCTTTTAAACAAAAAATCACTAATACACATGTCTTTATTTTATTTAATTATTCGCACTTAATTCGTCTATTCCTTTAATCGGTCTTTGATTTTTGTCAAACTTAAGACATCATGCTATGATGTCGGTATAAAAAATTAGGCTGACCTACACAAGAGTCCTTTTAAACATATCCTCTGTTTTGTTTTATTCAGTTATTTACACTTAATAACTTTATTTTACTCGTTGATTTTGTCAATCTTAACTTCCGATGCGCTGTAACAGTTTGAAAGCATACACGTACGCATACATCTGGGATGGACCATCACACAGTGGAAACGTGTACTGTGGTCAGATGAATCAGTATTTCAGGTATTTTTTGGGAGGAATGGACGCCGTGTGCTCCGGACCAAAGAAGAAAAGGATCATCCAGACTGTTACCAGCAACAAGTCCAAAAGCCAGGGTCTGTCATGGTATGGGGTTGTGTCAGTGCCCTTGGCAAAGGTAACTTGCACTTCTGTGATGGCACCATTAATGCTGAAAAGTACATAGAGATTTTGGAACATAATATGCTGCCTTCAAGAAGACATCTTTTCCAGGGACGTCCATGCATATTTCAACAAGACAATGCAAAACCACATTCTGCACACATTACAAAGTCCTGGCTGCGGAGGAAGAGGGTACGGGTACTTGACTGGCCTGCCTGCAGTCCCGACCTGTCTCCAATAGAGAATGTCTGGCGCATTTTGAAGCGCAAAATGCGACAACGAAGACCCCGTACTGTTGCCCACCTTAAGACTTGTTTGCAGGAAGAATGGGACAAAATTACACCTGAAACACTTCATCACTTGGTGTCTTCAGTCCATAAACGTCTTTTAAGTGTTGTGAAAAGGAATGGCAACATTACAAAGTGGTAAATGCTTTACTGTCCCAACTTTTTTTGGAATGTGTTGCAGGTCTGAATGACAGGAAAGGATGTATATTTACAAATGACATGAAGTTGACCAGACAAAACATGAAATATTTTGTGTTCATATTGTCTGCAATGAAATACAAGTCAAAGTAAATTTAGAAATCACTACTTTCTTTTTTTATTTGCGTTTTCCATACTGTCCCAACTTTTTCTGATTTGGGGTTGTACATTTACTTAGTATCGTTATTTCTTTTAACTGTAGATATATAATAAAGACTACTACAGACGTTCATTTGAACAGATGGTCTGATCAATAAACAGATAACTGACTTTGATTTTTCAACCTGATGTGTTCAAACGGTCGTACATAAGGAGAAAAAAAAAAAAAAAAAAAAAAAACGTTTAAGAGATACGGTAACATCGCCATTAAGTTGTAAAAGAAAATCTAACAGATGTTTTCATCCTGATGCTGGATCATCTCCAACTGTGTTAAGTAAACTGTTGAAGTTGAGATCCGGCTGGAGGAGTTTGATAAATTTGTGCGGGATGTTTCGACGGGTTATAAGGTTTATAACTTACTAAAGATTTGTGGCATTAGGACACCCTCTACCGGTAATTATAGGATTTACGATATGTTTCGTGGATACGCCCCACCTACACTCTGAAACATTAAAAGTAAAAAGTTATAACGGGCTCATTAACTGCAAATTCTAACTTCTTTACGCACAAAGTCGTTATACCACAATAAACGTAGGAGCGATGGCTGACAATTACGAGGGTGAGTGTGTTTTTTCATAGATGTTATTTAAATATTTTAATGTTAATATTTGTTTAACGCAACGCGGTTATCAATTCCAGACACACACGAGAATATCGAGTTTGATGAAAATCTACAGCAGATCCTAGAGGAAATATGTAAGTTTTTAGACTTTTCTATTGTATGGTTTAAGGTCTAATAATAATAATAATAATGTTTTGTTATCATTTTATTCAGTTGATGAAAGCCTGATAGCTATCAGCGTGGATGACGCGGTAATTAACTGTGAGTTATGCAGTCATCATTTTTCTTAACGCGTTGAAAGTTTCAACGATTAATAAACAGTGTTTACTAAATTTAACAGGCGATCATAATGTTAACGACAACGAGCCGCCTACAGAGGACATAGAGATTACGGTGAGAACGGAGGTACGTCATGAGCCAGACAACGTCACACAGACCTACCCCTCCCACGGCGTGTGTTCGGATGAAGGAATTCAGGCGTCTAACTCCGGCACAAGTACGCTCACACCCGCAAACGATTCTACCGTACAGTGAACGACACCCCAATACGGTTGTGGTCAAGGAGTGAAACGTATGAGATTTACCGAACAGGAGCAAGACGTTAGGCCATCTACTAGTCGTTTAAGAAAGATGGATAATAACGGTACGTATTAAAACAGACAATACATTAATGTATTTCATGTTTGATTTTTATTTAATAAACGGTTGTTATACTTTTTACAGAACAAGATCATGACGAACGAGGGCTAACAGCATGGACTGACTCCATGGTGCACGCATGGGATCAGGTATCCTTTGCGATACGGAGAGCGATGATGAGGAGGAGGAATTATATCGTGAAATGCCGAGGGATGTCATCCACAGCAGTGATTTAAACAGAAGACTTGATCACGAAGCACTGAACCGCGTTAATTGTTATTTTGAGAGAGTTTTCGACCTGGCCGGCAGACCGCTAACTCGTCAGGATGCGGAAGAGATTGCAGCTAGCTCCCAAGGTGATGTAATAGCAATTTTAAGGAATATTATTTCGTGTCAACAACAACACACTGAGGCTTTACGTCACGCGGCCGAATTTTGGAGAAATTGCCACGACCAATTGTATAATGAACTCAGACAGTTTCAACAAGCTATGTCCGGCTTACCGGAGTTAATTTTAGAAAACCGAACAACGTCTTATTGTTAACGCATTATCTTTGATGTCAGAACGTCTGAATTTGATGCAACGAATATTATCTGAGTTGTACGAGCGTTTAGTCAGGAGACCGTAATAATAATTCACAGTGTATTGAATTGCTGTTTTTTCATTATTACTTACACACACACACACACTCACACACACAGACACACATTATATGTAGGTTATTAGTGTTTGTTTGTTCCCTATATACTCATTGTTGTTTGGATGGTTATGTCGTTAACATTACACATATGTTGATTTGTACCTTCTTATTAATGTTTTATTAGTAATTCATATAGACTGAGTGTTGAATTGTATCTAATTGTGTTGTTTGGGTGTTTATGCCATTAACAATTCACTGGGTGATGATTGTACCTTCTTATTATTATTGTTTTATTAATAATTGTATCTACTCATTGGTGATTGGATTATGTCATTTTACATACGTTACCTTCTGCTTCTTATTATGATTAGCGATTGTTTCAAGTTTACACGTTGTTGACAAACAACGGTTTTGAATTTATGCCATAAGTCTTTTTGTTTTTGTCATAACTGTTTATGTTACAGTGTTGTTTTCAACGGAGGGTTACACACGTTTGGATTATTTTTGTATTTCTGCTTTTAAAAATAACTGTTTATGTTACTGTGTTGTTTTCAAGGGAGGGTTGCACACGTTTGGACTATTTTTGTATTTCTGCTTTTTAAAAATAACTGTTTATGTTAATGTGGTGTTTCAAGGGGGTTGCCCACATTTGAACTATTTTTGTATTTCTGCTTTTTAAAAATAAAATTTCAAAATGAACGGTAAAAGATGTCACGATGATTTACATAACCATGTACAGGAAGATGATCAGAGACCATTAAGACGTAGACACGATTTTCAAAATAACAGCGAACAGTTACGCGAACTGATTAACCAACAGTTACAAATGTTGCAACCTGATTCGCTTAATATGATCGAAAGATTGCATGAAATCATAGACGAACAGCACGAGCATCTCGGTATGTCTATAAATATGGAAGAACAGATTGGCGCGGGGCCTTCTAACGACGTCTCAGATTACGATCCGTTGGCACCAGATATGGGGCTTAGTCGTAATTTTATAGATAGGTTAATAACCGACGGAGGTTGTGTGGGTGATTTTACAATTATCCCAAGACCGAGACTTAACGGTCTAGAAATACGCAGAACTTTAAATTTCCGCGAAATCGCCTCAGATGACTATGCAGCTTATAATATCTTTTTGCAAGATATTTTGAACGAGATCGTAGATTTTTCATGGCTAATGGCAGGCGATGACTGTTTTATTAACGTGTCTCTGCAGGGCGAGAGTCTCCCTACAGACATTAATGCCGTTCTAACACCAGATACTAATCACGACTTTAGCACATTTGTCGATCAAATCGAACGTGCGGTTCAAAGCAATGCAGATTTGGGATGCGATACTGCTTTACAGTTATGCGTATCAGTGGTACGTAACAGACAAGGAGGTGTGCGTAGGAAACTAGTCGACGTAGCGCACAACATGGTCATTCAAAAAAATAAGATGAATCTTTTTGTCCCAAAAAATATATCAGACAATAGATGTTTCAGTATATGTCTAGCTCATTTTTTAAACCCACATTGTCCCGACCAGGAGTTGTTCGGTATAGCCGGTAAGATACACGCCGAATTGGGTAACGGACCGCAAGATAAAATAGCCTTTCATGACGTATCTAAATTCGAAGCGGCTCTAGACTTGAAAATAGTCATCTTTCACAGATCGTGTTCAGGTAAATTGGAAGTGTATAAAAATACTGATGAAACACACAAGAACACCGTACATTTATATCTACACAATGGGCATTATAATATGATAAAAAATTTGAAAGCGTTCTAAGGCTACAGCTACGTCTGCGAATACTGCTTTCAAGGCTTCAATGATCGAAGTTTACATTATTGTAAATTTACATGTAACGTATGTGATACAACTCAATGTTACACGCATCCTAAGAAATGGAAGCAGTGTGAGGACTGTGCTAGATATTGCAGATCTGACATTTGTTATGAAATGCATAAACAGCCGCAAAGCGACGGAGCGAGGTCTAGATGCGATCTTGTGAAATATTGTGACAAATGTTGCAGACAGTATAGAGTGAAATGGACCACCGATAAACGGTTAACACGTGTGATCACCATCCAAATGCCCTCATTGCAGCGCGATTCTGCTAGATGAAGAGGA
This sequence comes from Aspiorhynchus laticeps, assembly GCA_023376895.1. Classification (NCBI taxonomy): domain Eukaryota; kingdom Metazoa; phylum Chordata; class Actinopteri; order Cypriniformes; family Cyprinidae; genus Aspiorhynchus; species Aspiorhynchus laticeps. The sequence goes on along the minus strand of CM041810.1, from coordinate 5,006,338 downwards.
GCACAGTTGCTACATACAACCTCTAAAACCATCCGTACATGATGAAAAATATATTTATTATGATTTCGAGACGATGCACGAAAACGGGCGACATACAGCAAATTACGTCTGTGCTATTTCGCAAAATGGTGAGGAGTTTACGGCTGAAGGGGATGATTGTGCAGAGAAATTGATTAACCATTTCAGACGTCCGAAATTTGAGGGCTTTACATTTATAGCACACAATGCATCAGGTTTCGACTCTTATATATTGCTTGAGTATTTTACAAGTCAGGGGTTATCGCCAAAAATTATACTCCAAGGATGTAGACTCGTATATATGTACGATCATGCATTTAAACAGAGATACATAGACAGCTACAGCTTTTTGCCTATGAAATTATCAAAAATGACATTGGCTTTAAACCTAAACACAACCGAAAAAGGATTCTTTCCCCATCATTTTAATCGTTTGCAAAATGCAAATTATGTAGGGCCTTATCCGTCTAAAGAACTGTACGGATACAACACGATGACTGTTTCTGATCAAACAAAATTTGACAGTTGGTACGAGAGCGTGGCAGGACAGGTGTTTGACTTCAAAAAACAGCTCGGAATGTATTGCAAGAACGATGTTGTTTTGTTGAGAGAAGGTTGCATGAAATACAGAAATGAATTTATCGAATGCGCAAACGTGGACCCCTTTGGATGCATAACGCTCGCAGGTTGTGCTATGAAGATGTTTAAAACACTTTTTCTAGCCAAAGATACAATAGCCCTAACGCACAAAAACGCTTACATTAACCAAAGCAAAGCTTATTCTAACCCTTCCATCCAGTGGTTGGAATATATTAAAGCAAGCAAAAATGTCGATGTCCACCATGCTTTAAATCACGGTGAAGTCAAATTTGGGTCTTTTTATGTGGATGGGTATTATGAACGGTGATAGAATAGCTTTGGAATACCTAGGCTGTTTCTGGCACGGTTGTAACTGTCGCTTTAATCCTAGCGAATTAAATCCTGTGTCAAAAATACCTTACGGTGTGCTCAGAAGACAGTCTGATAATAAGATGGATGTTTTGCGCAAGACTTACAATCTCAAAGTATGTACCATATGGGATTGTCAAAGGAAAAAAAGCCAAACAAAACGACCCAGATGTCATAGCATTTATGAGTAATTACGATGCACCAGAAAGTCTGAATCCTAGGGATTCACTTTTCGGCGGCCGAACGAATGCCCTGAAGCTTTACCATAAAGCTACTGAGGACGAACGCATTTCATACATAGACTTTACGTCTCTCTATCCTTTCGTGCAGTCGTGTAAAACATACCCTATCGGACATCCTGAAATAATTTTAAAAGATTTTGAACGGATCGAGACGTATTTCGGTCTTATTAAATGCACCGTATTGCCTCCACGTAAGCTATTACATCCTATTATACCGTTCAAATCACCAGAGGGAAACTATTGTTCGCTCTCTGTCGCACCTGCGCCGAACGGCAACTGCAGGAGAGCTGTCACCACACCGATGAAGAAAGATCCATCTCAGGGGTTTGGACATCCGTGGAACTTACGCACGCTGTTGCTAAAGGGTATTCGGTTGTCAAAATTGTTGAAGTCTGGCACTATCCTCAGACATCAGACGATTTATTCAGCGGATATGTTAAGAAGTTTCTCAAATTCAAGCAAGAGGCTTCAGGCTTTCCCCCACAGGTAGCGACAGACTCCGAAAAGCATGCATACGCCGACGCGTATTTTGAGAAGGAGGGAATTCAACTGGATGTCGATAAAATTGTGTTTAATCCAGCCCGTAGATCTATAAATAATTTTTTGTTAAATGCCCTTTGGGGCAGATTCGCTCTTAGATGTAATTTACCCACGACTGATCTTTTAACAGATCCTGAAGATTTTGCGCGTCATATCTTTGGAAACGGTCACGTCATTAAACATTTCTCATTCGTGTCAGACACTGTAGCCCTGGTACAGTGGTGCTATATGGATGACGATCCAGCTCCAGCGAGGGATGTCAATATATTCATCGCATCGTTTACAACTGCGTACGGACGCTTGGAGTTATACAAACTTATGGACAGATTAGGGCCACGCGTTTTTTTACGTAGATACAGACAGTCTTATCTTTTCTACGAAAGAAGGCGAATGGATGCCTCAAACAGGCTCATATCTCGGAGAGTTGACTAATGAGCTGGATACTGATGATAACATCGCGGAATTCGCCGCAACAGGGCCTAAGTCGTACAGTTTTAAAACCGCAAAAAATAAAGTGATTCTTAAAGCGAAGGGGGTGACGCTCCATTCTTCGAACGCGCAAGTCGTTACCTTAGAGAGCATTATCTGTTTGGTACATGCTTATGTGACATCAAGTGACACGACAAACCTTCTCACACGTACTGAGACCATTGTACGGAATAAAAAGAAGTTCACGTTGCATAATAGATCAGTTTTGAAAAGGTTCAAAGTGGTTTATGACAAACGTGTGCTTCTGCCCGACTACAGTACTTTACCCTACATTTATTGACAACATGTACGGATTACACGATGTTGAAGAAGCTTTTGACTTTCGTTTTCAATTTCCATTCTCTGCTGTGATCTCCGGACCTTCAGGCTCTGGGAAAACCGTCTTTGTAAAGAATTTATTATGTAATGCGAACAAGATGATTGATGTAAAAATTGATAATATTGTCTTTTTATACGGATGCTGGCAACCTTTGTATGATGAACTCTTGTCATTGTTTGATATTAAATTTATTGAAGGTATTCCAAAATCTTTAACGGATGAAAATTTATTACCTCCTAATAAGAAATCTATTTTAATTTGTGATGATTTAATGGAAACAGCATATTCAAACGACGAACTCTCAAGAGCATTCACAAAATATGTACATCATAAATCTTTTTCCATTATATTGATAACACAGAATTTGTTTTTTCAAGGTAAAACCAGTAGAACTATTACGTTGAACACTCACTATATTATTTTGTACAAGAGCCCCACAGACTCGATGCAAATAATGGTTTTAGGATGTCAGATTTTTCCCGGTAATACCAGATATTTTATGGAGTGTTATCAGGACGCGACCAATCAACCCTTCGGATGCCTTTTGATCGACTTTAAAGCTAAAACGCCTGAACGCTTTAGTCTCAGATCAGGGCTGTTTTCAGATCATCAGGTGGTCTACATACAGAAAAGAAAATGAGCGACAGGCTTTGTAAAAACCTGCCTTTTTTAAAGTTATTATATAAGGCATCGCCGAAACAACGGCGTGTCATTTTACAGTCGGCATCAGACCAACTGATTTTATCGTTGTGTGAGATAGCTCTTAACGTGCTCCGCGGCACCATACCTCTTAATACCTACCAGGTACGAAGATTAAAAAACAGAAAAGATGAGATCAAATACGCCGCGAGTAGAAAGATCAACGTCGTGAGAAAAAAAAGAATGATTAATCAAAGAGGTGGTTTTCTCATACCCTTGTTAAGTGTGGCTATACCTTTTATCACTAGTTTAATATCGAGACAACATTAGGAATGGAATATGCTCAAAAGCATTATGTAATTCCGCAGAACCAGCTGAATAAAATAAGGGCAGGCGGTGTTCGCAAGACAATTCAACAAACCGTGGAGAACGATTTGGATGTTGCTATAAGAAATATATTACAAAGGACTGATTTAGATCCTCACGGGTCAAGTTAAACTTTATTCCAACGTCTTACAGAGGTTTTTAACTATAGTAAAACAGGGCGATTTGGAGAGCGGTACTTTAACTCTTACAGTCCCAAAACAGGATGCTGACGCACCTGCTGTTACCACACCTGTTAACCCTTTGTCTAATAACGACTATGGAGACGACCAGATCGTCAGCGAAATCTTAAACAACGTACCGCAGAGGAGTTTAAAAAACGTCAAATACATTTTGGATAAAATGTCTAATGCCAAACAGCTGTCTTCATGGACATATTCTGGAGAGTTTGTGTTTAAAGGCCACGTAATCAGCGGTTCCCACGTATTGGATTTGGTTAAAAGTATAACGGCTCCGCATACGATCCATGATGAATACAGACCTCGCGGATGGAACGAATTTCTGGATGCTTTTGCCGTTTTAAATATACCGTTTTCGACAATAAGCAATACACAAGTTAAACGCACAGTCTAGGCTCTTAAAAGGAAAACACCCGCACACATCCAGCAGATGCCGCCAAAGATTACACCTCCGTTGAAAAAAACGGATTCGTAAAAAACTTAGTAACCCCGTTGAAAATGTGTTTAATTCGCCAGATCTTGATGCTAGCGCGTGGTTAACTTTTTAACATTATTGTTTGTAAATATATATATATATGTGTATTAAAGTATATGTTGTATTAACGATACATTGTTAATAAAAAAAAATAAAAAAAAATGTCTGATTACATGTATATTGTCTTTTATTTATACAGCACACACACGCACACGCACACACACATTTGTGATTACAACTCATTTTATTTATTAAACATGAAATTATAGAACTGTTCTAGGTGCATTACAGAGATTTACAGATCTGCACACACTGAATACAATTAAATGTATCGCAGAGTCGAGGTTTCAGCCTCTTTACAAAACGAACGACCATGTCATCATTTTTAATCGGATCGTCATAATACATTTTAACAATATTTTCATAAACATAACCTTTTGACATGTGATACAGAAAAAATACACAATGTTGACCACAAACATCTGATGTGAAATCTTGAATCTGCTTGTTAGAATAATGCACCCGAATAGAATTTGGATTTTTAGGTCCTCTGCCAAAGCTGTCGAAAAAACAACTAACGCCGTCCTTGTTTATGTATACGGCCTCCCAATGTTGACCCGGTTCTGTGGATGGATCGGTATTAAAAATAAGCATAGCAGGTAAATTCTTTAACGGTGTTTTGGTGAGGTAATCACACGGAAGTACACCTAAAAAACACGTGCCGTATGTAATTTTATCCATAGCAGCAGTTAGTTGTACGGTATTCATTTTGTCGTCTCAATAGTAATCGATCACGACCTGTCTTCGGTTGGATATTTCAACGATCGAATCGAAAATAGCGTATACGATAATGGTTATGGACTGTGGGAGCGGTTGTCTGAAACGGGCTTCGAGTCTAATATTTCCCAATCTAGTTAGCGAAACGTGATTGGAACAATCTTCATCGGGTGATAAATTAAATCCATAGAGGGTGTAACCGTTGAGAAAATCCTGATGATCTATTGCCAGAGGGTTATTTTTAAGATGTCTTCCGGTAGATAATACGAGTTGATAAAAGTCCCTCAAGGCCGCTCCGTTCTCATATTCAGGCTGTAGGGGTTTGGATGGTATTTGGATACCGTCTCGATATAAAGCCATAAATTCCAGGTTAAAATGTTTAAAACCAAGGGTTTTTTTTATTGTAAGCCCCTGAAAAAGATGCATTTTCCGTCATTGCTAAAATGATGGATTTTGGCAGCGTTCCTAGAAAAAGATTTTCTTGATTAGACACGCGAGAACCGGTATAGAGAAATTCTTAAAACATACACGTTCTATAGGGTATTTAGTGGTGGTTGATAGAAGAGCCTGTGCGTGTCCTAATCGAACGCCTGGTGAAACCGTAACTTTTTTCACGAAAAGAGATGCGGATACAATATTGAGTTTATAAGCGATAGCGTCATCTCGCATCAGACAAAACTCGTCTTTACCTCTGGTCATACGTATTTTTATATCAACACCGTTCAACATTAATTTTTCTTGAAAGAAAATATCGCTATGTATGGGGGCTAGTAATTCCACGACGTTGCTTGCGTTGGTAAACGCCGCACGTCTCATCAACCCTGTATTTTCTCCTGCAGGATCAGTAGCGTCCATGTGTCCAGCTTTATCTCTGTAAAACAATCCTGCTGAAAAGACGCTTTCGAGGGTATCTTTTCCAAAGTTTATCAGCGCTTCGATCAAACACCTGTAAGGGTAAGTGCTAGAAATCTGCGTTATCAGACGGTCACCTAGAGAAACATCCACTTGCGAGAATATGCATGCTCCGGGGTAATTTATTAAGCCGACGGGTGCACCGTCTGTTATATTGGAGCCGTCTGGCCTGGTTATTTTGATCCGTGTGTATAACAATGTGTTATTTAAATCGATGTAATCTTCACCCGTCCCCGCAATAAAAAATTATATTGGCGATTAATCCATTATTGCAGATAGAAGAAGTATTTCGACGTATGTGTTTTTTTCAATAGAAGTCTGGGTCATAGGTACTGTAAATAAATCTAGTTCGGATTTAATACACTCCTCCGACATGTTGTGGAATAGAGACATGGCTTAGAATATAGTGTTGAGCGGTCTTTTCCTCCGGACAGTTTTCTTCACACGTTTCGCGCGTGTACGTTGTGAATGTTTTGCGACCGTCCGTTTCTTACTAGTTTGTTTAACTTTCTTCACCCGGCCACTCCCCCTACGCATTCGCATTCCGGGTGGTTTAAAAGATCCGCGTGACATAACCATTAATCCTTTACCGTTTTGGCCCTCGTTGTTATTATCGTTATATGATCTCGATAGGGCTGTGGTTACAACGTCACTAGCTATATTTCTCGCAGCAGCTTTTAGATGTGGTTTTGCAATACTAAAACCTCTTTTCAACAGTGGTAGAGCGGTTCTGAAAAGGGCTTTGAAAATCCCTCCTATACCGGACCCGTACATAACAGGTCCGCCGGCATATCCGTGTAACTCATTACCCGCCTGGTTTCGGTAGTGCGCAACATAACGCTCGGGGTCCATAGGCGTATAGTTTCGTTAAAAACTATTTCACAGGTCTAAAGTGGAGTTTAACCACAACTTTACCGTAAGTGAAGTGGACGTGTTTGTTCTGATCGTCTTTGACTTCGCTACAAATGTCTGTAATATCAGATTTATTCACAGACGCGTAATGCGGCTTATCGAATCTAACACTAACGATGTCGTTAGAAGCCCCCTCTATATGTACGGTTCTCAGTAGCGGAACGTGAGCCCCACCGACTGATTGATATTCAATCATGTCCGTGTATATGTACATGCTATAAAAACCGCCTCTTATGTCGGACTGATACGGGGCGTAAGTCACAACAGGTGCGTCATCAGTATGATCTTTACCCGATTGCATTACAGAGCCTAGAGTCGCGCCCGGTTTTAGCCCTAAAATAATAGCCAACTTTCCATAAAATATTAAAGAGGTGTTCGACGGTGCTTTTAGAAATATCCTGTTTTTGATGTGATCGTAACCTATAGTCACTCTAGGAGGTAGATTTGCATTTATTTCTCTAACCAGAAACAACACATCCTCGTAATAGAGAAACATCAGTGATCCTGATCCTGTTTTAAGGTATCATACACTTTAGAGATGTTTTGAATATTTTTTTCTTTAATATAGATAATCACACCCTCGGCCTCTTCGTGGTGTTTCTCATCATATCCCAGTATAGCGGGATTCGTGTTAATAACGAATGCCGCGTCCTCTGCGTTAAATGTGAACCAGGTGATAGGATAATAAATTTAGATCAAACTGACCTCCCAGCGCCCTTTGAGATTCATACTTTTGGCTAGTCTTGTTTTGTAATTAGAAATACGATTGTCTGGATATACGTCCATTGACGCATTGCAAGGAAGGGTGACGTAAAACCCTCCTTCACTCATGATGTGGATTTTTCACGAATGAGGCTTATGACAATCATGACGTTCCTTTAAGGATTCTGTATGTCCATGATGGACCGTTCCGGCAACCATGACGAAAATTTAATCTGCCATCCTACCCATTTCGCGAGACAGAATATTTGATTACCTCTCTTTTTTCGATCTAAAATCTTTTCTATTTTAAACGACTTATCTTGATTCACGATGATTTTTTGTAATTCTTTTTCATAAAAACATCCTTCGATAATATCCCCGTCATAGTCTTGTAATCTGTACACAGGAGGATTCCTGGGTACGCAGGCCGCTATAGTGAAAAACTCTTCTGTGTAATTCTGCTCATATCCCTTAGAAAATACATTTCTGACTTTAGATACCCTAACCAGATCGCCAATTTTATACTTAAAGACAGGTGCGTCTTTACGCATCTTTCCGTACAGATTATTAAACACATCCTTTTTGTTTTCTTTATGAACGTCCAGTGGCCTCATTTTAATGCTTTTATGATAGCTCGCGTTATATCCATCTATAAGATCTTGTAACACGTTGTAATAACTCTTTGAATTGATGGCTGTTAAAAACCTAGTCATTCTACCTCGAAGCGTGCGATTAAAACGTTCAACCACCAAAGCCTTGACGTCGCTTGCCGTGGCAAAATGATGTATGTCATACTTTTTCATCAGTTGCTGGAAATGCTTGTTAAAAAACTCGGTGCCTTTATCAGTTTGTAATTTTTGCGGTACTCGGTTTTCTTTGAATATAGATTCGAAGGCTTTCGTAACCTCCTTCCCTGTCTTATTTTTCAACGGGCGAGCCCATGCGTACTTGCTGAAAACATCTATACATGTCAGTAAAAATTTTATATTATCGTTTTCTTTCGAATAAGCAGACATATCAACCAGATCTGCTTGAAACTGGGCATCTTTCACGTACACCATCACCCTATTACGCTTGTATTTGACAGGTGCGGTTCTGTGTAATGTATACGCGTCCTGAGCAGCTAACCAATCCGTCACTTCTCTATCCTTCAGAGCTACTCCGTATTCGTGTAACACACTGCGTTTTAACCGAGCCTTACCTCCCAAAGATCCAGGATCTGAGGGATTATAGTATACTTTTTTCATTAATTCAGACATGTTACATCAATGCTTTTTTCAGAAAATAATGACGTCTCTGTTAGTGTCAAGGGGTTTTTATTTACAACGTATGTAGAAGTGATAGTCAAACATGATTGGTTACACAACATCTAGATATTGAAGGAATTTCATACACATTACAATATTTTTCTCAATCATATATTCAACTAATACATCAATAATTTTACACACGTCACCCGGTTCGTTTCTCGACAATAGCATCACACATACATCGGTTACATAAGTACAAAGACACATCTCTTTAACCTGGCGTACACATAACACACTAATACACTTCTATTATTCAAATCCGTTAAAGGATTGTTAGGCTGCATTAATTAGATCAACCGGAACCGGGAACACTTCCCATAACACACTATGTACTCGTTACATCGTAAAAAGATTGACATCTACGCTAATATTAGTCTGTTTCTTTCTTATTCTGACCAGCGGAGACGCAGGAGGGCTGGACGGGACCAGCGGAGGCAAAGGAGAGCTGGACGGGACCAGCGGAGACGCAGGAGGGCTGGACGGGACCAGCGGAGACGCAGGAGGGCTGGACGGGACCAGCGGAGACGCAGGAGGGCTGGACGGGACCAGCGGAGATGAAGGAGGGCTGGACGGGACCAGCGGATTCATAGGAGGACACTTGCGAGGAGCAGGCGCTGGAGGGCACTTGCGAAGAGCAGGCACTGGAGGGTACTTGCGAGGAGCAGGCACTGGAGGGCACTTGCGAGGAGCCGGCACTGGAGGCCAAGATATCCCTTCATATATAACCAAAAGCCCCAAAGGTACGTGAGCCTCCGTTAGCGGGCTTGCCATAATCTCTGCAGGCGGGCTTGCCATACTCTCTGCAGGCGGGCTTGTCTTGGGAGCTGCGGACGGCGGCATCAATCTCCCGCAAACGGCAGGTCTGGCTGAGCCGCGGATGGTGGCGACGATCACCCGCGAACGGCGGGTCTGGATGAGCCACAGACTATGCGACAATCTTCCACGAACGGCGGGTCTGGGGGAGCCGCGGACTCCATATTTCTGTTACAGTCTCAGCTTCTGTTACGGATCTGTGGTTGTGGATAATACAAAAGACGATCAGAAGAACGAAGTAGCTTCAACACACTCTTTCTATTTATTAACGTAAAGCTGAGACAAAGACAAAGGGAGAACTGAGGACTTATAAAGGTACTAGAACAAAGGAGCAAACAAGATAATTAATATGAAACAGGTGAGAGGAATACACGATTAACTAATGAATGGAAACAAGAACAGGAAAAACCAAATAAGGACAAAACTGAACTAAATGGAAACAGACACGTGACACACTGAAGCACGAATAGGCACACAGAAAGAAAATGATGTATTGTGGACTACTACTAACAGTACTAAAATTTATTTGTATTTTTGTAGAATTTTTAATTATCATGTCCCATGCACTCACATGCTTGTATTTGTTTTTCTCTGCAGATAAGTTACTTGAGCAGCTGATATCAGGGCCGAGCTAAAAATATGAGAATTGTATAATTTAAAAGATGTATATGGTTATATTATTTTATATTCGTTGTGGTGTTTCTGTGAAAAAATCTAAAAAGACATGCGTCAAGGCTTGAAATGAGGCACATTTCCTGAAAAAAATGTTTCACATTCCACCCATCTAGAAAACGCATATCATCGTTAACCATGTACAAGAGAGTGTCCTTCACGTCATAAAGCCAGTAGAAGTGAGGAGAGTGCTTTCACAAATCAAAACTACAAGTATGTGTTTTAATTTTTACATACATTTATTTACATTTAATTTAACAACTTTTATATTAGAAAAGCAACTGTCCTTCCTTTCATGCATATAATAAGGTGGATGGGGATAACGAGAACAAAACGGACGCAATTCAACAAATTTTGTGAGATGGAGATGGTTACACTTGAACCAGTACCAACAGAATGCCATCAAAATGGCATTTGTCTAATAGAATAATAATAATAATAATCTTTTTTACCCAAAATTCAGCGATTATAACCTGCTAACTGTGGGAGTAACAACGGTACACACAATAGGTCAATATTCACTATTACCCAAACGCTTTTCACCTGTCTCAACATCACTCACTGTTTCTCTCATTCCGATTGATGCAAATGAGTAAACAGACAGTGCAATTATACACTTATTACAGTACATTTTATTCCTTTCTTTTAATCTGTAAAAGAGTGAACAAAAGATTATTATAATTATTATTATTCTAAAAAAAATATGTATTGTTCCAGGAAGGTTTTCTGTTCGTTCACACAGGCATGAACTGATTGGCAGCTGCCTTTAGCGGAGCCTTTACCGATTACCTGCATTGATCAAAGCATTCGGCACGGTCGTCTGTGAGTGATGTCACCTCCCAATATAAACATGCCCCCTAGTATAGTCCCGCCCCCTCACATTGATTGACAGCTTTCCGTGAAGACATAGGAAATTCAAATGCAAAAGGAATTGCGATTCCATTTGAGTTTTGGCAGGTTACATGCAAGAAGCAGAGAAAGTGAAAAGGCAATGTGGTAATTAATATTGCTATTTAAATATGACAGGCTCATAGTGTCACGGTCGCCTTGGGAGGCATCCTCGCGCCATATACCATCCAATGGGGAGGGGGGGTGGGTGCTCTGGAGGCTTCAAGGGACAGGGACAGGGAGGCAGGACAGACGGCCTCCAGAGCGGAGCCCGTTCCGGGACCCACGGTGGAGCAGGAAGCTCGGGTGGCCATGGCGGATTGGGGAGCTTGGGCGGCCATGGCGGAACGGGGAGCGTGGGTGGCCATGGCAGATCCATTGTCTCGGGAGACCATGGCGGTGCAGGGAGCTTGGGCGGCCATGGTGGAACAGGGAGCATGGGTGGCCATGGCGGGTCCGCCTTCGAGCCCGCGGCCCCAGCCCCCGCCTCGGCCTCTATGGCCTGAGCCCTACTACCCCCCAAAAAAAAATTTCCTTGGGGAAAGTAGGGGCTCCCCGTGAACTTACCCGCGGACGGCGGGCTTGGGAGAGCCACGGACAGTGGCGTGAATGTCCCCGTGGACGGCGGGCTTACGTGGGCCGCAACCGTGGCGGGCTACGTAAAAAAAACCAGGAACAACCAAAAACTTTTTTAAAACGAAAACAAAAACGGGAACATGGGACGCCACTTACTTTGTTGGGTTAGCTGTTCTGTCATGGTCGCCTTGGGAGGCGCGAGGAGACGTAGGGTAACTCAAAACAGACTTTCTTTAATAAACCAAAAGGTAGGGCATACAGGCAGGCAGGAACAGACTTGTAGGGACACAGAATGACATTTAGCAGCGAACACAGGACACTGGGCTAATAAACACAGGATAATACGGGACTAAACGAGAGAACTAAGTAGACACACCTGGAAACTAATAAGGAACTAATCAAACACAGCTTGGACGAATAGAACTAAATGAGGACAGGAGCAGGAAACACCAAATAAGGGCATGAGGAAACAAGAGGGAGGAAAAACACAGGGACACAAGTCTGACACATAGCTCGTAAGACATGGGAAATACAGTTGCAAATGGACTTTGCTTTTTCATTTGAAATGTGGCAGTCACTGTGCATTTGCTAAAGCGAAAATTTGAAAGATTTGCAATTGCATTTGGATTATGTCACAATTTATGCGCACACATGTGGAAAACGCAATTGAAAATACAATTTGCAATTCCTTTTGAAAATAGTCCAGAAAATCCTTCCATAGTAGGCTTCGTCTAGAAACTTAAAATGCTGTTATCAATGAGTGAAAACTTCAGGCTACTCTGAGACCAGTTTGATTGGGAGACCTAAATTCGGTTAGAGTCAATTTCATGCGGTGTAGATGAGTGTCATTCAGACTTAGACTGTGTTCTATTTTTATATATTTTTACGGTATGTTTGAATTTAATTTAAGCTGATTAGTGTCAGCGCAGTTGGTGTGTCTAATAATGCTCAATTCTGATTGGCTGGTGTTAGTTCAAACAGTTAGTTAACACTTATAGTTCCAGTCAGTATAATCACCTCTAAATTAATGCGCTGCCTTCACTGAAGCACGAACAGGCACACAGAAACAAAATGATTTATTGTGGACTACTACTAACTGTCAGTCCTCTGTTGTGTGTGTCATGTGTTCCCGCCTCTTGTGTCCAAATTTGGTTTGTTTCCTGTCCTTGTTTCATGTGATTATTAGTTAATTCTTGTCCAGCTGTGTTTGTCTAATTATCCATGATTTACCTGTGTATTTATAGTCCTGTCTGTTCAGTTTAATTTTGTCTGGTCTACTCGTTACTCCCCGGTGTTTCTGTCTATGTCTAGCAGACATAGCACTAACATTACTAAAATTTATTTGGATTTTTGTAGAATTTTTAATTATCATGTCCCATGCACTCACATGCTTGTATTTGTTTTTCTCTGCAGATAAATTACTTGAGCAGCTGATATCAGGGCCGAGCTAAAAATATGAGAATTGTATAATTTAAAAAATGTATATGATTATATTATATTATATTTGTTGTGGTGTTTCTGTGAAAAACTTTAAAAAGACATGCGTCAAGGCTTGAAATGAGGCACATTTCCTGAAAAAAATGTTCACATCCCACCCATCTAGAAAACGCATATCATCGGGAACCATGTACAAGAGAGTGTCCTTCAAGTCATAAAGCCAGTAGAAGTGAGGAGAGTGCTTTCACAAATCAAAACTACAATTATGTGTTTTAATTTGTACTTGCATTTATTATTTACATTTAATTTGTGCAACTTTTATATTAGAAAAGTAACTGTCCTTCCTTTCATGCATATAATAAGGTGGATGGGGATAACGAGAACAAAACGGACCCAATTCAACAAATTTAGTGAGATGGAGGTGGTTACACTTGAACCAGTACTAACAGAATGCCATCAAAATGTCATTTGTCTTCAACAAAAGAAATGTTAAGTATAACTTTAAGTAATGCCTTAATTGGTACATTGGTACAATTATAATGATTCAAGCTGAATTTACTGCATGCTGGTTTTGTCATTCCCTCTTTTCCAGAAATCCTCAGACCAGACTCTGATAAAATCACGTCAGAAATCCTCCAAGAATAAAACACATGTAAGTCCAGTATGTGAACTGATTTGTAATTTGTTCACCCTTTCTTTGCTAATATCCGTTCAAAGCATTTATGGTACTTTTTAAGTAATAAAAACAAATTAAATGTTGTTTATCTTAGTTTTTATGGCTAACTGTTGTAATTTTATCTTTCAGGTACCCTACCAAGGCAGAATATGTGCAGGTTTTCTTCTTGGGAAATATTTCTTTCCAGAATCTAGAAGGAAATGGCTATGTAAGTTGGTTTACAGACTTTACCTTATGTGAAAAGTGTAAAAGTGTAACTCAGAAGTTTTAACGATCAGAAGTTTGTAATTTCTGTTTATATACATTTTTAGAATTGGAGGTTTTTCTTTTAATCTGATCTGTTTCTACCCTCTTGGTTTGCAGTTATGGTACCAGTTCCTCAAACACAAATTCAGAGCAAGGAGAATAATGCTGCCTGAAGAAACTCCAGGATCCTATCCCAGATCTATGTTAGGGGTAAGTTTATACATTAACACATAGCTTCTCTAACCTGTACTGAAGCCCCACTCTTTCACTCCAAGACCAATAACTTATGATAACTATATCATAGGGATGTAACGATACATCACATGCAGACTGTGACGTATTACAACAGCTCCAAGACTCAGCATCCAAGGACGACTTTCTGGAAAACAGCCTGGGAAGCCAGGACAACACATCACAGTCACCGGAAACACCAGAGCTAGAGCCCCACTCACCAGACACACTATCCCTCTCTCCAGCATCTCCACTTCTAAGCTTTTCACAGAAAATGGAGGAATTGGTGTATGCTGGGACCAAACTCTCTGCAAGCCCCCAGATATCAACTAAAAAACAGCAGCCCCCCAACCACCAAAGACTGCAGGCTCAGCTCTCCCGCCTCCTCCTGTGAGAGCTCTCCGACCGCTGCCACCACGCCAGGGCCCAAACCCTCCTCCATCTGCTGTAGGTGAACCAAAAACAACTGATAACAGCTCTCAGTGATATGTGTCGGGTCCCCGCTATATTAGCAGCAACATTCACAAATGTTTACAAAACAAGCGGGAACCCAGTATGCCTGTAGCCTTCTCTATTTCTGTTTAATCATGTGATAGAAGGTCTAAGGCCTTCTCAAGCCGTACGGCTGACCCATCTAATCTGCGGCCTGTAATGCATCAGTCTAAGATTGCTGTAGAGACAATGTAATTCCATCAAGTTAGCATTTTTAAACACTCGCTCACTAAAAAATAAATAATTTGTGATCAATGATTTAATAACCACAAACAACCTGGATTTTATGTTTCTAATTGAAACATGGCTAGAAGACAACTGCAGTGCAACAGTCCTCACTGAAACAGCCCCTCCTAACTTTAATTTTATAAGTGTCTGCAGGACTATTAGGAGAGGTGGAGGTGTAGCTGCTCTGTTTAAAGATCTTTATCAATGCAAGCAAGTGTCATTTGGTCAGTATTTGTCTTTTGAATATCTAGGTATTGTGCTGAAAGGTGCCCCGCGCATTCTGTTTATCATAATTTACAGGCCTCCAAAATACTCTCCAGCCTTTGCTGAAGAGTTCACAGAACTGTTATCAATGATTTCCTCAGAGTTTGACTGTTTTGCTATTGCAGGGGATTTTAATATTCACATACAGTGGGGCAAAAAAGTATTTAGTCAGCCACCAATTGTGCTAGTTCTCCCACTTAAAAAGATGAGAGAGGCCTGTAATTTTCATCATAGGTATACCTCAACTATGAGAGACAAAATAAGAAAAAAAAATCCAGAAAATCACATTATAGGATTTTTAATGAATTAATTGGTAAATTCCTCGGTAAAATAAGTATTTGGTCACCTACAAACAAGCAAGATTTCTGGCTCTCACAGACCTGTAACTTCTTCTTTATGAGGCTCCTCTGTCCTCCACTCGTTACCTGTATTAATGGCATCTGTTTGAACTCGTTATCAGTATAAAAGACACCTGTCCACAACCTCAAACAGTCACACTCCAAACTCCACTATGGCCAAGACCAAAGAGCTGTCAAAGGACACCAGAAACAAAATTGTAGACCTGCACCAGGCTGGGAAGACTTAATCTGCAATAGGTAAGCAGCTTGGTGTGAAGAAATCAACTGTGGGAGCAATTATTAGAAAATGGAAGACATACAAGACCACTGATAATCTCCCTCGATCTGGGGCTCCACGCAAGATCTCACCCCGTGGGGTCAAAATGATCACAAGAACTGTGAGCAAAAATCTCAGAACCACACGGGGGGACCTAGTGAATGACCTGCAGAGAGCTGGGACCAAAGTAACAAAGGCTAACATCAGTAACACACTGCGCCGCAAGGGACTCAAATCCTGCAGTGCCAGACGTGTCCCCCTGCTTAAGCCAGTACATGTCAAGGCCCGTCTGAAGTTTGCTAGAGAGCATTTGGATGATCCAGAAGAGGATTGGGAGAATGTCATATGGTCAGATGAAACCAAAATAGAACTTTTTGGTAAAAACTCAACTTGTCGTGTTTGGAGGAGAAAGAATGCTGAGTTGCATCCAAAGAACACCATACCTGCTGTGAAGCATTGGGGTGGAAACATCATGCTTTGGGCTGTTATTCTGCAAAGGGACCAGGACGACTGATCCTTGTAAAGGAAAGAATGAATGGGGCCATGTATCGTGAGATTTTGAGTGAAAACCTCCTTCCATCAGCAAGGGCATTGAAGATGAAACGTGGCTGGGTCTTTCAGCATGACAATGATCCCAAACACACCTCCCGGGCAACGAAGGAGTGGCTTCGTAAGAAGCATTTCAAGGTCCTGGAGTGGCCTAGCCAGTCTCCAGATCTCAACCCCATAGAAAATCTTTGGAGGGAGTTGAAAGTCCGTGTTGCCCAGCGACAGCCCCAAAACATCACTGCTCTAGAGGAGATCTGCATGGAGGAATGGGCCAAAATACCAGCAACAGTGTGTGAAAACCTTGTGAAGACTTACAGAAAACGTTTGACCTCTGTCATTGCCAACAAAGGGTATATAACAAAGTATTGAGATGAATTTTTGTTATTGACCAAATACTTATTTTCCACCATAATTTGCAAATAAATTCTTTAAAAATCCTACAATGTGATTTTCTGGATTTCTTTTTCTTATTTTGTCTCTCATAGTTGAGGTATACCTATGATGAAAATTACAGGCCTCTCTCGTCTTTTTAAGTGGGAGAACTTGCACAATTGGTGGCTGACTAAATACTTTTTTGCCCCACTGTAGATAATGCTGAAATCAAAACTACAAAAGAAATTATAACTCATGAGAAAATCAACAGCAGTTCAGAATATGAAAAGACAATGTAGAAAAGCTGAGCGGATGTGGCGGAAGACGAAACTTGAAATACACTATAGCATCTATAAAGACAGCCTTCATGCTTTCAATTTGGAACTAGCCACAGCTAGACAGACCTTCTTCTCAAACCTTATAAACAGTAACTTAAACACTCGCACTCTTTTTGCTACTGTTGAGAGACTGACAAACCCCCCAAGTCAGATTCCCAGTGAAATGCTCTCTGACAGCAAATGCAATGAGCTTGCTTCCTTCTTTTCAGAGAAGATCAGTAATATCAGAAAGGAGACTGGCACATCTTCCTGTAATACAGAGGTCACACAGATTCGACAGCAATCTCAAAAAGAAGTGACTATGTCTGTTTTTAAAACAATTGATAGCAAAATTTTGCATAAAATAGTACAGCATCTTAAATCGTCAACCTGCTATTTTGACACACTTCCCACATTTTTTTTTCAAAAGTGTGCTTAACTGTTTAGAAGCAGATCTCTTAGAAGTGGTGAACACCTCACTTCTTTCTGGGACTTTTCCAAACTCCCTGAAAACTGCAGTTGTTAAAAATTTCTGAAAAAGCGCAATCTTGATAACACCATGTTGAGCAACTATAGACCAATATCAAATCTTCCTTTCATAGGTAAGATTATTGAAAAGGTAGTTTTTAATCAGCTGAACAACTACTTAAGCTCAAATGGATACCTGGATAATTTTCAATCTGGTTTCCGCGTGCATCACAGCACAGAGACAGCACTCATTAAGATAATAAATGATATTCGCTTTAATTCTGATTCTGGCAAAATATCAGTGCTGGTACTACTAGATCTTAGTGCTGCGTTTGACACTGTCGATCATAACATACTTCTAGAGAGACTGGAAAACTGGGTCGGGCTTTCTGGGATGGCACTCAAATGGTTCAGGTCATACTTAGAAGGGAGAGGTTATTATGTGAGTATAGGAGAGCATAAGTCTAAGTGGACATCAATGACATGCGGAGTCCCACAAGGCTTAATTCTTGCACCGTTCTTGTTTAGCCTGTATATGCTCCCACTAAGTCAGATAATGAGGAATAACCAAATTGCCTATCACAGCTATGCTGATGATACCAAGATCTACCTAGCCTTATCTCCAAATGATTATAGCCCCATTGACTCCCTCTGCCAATGCATTGATGAAATTAACAGTTGGATGTGCCAAAATGTTCTTCAGTTAAACAAGGAGAAAACTGAAGTCATTGCATTTGGAAACAAAGATGAAGTTCTCAAGGTGAATGCATACCTTGACTCTAGGGGTCAAACAACTAAAAATCAAGTCAGAAATCTTGGGGTGATTCTGGAGACAGACCTTAGTTTTAGTAGTCATGTCAAAGCAGTAACTAAATCAGCATACTATCATCTCAAAAACATTGCAAGAATTAGATGTTTTGTTTCCAGTCAAGACTTGGAGAAACTTGTTCATGCCTTTATCACCAGCAGGGTGGATTATTGTAATGGTCTCCTCACCGGCCTTCCAAAGAAGACCATTAGACAGCTGTAGCTCATCCAGAACGCTGCTGCCAGGATTCTGACTAGAACCAGAAAATCTGAGCATATCACACCAGTCCTCAGGTCCTTACACTGGCTTCCAGTTACATTTGGGATTGATTTTAAAGTACTTTTACTCGTTTATAAGTCACTCAATGGTCTAGGACCTAAATACATTGCAGATATGCTCACTGAATATAAACCTAACAGACCACTCAGATCATTAGGATCGAGTCAGTTAGAAATACCAAGGGTTCACACAAAACCAGGGGAGTCCGCTTTTAGCTATTATGCCACCCGCAGCTGGAACCAGCTTCCAGAAGAGATCGGATGTGCTAAAACATTAGCCACATTTAAATCCAGTCTCAAAACTCACCTATTTAGCTGTGCATTTGTTGAATGAGCACTGTGCTACGTCCGAACTGACTGCATTGTATTTTATGTATAATCCTTTTCTATTTAACTGTTTTAAATTTCATTTTAAATCAATTTCTATATCATTTTAAAATTCCTTGTTTTATTATTTTTAATTCCTTGTTTTTATTGCTGTGAATGATTATTTCACTTTCTTTTATGTAAAGCACTATGAATTACCACTGTGTATGAAATGTGCTATATAAATAAACTTGCCTTGCCTTGCCTAAAAATCTCATGATACGATAATATCTAGATATGAAGTACCTGATAAAATATTTATTGCGATAATAGAAAATAAGAAATGAAGACTAGGATTTTTTTATTTTTTTTTACATTTTAAAGTTAAATTCTTCTATTTAATGCACTTTGAGAGGTCAAAATTACGAGCTCCAAACCCATGTTCTTAACTAAGAAAAGAAAAAAAGTCAGTAAAAAATTAAGCCATTTAGTTTTAGTTAGTTTGACAGAAACTGTGCCAAAACATAATGGCCCAAACACAACTTTAAAGAACTTTTATGTTAGAATAAGAAGTTCAAATATTTTTAAAAAATCTACACTTTTTGCCAAGATGACTTATTTCATTTTGTCATGTGACCACAATAATATTGAGTTTTGCTATCACGATACCACGATATTGATCATTTCATTACATCCCCTACTATATTAGCATCCACAAAAGGGATGATACAATTCAGTTTATTCTGAGTGGTTACACATAACACACTAATAAATTTCTGTTATTCAAATCTGTTAAAGGATTGCAATGCTAAACCGACCAAAACCGGGAACATTTCCCATAACACCCAATGTACTTGTTATATTGTAAGAAAAATGGCATCTACTCTAATATTGGTCTTTTTCATTCTTGTTCTAAGGTCACCGGAGCCACCCAGATTCAGTCCGTATCCAAACCAGATGGTGGATCAGCACCTAGAGATGACCTTTACAGCCCTGAACGTCAGCGGAGACCAGGACAACTAGATGAGCCCCAGAGACTGATCCCCAGTTAAGCCCATGCCACTTAGACGGCCATCAGGACAAGACCACAGGAACCAGATTAGTCCTCTGCACAATCTGACTTTGTTGCAGCCTAGAATTAAACTGCTGGTTTTGTCTGGCCAGGGAAGAACGATGGGGTTTTGGTTCCTTCAACACACTGTTTTTCTGTATAATACTGTAAAGCTGCTTTGACGCAATCTGTGTATATAAATAGTGCTATATAAATAACGGTGACTTGACTTGCTGCAGTTTAATTGCTTGACCTCTTTATTTCTGATTCTGATCTCTTTATTTCTGATTCTGATTAAATTAATTTCCTTGATGTGAATGTGTCTTTACTGAATATCTTTCAAAATGGTCATCAAAAGAGATCACGTGTCCCTTCGACTTCGATGCACGCGTAGTCTTTCGCTCTGCTGACTTTGTCAAATATTTTATTATCCTGTCAGTAAATTTCGAACCATTTTGCATCGGACTCATCATGAGTGCTTCAACAGTCAAAGGCGATCAGAAAAGAGAGATTGGGCAATCGCCAATAAAGAAAAAATGCAGGGATTCCACCATCTCCAGAGAGGATATCGATGAGGCTATTGCTAACGGTATCAAGCTTGCATTTAAAGAACAGCAAAGCACTTTGGATTCGGTTGTGACTTTGGCAGTAAGAGATGCTGTGGACATACAAGCGACTAACAATTCTGTTAAAGAGCTAAGATAGGAGTTTGAGGCCATGGCTGCTGTGGCGAAGCAGACACGTGACCGCGTTGATTGTGTTCAGGCAACTACATGTGAGGATAGGAATGTAGTCACAGACTTAATAAATCAGCTAGAGCGACTCACTGAGAAGATGGAGGATAAAAGCAGGAGAAATAACGTACGACTGGTGGGGTTACCAGAGGGGGTGGAGGGATCCGATGTGGCTGGTTTCCTCAGAATTAATCTTTCCAAGTGGATTCCTTCCCTGAAAGGTCATAACATCGAGATTGACCGGGCACACCGTGTATATGATGGAAGGAAAAACTCAGATCGGCCGCATACTCTCATCTTCCGTGTGCTAAGATGGCATGACAGATTGGAGATTCTGAAAGGTGCTCGGCAGGCTTATCCGGTGAAATGCACGCAGGACAATGTCACGCTATTATTTTTTCCTGACTTTAGTCCAGTTACAGCCGCCAAGAGAAAAAACTTGGTTCCGGTTTTGAGGTCGATGACGGCGCTTGGTCTCCAGCCCTTCCTCGCTTATCCGGTGGTAATTAAACTACGGCACGGGGGTGAACATAGAAGCTTCGATTCTCTTCGGAAAGCGGAGGATTTTGTCGGCTCCCTGTCACAGAGTGGGACATTTGCTGCAGCCGCCCTTTCTTCGACCCGGTGGGATGGGCTTGGTGGTCGGAATGGAGGAGATGGTGGCGGGAGGGATATGGATGATTGCTAGATCTTTTTTTTTTCTTTTTTCTTCTTTCCTCTCTCCTCCTGGGATAGTATTTATATTTATTTCGATTCAATTGTCCCCTTGCTGGTAAGACTAACCCCCCCTTTTTATTTTTTTTCTGTAGGGGACTAATAGAGAGTAGGTTTCTTTACAATAATATTTTGGTTATGTGAGCCTTTTGGGAGGCTCGTTGTGGGCTGAAGTGGATCGGTCATGGATCATCACAAGTTTTTGTTGCTCAATCAGACCTATGTTCTCGGTAACGTGCTGCCTGAATTTTGTTTTGTCTATAGTTGTTGGTCATCTCTGTCTGGGTTGCTTTTATTTTTTGCAACAGATATTCATACTTTTATTTACTTTACCTTGTTTTTAAGGGGATTTTTCATCTAGGTGTTTTGATATCTAGAACGCACACTAACGTTTACATGTCATTTACAGAATGGGAGTGCTTTGCCTCTCTTCATTTGTTGAATACAATTTTGAGATTATGAATATTTAATGTATACTCTAAATATTTTATTACTGAATGTGACGGGCTTAAATTCTGCTATTAAACGAACCTGTGTGTTAGAATATTTACACTGTAAATCTATTTCTGGTGCCCTGATATGTAACACTGTGTCATCGGGTATTTTTTCTCCATGTGTTTTGGGAGTGTCCTGTGGTCATGGATCTGTGGACGCATGTAGACCTGGTTTTGTCTTCCTCACTGCGGACTGATTACTTTGCTGATACAAGTGTGTGTCTTCTTGAAGCTTAATGCAAAGGAGAAGGCTGTTTGCTGGTTTTGCGGCTGCGAGGAGGACGATGATGCAGAACTGGTGTGAGCCGCACGTGTGTGGAGAGGCATATTGGATTGCATATTAGTATTACTTTAATTCTATTTTTTATTTTTTTTATAACATATGTGATTATATAAAGGAAGGACCTGTTTTGTTGTTACTTTTTCCCTCCCTCGCTCTCTCCCCTTTGATTGGACCTTTAAAACATGTAGTATGTGTCTGTTGTTTTGATTTTGTTTGTTTTGAGTGGATGTTATGTTGTGATGTTGTGTGAAAAAAAAAAAAAAAAAATGTTGATTAAAAAAATGTTGATTTTATTTGGCTGCATTAGGAATTTGTTGCTATTGAAGATACAACCTCCTGTACATATTTTAGCCTTGGATATTTAGTGTAATTTGTATTCAGTGATGTGACCAAGATACCTTGATTTTCAAAGCTATATGATGTCTGTGTGGTGAGCTTTTAAATTCAATGTCTTATGCATTTCCCTGCATTCAATTTGAACCGAACAGAGTATAATTAAACCAGGAAACAGACTTTTAGGCCCTTGACACATACTCTGTTGTTGAAAAATTGTACATTTAAAATAAAACGTAGTGCTATTTTTTTTAGAAAATGTGAAATTGTCTAATCTATGTGATAATGTTTATGGTATGAAAGTACAGTAAAACGTTATGCTTTTGGAAATGTGAAATTGCTCAATATGCACCCTGCCATATTGATGACGTGATACAATATTTAATGCTCATTCTGTAAAAACAAAAATGATGGAACAGCATTGTAGGCTTTTTGATGTTTTGATATGAAAATTACTGGAACAAACCTATTTTAATTGTTATTTTACTTTTTTTCTGGTGTCCCAGCTGCTGGAATATTACTGTTTTTTTTACAGGATTTATTTTTACAGTGTAGTGTGAATTTAAGCACTCTCAAAACAACTCCTGCTATAATTAATTAAGCTGTCTATACTGTGGAATGAATCTTTTACTTTCATTGCACATTAGTGATGAGCTAAGCGTCACCTGAATCCACAGCTTCAAATAAATTATCCACCCGCCAACCGCCTTCACCTATATTTTTGTCTGATTTAGATAACCGCACCCGATCATTCAGGGTTCATATACGATTACGAAAACCCTGGAAAAGTCATGGAATTTTAAAACAGCAATTTCCAGGCCTGGAAAGTTTTGGAAAAAGATTATAAACCCAGAAAGTTCTGGAAAAGTCATGTTTCACAATTCTCCATACAATAGAATTATGTTTAATCAGGTCCTGAATTTCAGGGCATTATTGCACATATCGCATTACTCATTAACACAGCTTTTGACTTTAAAATGAGGGAAATTCCTGCAAAACATTTATTTCAATATAGAGTGTAAGCTAGATGAGTAAATACATTCACACAAATCATCAGATTAAATCAGTCATTTGAAAATATCGTGAGTCCATCTGTACCGCGTCCTCTCTCTTTTGACCTTCTCTTCACTTCGGCGCACGCTGAGCTTCACTAGAGCTGCACGCTGCCATACAAGACTTTAGCACACGTTTCGATACAGTTGACACAATTGTATTGCCTAATTGGTTAAACCGACATTGTTGCATTGTCACAAATATGTATTATTTGCACGTCTTTTTAAGTCTTTTGGTACTCGCGCTCTCCAGATGCGCTTTTCTGTGCACTCACAGTCACATCCAAAGCGTGCACTTGTTGCGCTTAAGTGGCCAAATACACACAAAATGACGTCAAAATGGTCGCCCTGGCTAGTATTCTCATAAGCACTATTGGTTTTGTCTTAAGTTAATGTAAAAAGTTGCAAATGAAAACGCATGTGTATTAGTATTGGATCCGTGAAATAGATCTTGTGACAGCAGCCTAATAGTGCTGTGCCATTTGTCATTAATTTTAATCAAACAACAAAAGACACAAAATCCCTCACTGCTCTTGACTAAATAATGTTTTGTTGAATAACTTTAATATGTTAATTTACAGTTTATTAAATTTCTGTAGCCTATTTAAGACACATTCATATTTTAGAAAATGTAGTTAATATTTGCATCATTAATGATTTATCTTATCCACCCACGACCCACCCGCAAATAATTAGAATGCAATTTTTTATTACCCGACCCATCCGACCCGCGGATTATCCGCAGCGCCCCCAGATCTAACCGCCATCCGCGCATCACTATTGCACGTACATCTGCACTTTGTTGTTTATGATGAGAGAATCCGTGAGAGAGCAGAATTCAGTCAGTGAACGTGTACAGTGAACATTTCAGCGATGTCTAATCTGAATGCTTCTGATTGGCTATTGTGTTCATTAACTGTACAGAATTGTGTGTGATTGGTTATAATGTGTAATGCTGTAAACAAAACTTGGTTCTCGTGAGACTAGCATATTCTCACTGGAGCTTACACTATGCCTACATCCTACATCATCCACCGGAACGCCACTCTCTCGTGTATGTGCACATGACAGTTAGCGGAAGCTAGAGATTACGGTTTATAAAGTTTTAAATATGGATATTCTTCTTACACAAAGGCATCGTTTCTCTTTACAAGGCCTTTATTAACTTTATTAAGCCCCCGGAGCCGTGTGGGGCACTTTTATGATGGATGCATGCACTTTATTTTGCTTCAAAATCTTGACCACCGTTCACTGCCATTATCAAGTTTGGAAGAGCCTGGACATTTTTTTTATGTACCTGTAACTCCGATTGTATTCATCTGAAAGAAATAAGTCTTATACAACTAGGATGGCTTGAGGGTAAGTTAATCATGGGGTAATTTTCATTTTTGGATGAACTATCCCTTTAAAGATGGATTTGTTTCTTTCAAACATGCAGCTTTTGGCTTCACAAAATTAGTTGATGGACATGGAGTCATATGGATTACTTCACTGTAAAAAATAAAAGTGGTTTCAACCTAAAATAATTTGTTACCCGGCTGCCTTAAAATTTTAAGTTTATACAACACAAATATCTAAGTTGTCACTTGGGGGGAGGGGGTCCCACTGCATTATAAAGTCAGATTTTAATAGAGCAAGCCGTCCCCAATCTGAAGGCTGGAATATCTGGGACTTTGCCATTGGCTGTGTGTGTGAATGTGAATCTGTGTGTGTGCTGTGCCATTGAATTTATCAGATATGTTTCTTGATGCTTTTCACAGATTAAAGCAGCCGAGGTCACAAGCACTTCCTCAATTTACCACAATCTTTCACTGCAGATCAGTTGAATAAAAGTGCACACTGTGAAGCTCAGTGCCAGTCTTCATCTCACTTTGGATTAGTGATCTTCTCTTGGGTTTGATTGTAAGTAGACTTTGCTTTTACACACACACACACACACACACACACACACGAGAGCTCATATAATAATGGCCATTTTAAGGAAATTGTGTAAATTTCACGCGTACATCGAATCAGTGTTATCATTTTGTCTGGTGTCCTGGTATGGGAATTTATCATTAAAAAGCTGGAACTCTATTGATCAAATTACGAAATGGACCAGTAGGTTGATTGCGGAGCCATTACTTAACCCTGCTTCGCTGTATAGCAGGCAGGTACAGCGAGTGGGAGCTTCAATCTTAAGAGATAGGCACCATCCCTTGTATTATGAGTTCCAGTATCTTCCGCAGAGAGTACCGCATTGCACAACGAAACGATACAAGAATAGCTTTGTTCCAGCAGTGATTAATCACATAAACAGTGATAAGATGATCTAGGGGGTGGTATTTATGTTTTTATTGTGCAACGATGTCTTACAGTGTGGTTTTCTGTATTGTATTATTTATTATATCTGTGAAAAAGTGCCTGAACTTATTAATTGAAACCTAATTTACCTAAGGGTATGAAATAAAGAAACTCTGAACTCTGATTCATGCGGCTGCATGTAGGAGTAGATTTTCATCTTTCTTTGCTGTTTTCTATCCGTTGGTCTTCAGCAGCAGCGTGTGTGGTCTGATCGTGTGAGGTTTCCTCTGAGCAACCGTATTGATGTCAAATGTCTTTCAGTTAACACGCTAATTAGTGCTTCTGAAGGAAAAACCTTAAGGTGCGTCTGAAACAGACTTTTAGGCCCTTGACACATACTCTGTTGTTGAAAAATTGTACATTTAAAATAAAACGTAGTGCTATTTTTTTTAGAAAAAGTGAAATTGTCTAATCTATGTGATACTGTTTATGGTATGAAAGTACAGTAAAACGTTATGCTTTTGGAAATGTGAAATTGCTCAATATGCACCCTGCCATATTGATGACGTGATACAATATTTAATGCTCATTCTGTAAAAACAAAAATGATGGAACAGCATTGTAGGCTTTTTGATGTTTTGATATGAAAATTATAGGAACAAACCTATTTTAATTGTTATTTTACTTTTTTTCTGGTGCCCCAGCTGCTGGAATATTACTGTTTTTTTTTACAGGATTTATTTTTACAGTGTAGTGTGAATTTAAGCACTCTCAAAACAACTCCTGCTATAATTAATTAAGCTGTCTATACTGTGGAATGAATCTTTTACTTTCATTGCACGTTAATGATGAGCTAAGCATCACCCGAATCCGCAGCTTCAAATAAATTATCCACCCGCCAACCGCCTTCACCTATATATTTTTGTCTGATTTAGATAACCGCACCCGATCATTCAGGGTTCATATACGATTATGAAAACCCTGGAAAAGTCATGGAATTTTAAAACATCAATTTCCAGGCCTGGAAAGTTTGGGAAAAAGATTATAAACCCAGAAAGTTCTGGAAAAGTCATGTTTCACAATTCTCCGTACAATAGAATTATGTTTAATCAGGTCCTGAATTTCAGGGCATTATTGCACATATCGCATTAGCCTACTCATTAACACAGCTTTTGACTTTAAAATGAGGGAAATTCCTGCAAAACATTTATTTCAATATAGCGTGTAGGCTAGATGAGTAAATACATTCACACAAATCATCAGATTAAATAAGTCATTTGAAAACATCGTGAGTCCATCTGTACCGCGTCCTCTCTCTTTTGACCTTCTCTTCACTTCGGCGCACGCTGAGCTTCACTAGAGCTGCACGCTGCCATACAAGACTTTAGCACACGTTTCGATACAGTTGACACAATTGTCAATTGCCTAATTGGTTAAACCGACATTGTTGCATTGTCACAAAAATGTATTATTTGCACGTCTTTTTAAGTCTTTCGGTACTCGCGCTCTCCAGATGCGCTTTTCTGTGCACTCACAGTCACATCCAAAGCGTGCACTTGTTGCGCTTAAGTGGCCAAATACACACAAAATGACGTCAAAATGGTCGTCCTGGCTAGTATTCTCATAAGCACTATTGGTTTTGTCTTAAGTTAATGTAAAAAGTTGCAAATGAAAACGCATGTGTATTAGTATTGGATCCGTGAAATAGATCTTGTGACAGCAGCCGTTGTGCCGTTTGTCATTCATTTTAATCAAACAACAAAAGACACAAAATCCTGCTTCGCTGTATAGCAGGCAGGTACAGCGAGTGGGAGCTTCAATCTTAAGAGATAGGCACCATCCCTTGTATTATGAGTTCCAGTATCTTCCGCAGAGAGTAGCCTACCGCATTGCACAACGAAACGATACAAGAATAGCTTTGTTCCAGCAGTGATTAATCACATAAGCAGTGATAAGATGATCTAGGGGGTGGTATTTATGTTTTTATTGTGCAACGATGTCTTACAGTGTGGTTTTCTGTATTGTATTATTTATTATATCTGTGAGAAAGTGCCTGAACTTATTAATTGAAACCTAATTTACCTAAGGGTATGAAATAAAGAAACTCTGAACTCTGATTCATGCGGCTGCATGTAGGAGTAGATTTTCATCTTTCTTTGCTGTTTTCTATCCGTTGGTCTTCAGCAGCAGCGTGTGTGGTCTGATCGTGTGAGGTTTCCTCTGAGCAACCGTATTGATGTCAAATGTCTTTCAGTTAACACTCTAATTAGTGCTTCTGAAGGAAAAACCTTAAGGTGCATCTGAAACACACGTCTGGATGTTTGGCATTTAGATTTCCTTAGTTTAGATGTGAATATAGTGTAAAACAAGAGATCAAACTGTTTGTTTTTGTGTGTGTGTGTGTGTGTGTGTGTGTACATTTTGTTATGAATTTAATAGATCACAGTTTACAAGGGTTTTACAAGGATTGCATTCCTTAACTGTATTTAACTGTACTTAACTTTGTTAGTAAACATGAATCAACAAAGAAAAATATTTCTACAGCATTTATTAATCTCAGTGTTGACATTTAACATTTTTTAATACAATAATAAAATCAAATTATAAGTTTTATCTGTTGAAATTAATGTACTATGAACTAAAATGAATGATCAATAATTGTATTTATTTTAACTAACAAAGAATTATAAATGCTGTAAAAAATATATATATTGCTCATTGTTAGTTTATGTTAGTTAACGCTGTAACAAATGAGATTTTATTGTAAAGTTTTAGCATAAAATAAATTATGAATATTTGTCAAACACATCTGATAGTGAAGCGGTTGAATATTCAGTTTTCAAGATTCCAGAATTTTAATTGTCACACAGTTGTGAAGAATACGACCTGCAGTGAAATGTATATCTGACATGCTCAAAAGACTGTGCATAAAAGTTATAAAGGAAAGGATAAACATATGAGTAATAATGAAAACACAAGTGTTGTAGCAGTTTAGTTTTTGTGTTTATTATTATTATTATATACATATTATATTTGTATTTATGTATTTATATGTTTTCATTATTGTTCACCTTTGGGCAACACCGACCAACGCCTTTATGGGGCCCTAAGAAGAATCTAATTTGGGTGTCGCCTATACAACTAATTATTGTCAATGCTTGATTATTCATACACTATAAATCTAACACACCCATGTTTTTCTGTGTGTGTGTGTGTGTGTGTGTTGCTTGCATCATACCAATGTCTGCCTGGCATGTTTTTATCACTTTACGATTTTTAATTTAAACAGTTGCAAACCCAAAAAGAGTAATCACGTGTTAGTTTGCACTTTAACATTCAAAGTCTTACAGTACTATGTGGCATACTTAATGTGGCGTACTGAAAAGTAGCTAAATAAACCAGCAGACAATGCATTTATGGAACAGTATGTTATTTTAACAGCATACGTTATTAAACACAGCAGCAAGCCATCTTTACACCTAAAACAACAACTCCTAATCTAGCTGACTGAGGCATATTGGAATATAAAAGCAAAGACTCCCAAAGTATTCCAAGGTATTGTTATCAGTACCAAGTTTATGAAACAGAAGCTTATTTTTATTACAAATATATACATATATATATATATATGTATATATTTGTAATAAAAATAAGCTTCTGTTTCAGGAAAATTATTTTTACACAGCAGACAAAAACTTTAATTAAAACTAACCAAGTAAAATGTTATACTATAATCTATTAAGATGTCATAGCTATTTATGTATGGATGTTTAATCAAATATGAACTCTAAAACAAGAAGATACCTAGGCTGTGCTAATTAACAGCCAGCAGGCACTGCTTCCTCATATCAGATTTCTCCAACCCCGAAACGTGATCAATTTTAATCCTTTGACGCGCTGCGCTTTGGCTGGTGCCAAGCCAGAGACAGACGCTTTTCAAATATCACAACTGTTCAGTGTTTTCAACCACATAAGGTTTATTTTAGGTTTCAGACATTTAAACAGACATTTCGGTTAAGCACTTGTAAAAAAGACATTTACCTATAGTTTGTTAAAAACACAGAGATTTCTATAGAAAGCAGCAATGAAAATCATTTCAAATTAAATTTGACAACGTGTTTTATTCCTATCAAATACACATTGTGTTGGCAACTATAAAGTTTACTCTGATTTCCCCCGGTTCACTGGCCACTTACTTTCATTTATTTTGGGAGAAATGGATGAATTACGTGATGTTAATTCGACAGATCCACACAACAGCGTCCAGCACTCATTATAGATCAACAAAACAAATTAATTTACGAAAACAAATTCGACAAAACAAATTAATTTACACATATCTGACAATCAGAACAGGCTGTATCATATAGTTTATGATATAGTTAACAAGTTTTTGGATATTTTAAATAAAAAGGAAAAACTAAATAAAAGTGATACATCTGTTATACGCCGCTATTGTGCCTGCATGACTCATTGCTCTAAAACCAATAAGTTGCAATATATATATATATATATATATATATATATATATATATATATATATATTATATATATATATATATACATACAGTTCGTTCTGGTCCTCAAATCTGGTTGGCTGATAAGAGTGTTGATAATTGGTTTGTTAATAAAGGTAATGTCTATTTGAAAATTTGCTTCAGTGTTTTCGGAAATGTGAGCTCCAGTGCATCAGCAGCTATTCAAAACTCTTTACACCCACCATGAACAGCCTTTCTTTGGCCAGATCTTCTGGAATTCACTGCTGGATCTGATGTCTCTATAGTGGTTAAACATGAGATATGTTTTGTTTTGGGTAAATTTAATGGGCAGTCTTTTGTCTCATTAATCTACTATTTGTAAAAAGTAAGTAATTTTGGCAAAATCTCATCATGTTTATGTAACTGTATATCAGAGCGCTGCCTTTGTACTTTTGACTGAATTGCCTAGCAACTTTTCTGTTTGTTGTTGTTTATGAAATATTATTATACAATAAATAATATTTTATTCAAATAATAGCAGTATTTAGTATTAGGAAACGGTGTGTGTGTGTGTGTGTATGTTCGTGATGGTGATTTTAGTTACATTGTTCCGCCATTAGATGGTGACAAGACACTGTTGTACGAGTCAGCAGTAAAGACTTTTAAATTGAAAAATACTAAAGTGCAGTTTTGAACAAGGAAGTTATTTTTTCTTTCAAAACCAGCTTGTAAGCAGCCAACAAATGCACTGAGCAGCACTTTCATCAAAAATCATCCTTAATAGATGAAAGGATAGTACGAGCCTATCGGACATTCAAACTAATGTTTTATTATGTGAAAATGAGATTGATCTGAAGAATGAATGCTGGATCAGAGGGAGGTAATCCCGATTGCTCAGTCAATCTCTCTCTCATATACATAATACACTGCTTTTACTACAGTAACTACAGTTTACTACCTATGGCCAAACCACTGCTTGCCGATATACAGCCATATCTCACATCTACTAGCGTGATATTGCTCATTTATATATATATATATATATATGCAGTATATATATATATATATATATATATATATATATATATATATATATATATAAAATTTAATTTAATTATTTAATATTGTGTTTTTGTATAATTACCATTGTCCATTGACATAATATATCACCTAAATAAATAAATCAAGTTGTCATTGCATGTACTCATGGAGGCCCCCTAGTGGCCATGGGGGCCCTAAGCAGCCGCATAGTTTGCTTATGCCTTGGGCCGGCACTGGATCAGGATGTTACTATATATATGACCCTGGACCACAAAACCGGTCATAAGCATCTTTTTTTTTAAATTTATGTTATATATACAGGTGCATCTCAATAAATTAGAATGTCGTGAAAAAGTTCATTTTTTCTTGTAACTTATTTCAAAAAGTGGAACTTTCATATATTTTAGATTCATTACATGTAAAGTAAAACATTTCAAACGTTTTTTTTTTTTTTTAATTTTGATGATTAGAGCTTACAGCTCATGAAAGTCAAAAATCAGTATCTCAAAATATTAGAATATTTACATTTGAGTTTCAATAAATGACCATCCATACAGTATAAATTCTGGGTATCTCTTGTTCTTTGGAACCACAATAATGGAGAAGACTGCTGACTTGGCAATGATCCAGAAGGCGAACACTGACACCCTCCACAAAGAGGGTAAGTCACAGAAGGTCATTACTGAAAGGTGTGGCTGTTTACAGAGTGCTGTATCAAAGCATATTAAATGCAAAGTTGACTGGAAGGAAGAATTTGTGTAGGAAAAGGTGCACAAGCAACAGGAATGACCGCAAGCTTGAGAATACAGTCAAGCAAAGCCGATTCAAACACTTGGGAGAGCTTCACAAGGAGTGGACTGAAGCTGGAGTCAGTGCATCAAGAGTCACCACGCTCAGACGTCTTCAGGAAAAGGGCTACTTAGCCACTTCTGAACCAGAGACAACATCAGAAGCAGCTTACCTGGGATGTGGAGAAAAAGAACTGGACTGTTGTTCAGTGGTCCAAAGTCCTCTTTTCAGATGAAAGTAAATTTTGCATTTCATTTGGAAATCAAGGTCCCAGAGTCTGGAGGAAGAGTGGAGAGGCACAGGATCCATGTTGCTTGAAGTCCAGTGTGAAGTTTCCACAGTCAGTGATGATTTGGGCTGCCATGTCATCTGCTGGTGTTGGTCCACTGTGTTTTCTGAAGTCCACAGTCAACTCAGCCATCTACCAGGAAATTTTAGAGCACTTCATGCTTCCTTCTGCTGACAAGCTTTATGGAGATGCTGATTTCATTTTCCAGCAGGACTTGGCACCTGCCCACACTGCCAAAGGTACCAAAAGCTGGTTCAATGACCATGGTGTTACTGTGCTTGATTGGCCAGCAAACTCGCCAGACCTGAACCCCATAGAGAATCTATGGGGTATTGTCAAGAGGAAGATGAGAGACACCAGACCCAACAATGTAGATGAGCTGAAGGCCACTGTCAAAGAAACCTGGGCTTCCATACCACCTCACAGCAATGCCACAAACTGATCACCTCCATGCCACACCGAATTGAGGCAGTAATTAAAGCAAAAGGAGCCCCTACCAAGTATTGAGTACATATACAGTAAATGAACATACTTTCCAGAAGGCCAACAATTCACTAAAAATGTTTTTTTTTTTTTATTATTGGTCTTAATTGAGTGTTAGCGTTAGTTCTGGCAGGTCACGTGAGTCAAGCTTGCATCAGCTGATTTTCAGCTGATCACATCTACCTATAGGAATACGACACCTATCGCGGCATTCCTATATAAGCTCTATTCAGTATTAATCAGCAGCTTTTCCCGCTTGCTCAGGAGCAAATTGCGCATCGCTGCTCGCAAATCAAACTGTTGCACCGTGCTTCAGAACATTTGAAATCAACATCTAAGTTAAGTGAATGCTCATTTAATCATATAGCTGTGTATATCGCGTGGTCTGCAATTGCATTAATTAAGTGATGTTAGCAGTTTGCATTGTTTGCTGGAGCAAAATATTAAGGATAATTGCAGCAGCTTTCACGCTTCTGTTATACAGCTGGAGCAAATGCAATCTTGAGCATGTAATCGCTCTGAGGACACGCCGATAGTAACGGACAGAAGAACAGATTAAATGAATAAGCATTCTCATGTATGCGTTCAACCGTGGTTCGCCGTTTCAGCGGCGTAATTCCTAAGGTTGGATGTTTTCATTAGCTGAGAGTGTGCGGTTGTTCAGCTGCACGCGGCGTCAGAAGCACGTGTTTTAATGGCTTCTATATAAATAAGAATATTCATATCAATGACAAGTCATTCGAAGTATTTCAGCAGAGTATATGCTGTACTGCCGCTCAATACTTCTTCAAATTCATAATCTCTGATCCGCTTGTATGCACGAAACACGTTTAGGATGATCGTACGATCAATCTCCGTGTTTTAAGGAATGTTCTTTGATTCATCGTTCAGCTTCTCTCTGTAAGCAATCCTGTTTCCTTAATTTAAATCAATAACTGGTATAGCGCTTCCAAAAACGTTCTTAGCATTACAGCGGAGATGACAGTTAAGATACATAATCCCTCACTCAATAGTTTAAAAAAAAAAAAAAAAAATGAAATTATGAAAAAAAAAAAAAATTATTGATTTCACCCTTAATCATTTCTGATGTCTTCACGAGATGAGCCAAGTTCTGATTTCATTCTCATGGCTCATGCTACATAGCAAATATGTTATTGTCAAATCTGCTCGGTTTAAGGCTAGTTCAGTATGTTTACTAGGCACACTTTTGCTTTAGGGTATTGGTTGTATTTTGACATGCTGGTAATATTAACTGTTACATCCCTAGGATGTATGTGTTTATATTAAAATGCATTAGTGCGTTTTCCTGCCTTTGGGTGTGGTAATGTTTCCCCTGTGTGTGCTCTCTCTCTCCCTCTATCTCTCTCCCTCGCTGCTTGCTTGGCAGTTGCAATTGCCCACAGGTGATGCTCATCAGAGAGTGTGCTGCAGACGGTGATGCTACAAAAGAGCAGAGTGAACATTGCTTGGAGAGGTTCACGTCTCCCCTGCTCCAGACTTGTTGGGTGTTTCTTTTAAAATATCTTTTGATTGTGGTAAAAAAATGGTTGTCTGTTGAATGATAACTTCTGAGTGTAAGTTGTATTCCTTTTGATTCCTGCTGACCAGCAGTGTGTGCTGAATCTAC
Source organism: Aspiorhynchus laticeps (assembly GCA_023376895.1). Classification (NCBI taxonomy): domain Eukaryota; kingdom Metazoa; phylum Chordata; class Actinopteri; order Cypriniformes; family Cyprinidae; genus Aspiorhynchus; species Aspiorhynchus laticeps. The sequence continues at coordinate 4,971,605 of CM041810.1, read as the reverse complement.
AAGTTGATTAGTCAAGTAAATGATTGTTGCATTTCTGGGGCAGAGTACTGGGGTGATTCCTCCTCGTTTTATTCATTGCTTCCTTTATAAGTTTTAGTTAACCTGTTAATCAGTTAATCTTACCACAGCTGAGGCTTGGCTTTAAATCGATTGTTTTAGGCTGTCTGACATGAAGCAGGTTGCTACCTAAGGCTCAGTGTTGGGAATGTTGCTCATTAACTTATCCTTCTATTATTTTCCACAGCTGTGTTTAAGTCGTTGATATACTGTTGCTTAAGCTATAGTGTATTGGTAAGTGCTCGATACTCAAAGTGCAGTATGTAGATTTCACTACTACAGGTTATGCCAACGATATCTGGATAAGCCAACATGCCTATTGCCTAAATTTGGGTATTCACAAATGCTGTACGGCATAAAGGGGCATGCTGCTCTTCTCAGCTGCTTATTAAAGAAGAGCACCCCTTCACTAATGCTCTCCTTCTGTAAACGGCATGCTGCCTCAGTCTATGCTGTTCCGAAGGTCTTGCTTAAAGCTATCAGGGTATCGGGATTTTGCTGCTTGTTAAGGCTTATCTAGTGTTCGGTATCATGTTTGTGCTAGAACTGCTCGTGGCTTAAGCTATTGGTTGTTACTGCAAGTGCTGGTACCCGGTAAACTTTAACAGCAAGAAGCTAATGTTAAGCTGTTTAAGGAATATGATTGTTCTCGAAATATGCTCGCTGTTAATGGCTTGTCTAGTATTGGGGATGCTATTTCTTTAAGTTTCTCTGATTATTGCAGCACGCTGTGATTAAGCAAGCATCAAGCTTGTTGCATTAAGCATAGAGTAAGATAAGGAATTTGGCTTATCTAGTGCTCAGGATCATGCTTGTTGCTAGACCTGCTTGTTGCTTTAAGCTATTGGTTGTATTGCAAGTGCTGATACTTGGTTAAACTGGCAACAGCAAGAAGCTGTGTATTGTTCTTGAAATATGCTTACTGCTTATGGCTCATCTAGTAATTGGGACTGCTATTTCCTTAAGTTTCTCTGACTTCTGCAAGTTCTGTGATTTTAAGCTAGCAACATGCTTGTTGCAAATCTATCGAGTGTATTGGTAAGGATTTTTGTCTTCGCTCACGTGGGTTGTCAGATTGAGGACACGTAATGCAATGAGCACAATGTCAATGGGAGACGACACCTGTAAACCGATGAGTAGATTTTAGTTATTATATGCTGTTTATAGTTTTTAAATAGATGCTGAAGCTTTAGGCCAGGTAGAACCTGCGATCTCTTTGAACCATTCATTGCTCGCTCCTATGGCTGCAGTACGCTGTGTTTGCTGTAGAATAGGCTGCCAATTTTAGTGGGTTTCTGCATCTTTCAGGTATTGCATTAAAGGGGCTTGCTGCTCTTCTTAGCTGCTTAAGAAGAGCACCCCTTCACTGCCTTCTCCTGTAAGGGGCCGCTGCCCCAGTCTCTGCTATTTCAGAAGGATTTGCTTCTTTCAGAATGCCATCAGTTGTGGTTTGGGCAGTTCTGGCCTATCGTTTGAGTTGGGGGGGGGTTATTATTATTGCTGCTCTCCCTGCTCATTCATGACGGGCTGTATGGCTGGGCAGGGAGTTTATGCACAGAACAGAACCATACCGCCAAACCAAACTTTATGCTAAGTATCTATCATTTTGACGATAGTGGTCCTGAAAGAAATTGAGCGTTAGCGTTAGTTCTGGCAGGTCACGTGAGTCAAGCTTTCATCAGCTGATTCTCACCTGATCAACCTATCACATCTACCTATAGGAATACGACACCTATCGCGGCATTCCTATATAAGCTCTATTCAGTATTAATCAGCAGCTTTTCCCGCTTGTTCAGGAGCAAATCACCCTCCTCCATCCCCAACTCATCCTTTCGGAGCCAGGACTTGGCTTTCTGATATTCCTTGCTGAATCAGACTTCTTTCTTGAATAATATTGCACTTAAATATCATTAAGTACATTAATGATATCTGCTTTGTTCTGTTCTGTTAACCCTTGGGGGGTTATTATTATTGCTGCTCTCCCTGCTCATTCATGACGGGCTGTATAGATGGGCAGGGAGTTTTTGCACAGAACAGAACCATACCGCCAAACCAAACTTTATGCTATCTATCAATTTGACGATAGTGGTCCTGACAGAATTAAGTATTCTAATTTGTTGAGAGAGAATTGGCGGGTTTTTGTTAAATGTGAGCCTAAATCATCACAATTAAAAGAACCAAATACTTAAGCTACTTCAGTCTGTGTGCATTGCATTTATTGTGAGTTTCACAATTTGAGTTGAATTACTGAAATAAATTAACTTTTCCACGACATTCTAATTTGAGATGCACCTGTACATCTGAATAAATAAGCTTTTCATTGATGTATGGTTTCTTAGGTTAGGACAATAAAAATCTGGAATCTGAGGGTGCAAAAAAATTTAAATATTGAGAAAATTGCCTTTAAAGTTGTCCAAATGAAGTTCTTAGCAATGCATATTACTAATCAAAAATTAAGTTTTGATTTATTTATGGTAGAACATTTATAAAATCTTCATGGAACATGATCTTTACTTAATATCCTAATGATTTTTTTTGGCATAAAATAAAAATCGATAATTTTGACCCATGCGATATATTTTTGGCTATTTCTACAAAAATACCTGTGCTACTTAAGACTGGTTTTGTGGTCCAGGGTCTCTCTCTCACACACACTCACACACACACACACACACACACACACCACACACACACAACCCCAAATCAGAAAAAGTTGGGAAAAGTATGGAAAACGCAAATAAAAAAAAGAAGGTAGTGATTTCTAAATTTACTTTGACTTGTATTTCATTGCAGACAATATGAACACAAAATATTTCATGTTTTGTCTGGTCAACTTCATGTAATTTGTAAATATACATCCTTTCCTGTCATTCAGACCTGCAACACATTCCAAAAAATGTTGGGACAGGAGCAATTTAGGGCTAGTAATGAGGTAAATGGTTAAATAATGATGTGATTTGAAACAGTTGATGTCAACAGGTGATTGTAATTATGATTTGGTACAAAAGCATTTTCCAAGAAAGGTCTAGTCCTTTAGGAGCAAAAATGGGCCGAGGATCGCCAGTTTGCCAAAAAATACGTGGGAAAATTATTGAAATGTTTAAAAATGTTCCTCAAAGAAAGATAGGAAGAGATTTGGATATTTCACCTTCAACAGTGCATAACATAATTAAAAGATTCAGGGAATCTTAGGGAAGATTCAGGGAAAGGAAGCCCTATGTTAACAGTGTCCAGAAGCGCCGTCGACTTCTCTGGGCTCGGAGGCATCTGGGATGGACCATCACACAGTGGAAACGTGTACTGTGGTCAGATGAATCAGTATTTCAGGTATTTTTTGGGAGGAATGGACACCGTGTGCTCCGGACCAAAGAAGAAAAGGATCATCCAGACTGTTACCAGCAACAAGTCCAAAAGCCAGGGTCTGTCATGGTATGGGGTTGTGTCAGTGCCCTTGGCAAAGGTAACTTGCACTTCTGTGATGGCACCATTAATGCTGAAAAGTACATAGAGATTTTGGAGCACAATATGCTGCCTTCAAGAAGACATCTTTTCCAGGGACGTCCATGCATATTTCAACAAGACAATGCAAAACCACATTACAAAGTCCTGGCTGCGGAGGAAGAGGGTACGGGTACTTGACTGGCCTGCCTGCAGTCCCGACCGGTCTCCAATAGAGAATGTGTGGCGCATTTTGAAGCGCAAAATGCGACAACGAAGACCCCGTACTGTTGCCCACCTTAAGACTTGTTTGCAGGAAGAATGGGACAAAATTACACCTGAAACACATCATCACTTGGTGTCTTCAGTCCCTAAACGTCTTTTAAGTGTTGTGAAAAGGAATGGCAACATTATAAAGTGGTAAATGCTTTACTGTCCCAACTTTTTTTGGAATGTGTTGCAGGTCTGAATGACAGGAAATTATGTATATTTACAAATGACATGAAGTTGACCAGACAAAACATGAAATATTTTGTTCATATTGTCTGCAATGAAATGCAAGTCAAAGTAAATTTAGAAATCACTACTTTCTTTTTTTATTTGCGTTTTCCATACTGTCCCAACTTTTTCTGATTTGGGGTTGTGTAATATATATATATATATATATATATATACCGCTTTTTTTCTCAACTTAGTGACTGTTAACCCTTGCCTGCTCCATGTCTTCTCCTGCTTGGTGACTTTAATATACATGTTGATGTTGTTTGCTGTAACACCACTCAATTACTGTCTGTTTTTGATTGTTTTAATCTGTCTCAGCATGTTCATTTTCCTACTCATTCTCATGGTCATATACTTGATTTGATCTGTACCTCAGGGGTTGGTATTTGCCCCCATCTCTTCCTCTGATACTGGTATCTCTGATCATAAACTCATAGATTTTAATTTTAGTTTGCCTATACATGAGAAATCTGTAAAGATTGTTATATCCTACCGTAATTGTAATGTTGACATCACATCATTTCGTTCCTCTATTGCTTCCTCTAATCTTTCTGATGTTTTTATTTATCTTCTCCTTCACTAATTCTTTCAAAATTTAACTCTATATTATCTGATATTTTATCTGTGCATGCTCCTGTTAAGACTAGAATCGGTCCTTCTACTCACACTTTTCCCTGGTTTACCCCTGACCCAGGGGCGGATTTAGTGAATTGGGGGCCCCAGGCAAATATAGGAATGGGGCCCTATACATTTGCACAAATTTACCTAGATCAACCTTGACGTTTCTTTTTTGTTGTGATGCTTGCTGCGGCACAATGGTGCCCCATTGTGTCCAATGTTTCTACATTATGTATGTTATAATGGGATTCTTTTATTTACATTTATTCATTTAGCAGACACTTTTATTCGTTCATGTTGTAGACCACGAAATAGCAATTGTTTTACCGTTGAGATACAAGTTTTAACAAAAAACTAAATTATAAAATGATAAACCTCACAATTGAATCTTTAAACCTTTTTCTTTTTTTAAGAAAAGGGATGAGTCAGAAGTATAAATTATTATATTATTTAATATTTATGTGGGTGGATTTTCGCATTGTCTGAACAAAAACTGCAGACTGGATTATTGAAAATGCACATTCATTCATTATTAATTTTAATTTTTATCTGTTCTAAATGTACCTTAAATTATTACTTTTCAAGTTTTTAATACTCTAATCAACATGGGCATGGACAAATATGGATGCTTTATGCAATATGTGTATTATTAGTGAAACCATAGTTAACATACATAGAGCATGAAGACTAGGCATGTTTCATAGGTCATAGATGTTTGTAAAAGAACTTGTTCATGTCCATTAGACTCATAAGAAAACAACATAGAAATAAGTTCCTATTACTTCTTTCTTTGCACTGAGCAATTTACTTACACAAACCTGTTTACATTTTCACATGACAGGGCAGCTCTTCTTCTGAACATTTGTTTGCCGCTCTGTGCCCACATACTGTATTTTGATGCAGCTAAATTCTCAAACTTTTCATTGGTATATTTTTTTTTCTGTTTCTGTTTGTCAGACAACAGGATGAATATGAAATAGTGACTGAAACGCCATTAAGACTAAATAACCAGCTCCCTTCCAAGACCTTTGCCTAATGTGTAAGTCCGCCCCTGCCCCGACCTTCATATCCTTAAGAGCTCCAATCGACGACTTGAGCATCTCTATAGGAAAACTGCACCTAGCGCGCTCTGCCATGATTAATAAAGCCAGTAACAGGCCAAAAGCACTATTCAACACAGTAAATAAACTTACCAAACCCCCCACCTAATGATACTGTAGGTTCAGCTGAATTCTGCTGCTCCTTTCTAAATTAACTCTTAGACAAGACAGCTGCCATCCACCGGGGCTTTTCGAACAATGCTATCAATTTTAACTTTGAATTTAATCTCTCTGGTCATTCCCAAGGAGTGAATTTATTTTCTTATAAAATAGGCCAAAACTCAGGAACTCTCGCAAAAACAGATGCCATGCAATAAAGCCATAAAACTAATCTGGTGAAGAGATCTCCAAAGACAACAAAAGATCTCCAAAGAGTACAAACAACACCACCCTGACCAAACTTATCTCCTTGATCATGTACGATCCCCTTCCTCTACCTTCTCCCCCTGCCCTCTCTGCCTCTCCTCCCTCACTCTTCTTCCCCCAAAAAGCAAGAATATCCACATGCCACAAGTGTTATATCTTGTCAATGTTGTTTTTTCCTTTTCATTATTGGTATCATTTTATAGGACTGTGCGATTGGTAAACTGGTCTCAATTTCACAGTAGTCACTTATATTATGAGAAATATTGAAAACTTAAGTGAATTCTGTACTTCTGTCCTTTCAAAATTTGATAAACATTGCTCTACACCAGGTGTGACCATTTGGGGCACGAGAGCAGCTCCTACAGAGGCTTCTCATTCCCCATACACAGATGTAATCGGTGGGGGGCCGAGAATAAATGTTTATGGCCCTTTTGTTCTGGTAGCATTTAAGGGAAAGTTGCAAATCAGTCATTGCGATTCTGTAGCCAGATCAGCCCGTAGTGCGGAGTGTACTTTCATATGTTCCATACTATGTATCTTCTTGAAATCAGGTATATATTTTACTCTTAAATTCATCTTTGAACAACTGATGTTATGTATTTTCTTATTTTTAAATTGGCTTCTAATAATTTTCTTTATGTAATTGGCATGATACAACTTTACCTGACTAATAATAAATTGTTATATTTGATTTATTCTGATCTCCTCTGAAATCATTTTTTTTTTCTAGTAGATTAGAGTTGTAGTCTAGTGTTTCCACAAATCTGCGTCCAGGACAGATCATACTTAAGTACCAATGAATGAAGCGGGGGCTCGTCATTAGGGATCTTCTGATTTCTGTCTGTCACTGACTTAACAAGTTTTTGTGATTATAGGAAAAAGTACACTTTTGTTATTTGCTAGCAGGTGCGGCACTTAAAGGGGTCCTATTATGCTCTTTTACAAAGTCTTGATTTTGTTTTGGGGGTGTACTAGAACTTGCTCTCATGCTTGGTGGTTCAAAAATCACATTATTTTTTCACATAATTTACATTATTACAATACCTTTCTCCCCAGCCTGACACAAATGGCTCGATTAGTTCCGGGTTTGATGAATGCCCTCCTTCCGAAAAACGAAATGTTGTGATTGGTTAGCTGTCCCAGTGCGTTGTGATTGGCGAACAGTTTAGATGGTGTTTCAGTACTGCTCCGCCCCTTGCCAGAACAGCAAGTTCGTCACTATTGCCATATCAATTCAGAGCTTGAGAATATTGAACAAGACGATCGTGCAGAACCTTTGCACGCACGCACGGAAATTGCAAGACATATTAAAATGGTAATGATGTTGTTGTTGTTGTTGTTGTTGTTTTTTGGCTAAATCACGTTTTATATAGGATGTCAACAACAGCTTAAAAATAACTGCATTTGTTATGTACAGATAAGTGCCTGGTAATATGTATTGTTTATTGTTCTTTAATGCTAACATTATAACATGAATTGCACTGAAACTGTTATACAGTAGAATTTATTTATACCATAGTCCCACAGACTTACACTATTTGTAGCCGCATATATATGCAAATTAATTATCTGCCAGCTGGAGGCGCTGTTGGAGCGGGAGAGCTCGAGGTTTCCCCGGTAACGCTGTACACAAATCAGAGCCCCGCTCACAAATGCTGCTTTATCAGACATTATATGCAAGATGAAATGAAAATGACATCCAAAATTTTCTGGAAACAGTTGGTTTCCATCAGAAATACAGTGATTAAAAACACCCGCGCTGGGTTTTGATTTTGAAACGTGCAGAGATCAACCAAGCATTCTCCCCACCAGCCAACCATTTGAATTTCTGTAGGCGGGATTTGCAATTTGTGATATCACAAATACAGGAACACAACTTTGTAGTCCAAACGAGCCATTTGTTGTAGTTCTTGAAAAGGAATTTTTTAAAAATGAAATATCTCCCTTTGGAGTGGACTTTGAGATTTGTAACTTTGTAGATCGCTTTATGCCAAAAACATACACACTACACACTGACTAAAATTCAAAAAGTGAAAAAGCATAATAGGAACCCTTTCAATGTATTATAGTCACCCTGTATCCTCTGAGTAAGTTACAGAACTGGCGAGATTGTGCCGTGCGTTCACAGTTGGCCGAATGAATTGCTAAGCGACACTAGGTCGCTAATGAAGAATAATTGAAAGTATGGGATTTTCAGAATAATCAAATATCTAAATTAATATACAATATCTGTGATCAGTTTTTAATAAAAAATATTGCCTACATTTAATGATCACATGAAATTGGAGTCAGATTGAACATGGAGCTAGACTAAAATTGAAACTAAATCCAGATAAATTTGCAAATAAAAGACTGAACATGCATTAAACCTTCGACCAGGCCGCTGGACTCCGTCTTTTGGACTGGCGGGTGAAGCCTTATACTGTTCTGCTTTTCTCTTACTAATCCGTCCTCTGTCTCTGAGCTTATTTCAAAATCCAACTCTTCTTCCTGTCGACTTGACCCAGCTCCTACTTCTCTCTTAAAACAGTGTCATTCGGTCAATTCTGCACCTACCTCCCATTTCATAAATGCTTCTCTTGTCACTGCTTCTTTTCCTCAGTCACTTAAAATCGCTACAGTTACCCCAGTTCTCAAGAAACCCAATCTCGATCCTTCAGTTTTATCCAATTATTGTCCCATTTCAAACTTACCATTTATTGCTAAATTATTGGAAAGTACTGTAGCATCCCAGGTTCGGTCCTTCCTAGTGGCAAATAATTTATTTGACCCATTTCAGTCCGGTTTCCGTCCACAACATAGTACTGAATCTGCCTTTGTAAAGGTAGTTAATGATTTATTACTCTCTTGCGACACTGGCTCTCTGTCTTTACTTCTGTTACTAGACCTCAGAGGGCTGTTTCATAAAAGACGCTAAGAAAAGCGGGGATTAAATTCCAAAACCTGACTTGAAATAACCTAACAAATCAATCGGGACTAAAGCGGTTTCATAAACGACAATTCAAGTTCGCGCAATCTGACTAATTTGATACAGGTTCAATGAGTCAGGATAATGTGACGTGCATGCTTATTCTTAAACAGCCCTTAAATGCCAATCATGGATCAGATCGATCCACCATGGCAAACAGCGAATATTTGTGCTGTTAAAATGCATTTGAAACATTGTGTTTTCCTCAGTGCATAACTGACACGTCACAGGTATATTTTTCATCTGTAAATGTTAGAAAGCCATGCAAATATATCCATTTTGCTGTCAGGAGTGGGCGAGGCTTACGCGAACGCGCACTACACAGATGGAGCAGAATATAATAATTACACAAGAATTCTGACTAAAATATACATTCTGTTAAAATATTTGTTGTTGGACATTAAATGTTACACATAGAATTTTAATCCTACATATAAGTGTATTTTTATGATAGCAGTAACTGTAAATCAAATGTAAGCTGGCTAAAACAGCCATACTAGCTCAAATGAGTTAAATGTGTGTTCCTCTTATCAGTTAAAATGTAGTCTGATTTCTATTTTTTATTTTCATTTTTTATTTAACTTTTGATTTCATGTTATTAATGCTTTAATACTTTAAAGAGCAAATTTAGATTGTAATGTTTTAATGTTCTAATAACCATAAAAGTTACAGCTGTCATTAAATCAGAGAAAGACTGCATGGCTAGAAACTGCTGATCATCTGAATGCACAAGTAGCAACTATGTTAAAATGTTTTCATATATCTTAAAGGTTATTAGCCTACATTTTTGGCACAATACATTAAATAGAGTTGGTTGTAGCATATTTTTATTTATTTGATTATTTAAGGTGAATTTTCTGTATACTTTTATTTTTGGACTAATAATAAAGTAACTAATTGTATGTGAGAGAGTCAACGGTAATATCGATGCGTTCCTATTGGTCAGAGTTAGAGGAGCTCAGCTTAGCCTGTTTGTTAGCCTGCTCTGGAGCAGGCTAGCTGCAAAGAATAAATCTCCATAGTAACATAATTTAGCTTGATTTAGCCTGCTTTCATGCAACTGAGTCAGGGCTAAATTCAACCAGGATAACTGGAAAATCCCAGCTTAATCCCTTATCTTGCTTTTGTGCAATGCCCCTCTGTCCTGCCTTTGACACTATCTCTCATGATTTACTCATCTCTCGACTTTCGGCTGTGGGTATATCTGGTACTGCTCTTTCCTGGCTCTCTTCATACCTATATGACAGACAGTTTTACATCTCTGCTCAGGATTTTAGATTCCCTGCTGCAACCCTGAAACAAGGCGTCCCTCAGGGTTCCGTTCTTGGGCCTTTGTTGTTTATTTATATTTTACCACTGGGTCAGACACTACAGCGTCATGGCTTTAGCTATCATTTTTATGCCGATGACATTCAAATCTACACGTTATGCAGGCCTTCCCTATCCACCCAAATTGACAAAATGTATGTTTGCGTGCAGTATATTAAAACATGGGTTAACTCTAATTTTCTGAAAATAAATATGGATAAAACTGAGATCATCATTATTGGTACTCCATCACTTACCACCGAAGTTCCCGCTGACTTTATTTGCGATATTACTGGCACTCAAATTGCTCCATCTAGTATCTTTAGAAATCTCGGTGTTATGTTTGACCCCTCTCTTTCATTTGTCTCATATTAACTCTATCTCTAAATTAGCATTTTTTCGCATACGACGAATTGTCCAGCTCCATCCTTTCATTAGTACCAATGATGCAGAAACTCTCATTCATGCTTTTGTTTCATCTCGTCTTGATTACTTTAATGCCCTTTTCATTGGCTTGCCAGCTACCTCTATTGCTAGATTACAGTATATTCAAAACTCAGCCGCTCGTATTCTCACTCGCACTAAACGTTCAGCCCACATCACCCCTATTCTAGCTGATCTTCATTGGCTACCAGTGGCCTATCGTATCAAGTTTAAAATTATCCTGCTTACTTTTAAAGCTTCGAATGGTCTGGGTCCTTACTATCTTTGCAATCTGCTCCTCCCCTATTCTCCACCTCGTTCATTGCGGTCCTCCGATTCTCACCTTCTCACCATCCCTCGGTATCGCCTCTCTTCCATGGGGGGCAGATCATTCAGTGTTGTTGCCCCTAAATTATGGAACTCTCTACCCAGATCACTCTGTCTTGCCAATAGCCTGTCTGAATTAAAAATCGCTTCTCAAAACTCACTTGTTTTCAGAATCGGTTTGCATAACCAAAGAATTTCTGCACAAACTGTCAGAAACCGTCTCAGGGAAGTTCATCTGCATGCTCGTCGTCCTCATCGGGGTCTCGACCTGACTGCAGTTCGTCGTCGTAACCGACTTTAGTGGGCAAATGCTCACATTCGTTGGCGTCTGGCACTTTGGAGAGGTGTTCTCTTCACGGATGAATCACGTTTTTCACTGTACAGGGCAGATGGCAGACAGTGTGTATGGCGTCGTGTGGGTGAGTGGCCCGCTGATGTCAACTTTGTGGATCGAGTGGCCCATGATGGCGGTGGGGTTATGGTATGGGCAGGCATCTGTCATGGACAACGAACACAGATGCATTTTATTGATGGCATTTTGAATGCACAGAGATACCGTGACGAGATCCTGAGGCCCATTGTTGTGCCATTCATCGACGACCATCACCTCATGTTGCAGCATGATAATGCACAGCCCCATGTTGCAAGGATCTGTACACAATTCCTGGAAGCTGAAAACATCCCAGTTCTTGCATGGCCAGCATACTCACCGGACATGTCACCCATTGAGAATTTTGGGATGCTCTGGATCGGCGTATATGACAGCGTGTTCCAGTTCCTGCCAATATCCAGCAACTTCGCACAGCCATTGAAGAGGAGTGGACAACCTGATCAACTCTATGCGAAGGAGATGTGTTGCACTGCGTGAGGAAAATGGTGCTCATACCAGATACTGGCTGGTTTTCGGACCCCCCCGGACCCCCCAATACAGTAAAACTGCACATTTTAGAGTGGCCTTTTGTGGCCAGCCTAAGGCACACCTGTGCAATAATCATGCTGTCTATTCAGCATCTTGATATGCCACACCTGTGAGGTGGATGGATTATCTTTTCAAAGGAAAAGTGCTCACTAACACAGATTTAGACAGATTTGTGAACAATATTTGAGAGAAATAGGCCTTTTGTGTACATAGAAAAAGTCGACCTTTGACTTCAGCTCAAAAATGGGGTCAAAAACAAAAGTGTTGTTTATAATTTTGTTCAGTGTATATGTATGTATGTATGTATGTATGTACATTATCTCACAGAAGTGAGTACAGCCCTCACATTTTTGTATTAGTAAATTAGTGAGTACAGCTTGTATAACAGTGTAAATTTGCTGTCCCCTCAAAATAACTCAACACACAGCCATTAAAGGGGACCTATTATGCAAAAATCACTTTTATAATGTTTGAACACAGTTGTGTGGCTGCAGTGTGTGAAAACATCAAGCCTATAATGGTAAAAATTCACCCACTCATTTATTTGTAATCTAATAAAATCATTAACAGTCTCTCAGGACAAGCTGATTCAGCTTCTCTCTCTGTGCACGTCACTGAGGGGAATAAGCCCTGCCCATTTGTGACGCTGCCCCTGAGTGAGGAGCTGTGGTCCGCCTCCGCCATTAACGTTACTGATTACTGTAGCTGCTGGAGATATAATGTCAGTGCCAAATAGGCTTTTCAAGTGTTGTGTTTTGGGATGCACTAACGAACATAGGAGTCTCCATAGACTCCCTCTATCTGAGCCGCTGAGGACACTGTGGTTAAGTTTCATTTTCTGAGGAAATGTCCTGGAAAAAAATCGGTAAAGTCCCCAATACGTGTAGGGATCAATACCAATGCTACGTGCGCGAACGTCAGCTCCAGACAAAGTAAGTACCACACGTTTGTTTTCCAAATTGCCTTTCTGAAAGAGCTTCTTGGCACTCTGTGAGGCAATTTGCCAAAGCTACCATTGTCTCTGTGTGTTTTCTCTGGTGCTGTCTTCATTAATGATCGTGAATAGGAATGTGGTGGTTAAAAGTTGCATCTGAAAGCAATGTGAAGCGATTGCTTGAGTTTGTTGAGCTCATAATCACGAGTGGGACTTATAAAGTTTGTGATAACATGAGACCAGCTATGTTGTTATTTTTATGGTGCTGTGCTCCCTGTCTGTGTAATTCACAAACACAAATGTATTATGCACAGTATCAGATGACAGACTTTTAAACCGAGAATGTTTTCTGTAAAGATAACAGGCTTGTACTAATAGTGGAATGTTTATTTGCAAAGGCTAGCACTGCTAATTCGGAGCTGGAGCTCTTGAAGCTCTGCCCTCTTCTCTGGGAGCACCAGCTCATTTGCAATAAAGCAACACACTCAATATCAGAGCGTTTGGGCTCATACCCTAAAAGTGCCAATTTTAACAAGCTATAAAAAATTATCTGTTGGGTATTTTGAGCTAAAACTTCACATACACACTCTTGGGACATCAGAGACTTACATTACATCTTGTAAAAAGGAGCATAATAGGTCCCCTTTAATGTCTAAACCGCTGGCCACGTACACCCCTAAGTGAAAATTTCCAAATTGTTCCCAAAGTGTCAATATTTCGTGTAGCCACCATTATTTTCCAGCACTGCCTTAACCCTCTTGGGCATGGAGTTCACCAGAGCTTCACAGGTTTCCACTGGAGTCCTCTTCCACTCCTCCATGACGACATTATAGAGCTGGTGGATGTTAGAGACCTTGCGCTCCTCCACCTTCCGTTTGAGGATGCCCCACAGATGCTCAATAGGGTTTAGGTCTGGAGACATGCTTGGCCAGTCCATCACCTTTGCCCTCAGCTTCTTTAGCAAGGCAGTGGTTGTCTTGGAGGTGTGTTTGGGTTCGTTATCATGTTGGAATACTGCCCTGCGGCCCAGTCTCCGAAAGGGAGGGGATCATGCTCTGCTTCAGTATGTCACAGTACATGTTGGCATTCATGGTTGTAGCTCCCCAGTGCCAGCAGGACTCATGCAGCCCCAGAACATGACACTGCCACCATGCTTAACTGTGGGCAAGACAAACTTGTCTTTGTACTCCTCACCTGGTTTCCGCCACACACACTTGACACCATCTGAACCAAATAAGTTTATCTTGGTCTCATCAGACCACAGGACATGGTTCCAGTAATCCATGTCCTTATTCTGCTTGTCTTCAGCAAACTGTTTGCGGGCTTTCTTGTGCATCATCTTTAGAAGAGGCTTCCTTCTGGGACGACAGCCATGCAGACCAAATTTGATGCAGTGTGCGGTGTATGGTCTGAGCACTGACAGGCTGACCCCCCACCCCTTCAACCTCTGCAGCAATGCTGACAGCACTCATACGTATATTTCCCAAACACAACCTCTGGATATGACGCTGAGCACGTGCACTCAACTTCTTTGGTCGACCATGGTGAGGCCTGTTCTGAGTGGAACCTGTTAACATGCACCCCCCATTTTGGGCCTCACTGCTGAAAATGACCTACCTAAACGAACATGGTAACATTTCCTGACAATAATGTGCTACACACACAGTTTATGTATCTTTGGAAAGAAGACACTCTAGGCTTTAAAGACTTTAAAGCATTCTAAAAAGTTATAGACACTGAAGTGCCTTAAAATGTTTTACACTGAATGTTTTTTTTATTTCATAAACAAATACATGAAATAAGTCCAGGAGCAATCCAGAAAAGTAATGGGTTGAAAGTCACATGTCTAATGAGTATATATTTCAAATTTGAAGAAAATATCATGAAAAATTAGATTTTTGCAATCATTTTTCTGAGAATATTTCCAGATACCCCCCCCCCCCCCCCCGTTTAATGAAAATTACCACCAAAAGTATTGAAGAATTCCACAAACTATTTGTCATTATACATAGTTTTTCAATTATAAAATAATAGACATAATTTTAGACATCATATAAGTGATTTATTTGAGCACTAAAAATACAATAAGAATAATTTGAGTAATAAAACTTTTCCACTTTTTTCACAGACAAAACTAGAATAATCGGTAACCAGTTCTCACCTTCACACACACAGGACCTCCAACCAACCACATCCACTGCTCAAACTCCCATCTTCTCCTTCTGTCCCCTCACCGAGGTGGAAGTATCCAAACTTCTCCTCTCCAGCCATCCTACAACATGTCCTCTTGACCCAATCCCCTCTCACCTTCTCCAAGCAATCTCTCCCACACTCTTACCGACACTCACACACATTATCAACACATCTCTCCACACTGGCATCTTCCCCACAGCGTTCAAGCAGGCCCGGGTAACCCCACTGCTCAAAAAAACCTACATTAAACACTTCTCTTTTAGAAAACTACAGACCTGTCTCTCTCCTTCCATTCGTAGCGAAAACACTCGAACGAGTTGTCTTCAACCAGCTCTCACTGTTTCTTTCACAGTACAACAAACTGGATGCTAAACAGTCAGGTTTCAGGAGTGGCCATTCAACAGAGACTGCGCTACTCTCAGTCACTGAAGCCCTGCAAGTCGCAAAGGCCGATTCCAAATCATCAGTCCTCATTCTGCTGGATCTTTCTGCTGCTTTTGACACTGTCAATCATCAGATCCTCCTGTCCACCCTCTCATCGCTGGGCATCACTGGGATTCCACTTCGCTGGTTTGAATCCTATCTCACCGGTATGTCCTTCAGGGTGGCCTGGGGAGGGGAGGTATCCAAAGCACATCAACTGGTCACTGGGGTTCCTCAGGGATCGGTTCTTGGACCCCTCCTCTTCTCCACATACACTACATCACTGGGACCCATCATACAGGCAGAGCATCATGCACCTTCCTGACAGAGCATGCTGCACAACTTCTTGTCCAGGCCCTTATCGTTTCTAGGCTGGACTACTGCAATGCTCTTCTGGCTGGTCTTCCAGCAAACACAATCAAACCTCTACAAATGATTTAGAATGCAGCGGCACGACTGGTCTTCAACGAGCCCAAAAGAATCCATGTTACACCTCTCTTCATCTCACTGCACTGGCTACCAGTGGCAGCTCGCATCAAGTTCAAGACACTGATGCTTGCATACAGAACGACCACAGGCTCAGCACTCTCCTACTTCCACTCACTATTACGAATCTACATCCCCTCCAGAAGTCTGAGATCTGCTAGTGAGCGATGCCTTGTGGTACCATCACAGAGAGGCTCAAAATCACTCTCCAGGACATTCTCATTCACCATTCCTGGATGGTGGAATAATCTTCCCACCCCTATCCGGAATGCTGGATCCCTGTCAATCTTCAAGCAACAACTGAAGACTCATCTCTTTCGGCACTACTTGACTTCATCCTAAACTTGTTCTTAAAAAAAAAACTTTCCCTTTATCTTTCTCTCCTTCCCTTGCTAGCTTGTACTTATTTGAACAATGACTGAGACTTGGTGTTACGAGCACTTCCTCTGTCTGATTGCCTCTTCAAGATGAATCGCTTTATGTATTCCCCAATTGTAAGTCGCTTTGGATAAAAGCGTCTGCCAAATGACTAATTGTAAATGTAAAAAAGAAGAAAAAAAAGAGAAGAATTTGCTTTGTATGTAGTAGCCTACATACTCAATACTCTGCACTGCCAGACATAAACTGATATTGCCAGACATTCACACTGATTGCAGTCAGTAATCACACGCTGATGTGCGTCCATACAGATGATAATCATACAGATGGGCCATATCATCAATAATAGCCGGTCATTGACAGCATTTCTGATAGCAGTCATATAGTCGGTAATTACACGCTGATGTGCATTCATATAGATGGTAATCATGCAGATACAGCCATGTTCCACACATCACACACACACACACACACATAAATAAAAAATGTTGAAAAAAAGAAAGAAAAATAATTTGTGCAAAAAGGCGATCGCTAAGTTACGCCCCCATTAGATGACAGGTGCGTCACAGCGTGCATCACGCGCCGTCACGAGGGAGCGCCAGAATTCAAATAAACAATCTTCCGTGTATGTTTGACTTTTTTTTTTTTTTTTTTGGATGATCTCATTCTGTTTGGGACATTTCCTGCTACAAAATCATGCTGTTTTTTTACCACCAAGATGCTGTTTTTGAGCGTAATTTGTTCCATAACGGACACAAACAATAACTCTCCCTGAACAGATGGGACGTAAACAAAGGAATAACGATCCAAATTACAACGTTATTGTTTCTTTGGACTAAAAGTGCTCTTTGGGATGTTGTTCCGTGGACCCTTATTACTCAAACTAAACTGGGATTTACAGCAGTGGATACGTTTGACAGTCGTTATCAGGATGAATCTGGTATGTACTGCGTTTTTTTTTTTTATACATGTTTTGATGTGTACTGCTTACACAAATTTAGCAAATACATTCCTTATAAGCTTTCTATCAAAAAAAAACAGTGATCTATCGTCGACGCTTGAGGCTTAGACCTTCAAAATGATATATAGTTTGTCAAGATTAATTTTGTCCCGTTTCATTTTATCTATTTGAAAACAATGACGTGCAAACAAAGAGCGTTCAGTGCGCTGGCGTCCTGGTGCATGTTAACAGGTTGTATGGTCTTGGCCACCCGTGCTGCAGCTCAGTTTCAGGGTCTTAGCAATCTTCTTATAGTCTACGCCATCTTTGTAGAGCAACAATTCTTTTTTTCAGATCCTCAAAGAGTTCTTTGCCATGAGGTGTCATGTTGAGCTTCCAGTATGAGAGCGTGAGAGCGATAACACCAAATTTAACACACCTGCTCCCCATTCACACCTGAGACCTTGTAACACTAACGAGTCACATGACACCGGGGAGAGAAAATGGCTAATTGGGCCCAGTTTGGACATTTTCACTTAGGGGTGTACTCACTTTTGTGAGGACATTAATGGCTGTGTGTTGAGTTATTTTGAGGGGACAGCAAATTTGCACTGTTATACAAGCTGTACACTCACTACTTTACATTGTAGCAAAGTGTCATTTCTTCAGTGTTGTCACATGAAAAGATATAATAAAATATTTACAAAAATGAGAGGGGTGTACTCCTGTGAGATACTATATATATATATATATATATATATATATATATATATATATATATATATATATATATATATATATACACATATATACAGGTGCATCTCAATAAATTAGAAAGTCGTGGAAAAGTTAATTTATTTCAGTAATTCAACTCAAATTGTGAAACTCGTGTATTAAATAAATTCAATGCACACAGATTGAAGAAGTTTAAGTCTTTGGTTCTTTTAATTGTGGTGATTTAGGCTCACATTTAACAAAAACCCACCAATTCACTATCTCAACAAATTAGAATACTTCATAAGACCAATAAAAAAAACATGTTTAGTGAATTGTTGGCCTTCTGGAAAGTATGTTCATTTATTGTATATGTACTCAATACTTGGTAGGGGCTCCTTTTGCTTTAATTACTGCCTCAATTCGGCGTGGCATGGAGGTGATCAGTTTGTGGCACTGCTGAGGTGGTATGGAAGCCCAGGTTGCTTTGATAGCGGCCTTCAGCTCATCTGCTTTGTTGGGTCTGGTGTCTCTCATCTTCCTTTTGACAATACCCCATAGATTCTATATGCGGTTCAGGTCAGGCGAGTTTGCTGGCCAATCAAGCACAGTAACACCATGGTCATTGAACCAGCTTTTGGTACCTGTGGCAGTGTGGGCAGGTGCCAAGTCCTGCTGGAAAATGAAATCAGCATCTCCATAAAGCTTGTCAGCAGAAGGAAGCATGAAGTGCTCTAAAATTTCCTGGTAGATGGCTGCGTTGACTGTGGACTTCAGAAAACACAGTGGACCAACACCAGCAGATGACATGGCAGCCCAAATCATCACTGACTATGGAAACTTCACACTGGACTTCAAGCAACATTGATTCTGTGCCTCTCCACTCTTCCTCCAGACTCTGGGACCTTGTTTCCAAATGAAATGTAAAATTTACTTTCTTTTGAAAAGAGGACTTTGGACCACTGAGTTCTTTTTCTCCACAGCCCAGGTAAAACGCTTCTGACGTTGTCTCTGGTTCAGAAGTGGCTTGGTAGCCATTTTCCTGAAGACGTCTGAGCGTGGTGACTCCAGCTTCAGTCCACTCCTTGTGAAGATCTCCCAAGTGTTTGAAACAGCTTTGCTTGACAGTATTCTCAAGCTTGCAGTCATCCCTGTTGCTTGTGCACCTTTTCCTACCCAAATTCTTTCTTCCAGTCAACTTTGCATGTGATATGCTTTGATACAGCACTCTGTAAACAGCCACACCTTTCAGTAATGACCTTCTGTGACTTACCCTCTTTATGGAGGGCATCAATGTTCATTTTCTGGACCATTGCCAAGTCAGCAGTCTTCCCATTATTGTGGTTTCAAAGAACAAGAGATACCCAGAATTTATACTGTAGGGGTGGTCATTAATTGAAACTCAAATGTAAATATTCTAATATTTTGAGATACTGATTTTTGACTTTCATGAGATGTATATAGGTATATACACTCACCGGCCACTTTATTAGGTACACCTGTTCAATTGCTTGGAAACACAAACTGCTAATCAGTCAATCACATGGCAGCAACTCAATGCATTTAGGCATCTAGATGTGGTGAAGATGACTTGCTGAATTTCAAAGAGCATCAGAATGGGGAAGAAAAGGGATTTAAGTGACTTTGAATGTGGAATGGTTGTTGGTGTCAGACAGGCTGGTCTGAGTATCTCAAAAACTGCTGATCTACTGGGATTTTCACGCACAACCATCTCTAGGGTTTACAGAGAATGGTCCGAAAAAGAGAAAATATCCAGTGAGCGGCAGTTGTGTGGACAAAAATGCCTTGTTGATGTCAGAGATCAGAGGAGAATGGGCAGACTGGTTAGAGATGATAGAACGGCAACAGTAACTCAAATAACCACTCGTTACAACCAAGGTATGCAGAATACCATCTCTGAATGCACAACACGTCGCAGCAGCAGAAGACCACACCGGGTGCCGCTCCTGTCAGCTAAGAACAGGAAACAGAGGCTACAATTTGCACAGGCTCACCAAAATTGGACAATAGAAGATTGGAAAAACGTTGCCTGGTCTGACGAGTCTCAATTTCTGCTGCGACATTCAGATGGTAGGGTCAGAATTTGGCATAAAGAACATGAAAGCATGGATCCATCCTGCCTTGTCTCAACGGTTCAGGCTGGTGGTGGTGGTATAATGTGTGGGGGATATTTTTTTGGCACACTTTGAGCCCCTTAGTACCAATTGAGCATCGTTGAAACACCACAGCCTACCTGAGTACTGTTGCTGACCATGTCCATCCCTTTATGACTACAGTGTACCCATCTTCTAATGGCTACTTCAAGCAGGATAATGCACCATGTCACAAAGCTCAAATCATCTCAGACTGGTTTCTTGAACATGACAATGAGTTCACTTTAAGTCAAGTCAAGTCAAGTCACCTTTATTTATATAGCGCTTTTAACAATACAGATTGTGACAAAGCACTTAACAGTATCAAATTGAAGGATAGAGTGTCAGTAATGTATAAAAATAAGATTAAATATAATCATTAGAAATTAAGTGTCCCCAACTGAGCAAGCTAGAGGTGACAGCGGCAAGGAACCAAAACTCCCACTTTACTCAAATGGCCTCCACAGTCACCAGATCTCAATCCAATAGAGCACCTTTGGGATGTGGTGGAACGGGAGATTCACATCATGAATGTGCAGCCGACAAATCTGCAGCAAATATGGACCAAAATCTCTGAGGAATGTTTCCAACACCTTGTTGAATCTATGCCACGAATAATTAAGGCAGTTCTGAAGGCAAAAGGGGGTCCAACCCGGTACTAGCAAGGTGTACCTAATAAAGTGGCCGGTGAGTGTGTGTGTGTGTGATATATATATATATATATATATATATATATATATTATGTGTATATATATGAAACAATTCTATAAAGTCTGAATAAATAAATGTAAACTGAGTATATAAATAAATATATATGTATATGCTCCCATTGGGTTCTATTTTTAGGAAGCATGGTCTGTCTTTCCATTGCTACGCAGACGACACTCAAATTTATTTGCCCTTAAAACAGAGTTCTAATGGTCTGGAAGCACTTATGTCTTGCCTGTCTGATGTGAAAGCCTGGTTGTCTTTAAATTTTCTTAATTTTAATGACAGTAAAACTGAAATAATTGTGTTTGGTCCGTCAGATTCACATAGTATATCGAAAGTAAATCTTGGCGATTTAACCTCTTCCGTGAAGCCTTGGGTAAAAAATCTGGGTGTCATTTTTGATGATGGTTTAAAATTTGACAAACAGATTAATACGGTGGTCAAGTCCTGCTTTTTTCAGCAAAAGTAAAGCCTAGTTTGTCTAGTAAAAATTTTGAAAAATAATTCATGCTTTTATTACCTCTAGATTAGACTACTGCAACTCGCTATATTTTGGGATTGGTCAAACAGCCCTATCCCGTTTGCAGAGAGTTCAAAATGCAGCTGCTAGGCTTTTAACGAGTAATCTGTCTCGAAAGAGTTTCGAATTCGGAGGACTGGTCTTTTCACGATCGGATAGCTGTCCAGCTAAAGAAAACGCATGAACTGAGCAGGTGTAAACAGGCCCAGAGAGAGTGCGTGGGGAATGGGTCTCTGCTCTCTCTCCCTCAGTTAACATGCGCACTCCCAGCAGGCACCAGACGTCTATGTAACGTCAGGTTGACGTTGGACATGACGTCAGACAGACGTTGCATTTTGGTTGAAAATTAAAATCGGGTTGACGTCAATATTTGACGTCAATTTGATGTTGACTTAACGTTGGATTTTGTTTACACAACCTAAAAACAACCAAATCTCAACGTCAGCTGACGTCGGTATTAGACATCAATTTAACATTGACATTAGACGTTGGATTTACATTTAATTTTGGTTAAAAAAAAAATAAATGCAGGAAAAACCCTGATATCACTTATCTAATCCAAAAGGAGTATTTTCCCTCTACTTGAAATAGGCTGGTGGTAACAAAAGATCCCCACAGTCAGTGTCAATGTTAATATCTAGCATTCTAGACAATTCAACATGGCCAAGAGGGCTGAAACATAATCTGTTTACAAGTACTGATTTTATTGAGAAAATTACATGTGCTAGACAGTAATAATTATAGTAACACTTTAGAATAGGGAATGCATATTCACTATTAATTAAGAGTTTTCCCTGAACAAACTCTTTATTTGATGCATATTAAAAGTTAGTAAATTAGTTGTTAAATTTAGGTATGGGGTAGGATTAAGAGATCATACAGAGTAAGGAATTAATATTTGCTTTATAGTTACTAATAAACAGCTAATGTGAATAGGTATGCGTATAAGCAACTAGTTAATAGTAAGAATTGGTCCTTAAGTATCTTATTCCAAAATTGGAATGCATTTTTGATTCCCAAGCCTAGGTACGGGATAACATGCTAAATAAAATGCTTGTTTCATTCTACCGAAAATGTGCCTGGAGTCCACCGTTGCTATTATAACAAACTACACTTTTAATGTGATTTTTAAAACATTCAAGTCAAGAAGACTCGCACGCTGTTTTCTCTGCTGCACACGTATCATAGTATAGGTGTTCTTTAGCCTGTTGATTTTTCATTCATAGTATTCAGCAACTATGAAATGTTTTGCAATAAGACTTGTAAGTAAATGTGAATGATATCTATATATATATTTTTATTTTTGTATCTTATTGGAATCGAAATTAGGAATCGATAAGAATCAGAATCATTAAAATTCAAACGATGCCGATACTTACCCATACCCCGCATTATTATTATTATTATTATTATAATTTTTTTTTTTTTTTTTTTAATGGCACCCTTCTATTCACACTGTTTTAAACCCTCAGTTCCTTGATCAAACCTCTCACTTACCTTTGCTTTTGCCCTTCTTAAAAACAATCACATAAGCCTACGTGGACTTACTTTTCAAAATTCGTTATAAAACAATTGCTCCTGGCAACAGGGATAGCATTATGTTTGCTTAGCACAGTATCAAAAATGACACTTTATGAAATTTATAATGTTTTGCTCCAAAATCACTATATAACATCATGTTTAAAATAACTTGCTTCTTTGGTTCCATGTTGCTTCTTATTACCGAATGAGACAGAAAATATATAATTTTATAAAATTCTACACTGTGATACAGGCAATCTTGATTAGCGTTGCATCACAATTGTGAGTTTAGTTTCTTTGTGTTTTATCAGTCAAAGTGTCTCTTTCTGCATGTTTATTCAGCTGTAGTGATATCTGATGCATTTGTCCATATAAGGGATTTCTTTGAACATCATAAGTGTAATTATTCTTGAAAGAGACATTGCATGAGAGTATTTAATGTTCCATAATGCTCACATAGCCTCATTTTAGGTAAAAATAGAAAAATAATACTAAAGTAATTTGTAATGCAGTAACTTGAAGTTTTTCAGCAAACTACTTTTTTACTCTTACTTGAGTCATATAATTATTTTTCCAATCTCCAACAAGAATCTTAAATTATATTAAGTTACAATTTCACTGGACACATCTAAAAAGAGCAGTAGCATGGATTAACAAATTTATGGAAGTTTTGAAATAGCAAGTGAAAGAAAATAAAATGCACAAACTCAGTAAACAGAAAATGTGTAAGCAGAAAACAAAACCACAGATCTGAGTTCAGCACTTTGTGTTGAGGACTTGATTACAAAGGAAGAGGCCATTATATATTTTGTACAAAAAGAAAACTGACTAAGCGTTACCAGAAGAACTGAAACAACTCATGTCACATTTGAAAACTGATTCGCTAACATGCACATGAAAAGACAGGGCATAGAGGAAGGAATTGCTTTCAACTCTTCATCAGCACTGCTGGGTTCCTCCTGCTGACTCAGCTTCTAGGAAAGTAATGAAAGAATGTGGGTTTTGCCAACAAAAAGGCCAAAAGCCAGGTGAACAAAAAATGTCAGATCTGCCTGCTGACAGAGTTTCTGTGGACCATCCTCTGTTTACATACGTTGGAAAGGATTATTAATCAGTATCAATGCAATAATACGATTCTTACAGTATGTTGATGAGGACAAGTGAAGGACAATGGCACCAATTTTAATCCAATCTTTAATCCAGAATTAAAGAATGCTTTAAAAGAACTAAATGAAAATAAAATTCCCTTATGAACAGTGGTATAAATTGGACCTTTCAACGCACCACCTAAACATTGCCTACATTCCCTGCAAACAAGCCTGCTTACGGCTAGACTAAGGGCCCCCAGCGGGCTGCCAGTGCAGGGCCACTGAGACTTTGCTCACTGGCAAAATGTTGGCCCCTAGTGCTGGCCCTGCATGGGCAGCCCTCACTTAGCTCACACTATTAATTACAACAATAAATCTGTTTCACTATAAATACTTTTCAGCTAATATTACTTAAGTCTCTGGGAAAAACAGTTATTATACATTTGAAATGGATGCAGTCACCACATAACTAATGTCTGTATTGTCAAAAATGTACAGTAGTCAAAGGGATTTCAAATCAATGGATTTATTAAATACAAAAGAGAAAACATTCAATTCAGGTTAATACTACTAATTTAACACTCTGAAAGGGACTAGAAATTATCTACACAAATATAAAAACAATACAAATTAACATAAAAAATACCAAATTATTTCATTGACCTCTGCTGAAAATATGTTTTGGTGTGCTAAAGTATTCATTGGCAAAGCTCATTCTTCCCCCAAGGTCTCTCAACTAGCAGACGGTGGTAGCGCTCATTTCATTCACCCGCTCTGTCTCTTGAAATCTGCAACCACCACTTTATCTCACTCTCAACTTCAGAATCAGGACGACTTGGCAGAAAGGAGTATTTTCAATCAGCCTCTAAAAAAAATCTAATTAGGCCAAGTTTAGCTCCAACTTTAATCAAACTCACCCACATGTGATTTTCTAATGAATCTGAAGACATGCTCAGGTGTGTTTGATTAGGGTTAGAGCTATACTCTCGCGAGCCAGATTTGAGGATCCTTGGCCTATATTAAACAACAGGATCTGAAAAGGTCTCTTTTGGTTTGAGCCATTCCAGTTCAATTGCGTAACTAAAGAATGTCCAGTCAATATTAGTATTCTGCAAGTTGCATTACATGGCTGCCTACACAAAACCTGCATGGGCCCAAAGGTACAAAAGTTGCTCTGGGCCTGAACGGGCTGGCCCAAACTGGGCCATCATGGGATTAATGTGGGCAGTCTGCTAGTGTGGCCTGCTCACAGAGAGCCCACGGTGAGCCAAAAGCTGTAGGCCTCTCCTGGGCAAGCCCGCACTGGGCCTGTTTAGGTTTGGTGTGGGCCGGCCCTAGCTCACTGTGCCTACAAAAAGCCAGCATAGACCCTGCAGGGACATGTTTGCAGGGTTACCTAGAGATGCACATTTGACAAGAAAGCACCGGGCCTGAGTTGGGAAACATACAAGTCGAGAAGCATACGTGTACTTTTATTAACAACAGTAACGTGAAAAATCTAAATTATATATAGAAAATGAATGTTCTACTCTTAATAAATGTGCCATTATTCTATAGTGTTATACTGAACTAACTGACAACTTCAGTGACTAAAAAAAGACCATTTTTGTTTTGTGTGAGATTGTGTGAAACATAACTTTCGTTATGTTTTTGTTTCATTTGCCGTTTGATGTTTCTCATATGCATCAGAAATGGCAGCGCTTGTGAGTTGGGCAATGCTGTGGCTGCACCAGTGTGACTTCTCACAGAATTTAGGTGCACTGGCAGAAAAAATGGTCGCAGTCTGGAGCACTGCTTTAGGCTCAACCTTTACACCGACTTATAAACAGGTGTGCACATAAGTGGTACGCATGCATGACCAAAATAAAAAAACTGCGTTGTGTAAATAAGTTCGGTAAGCAAATGAGCAGTCTGAACTTATTTACACAGCACATTTTTTATTACTCCCAGTCATGAGGGGGCACAATGGAGTCATTATCAGTGAAGTTTCTCTAGATGAGAGAATAAGAGGAGTGGGAAGTTTGAGTAAGGACACTTGTGAGCTAGGAGTGTTTGCTCTCTTCTTGCTTTCTCAAACCCTTATTGAGGAACATTTGTGTTATGCATCTCAATGTAAGTTGCTTTATTGTTTCTTTAAAGGGGTCCTATTATGCTCTTTTACAAAGTCCTGATTTTGTTTTGGGGTTGTACTAGAAAATGCTCTCATGCTTGGTGGTTCGAAAATCGCATTATTTTTCACATAATTTACATTATTACAATACCTTTCTCCCCTGCCTGACAAAAACGACTCAATTAGTTCCGGGTTTGATGAAGGCCCACCTTCCATAAAATGAAATGTGTTGTGATTGGTTAGCTGTCCCAGTGCGTTGTGATTGGTGAACAGCTTAGACGGATTTTCTGCCCAGGCCCTTGCCAGAACAGCAAGTTCGTCAATATTGCTATATCAATTCAGACCTCGAGAATATTGAACAAGAGGATCGCGCAGAACCTTTGCACGTACGGATATTGCAAGACATATTAAAGTGGTAATGTTATTGTTGTTGTTTTTTTGGCTAAATCACGTTTTAGGTAGGAGGTCAACAACAGCTTAAAAATAACTGCTTTGACTATGTACAGATAAGTGCAACGGTAATATGTATTATGTTTATTGTTCTTTAATTCTAACATTATAACATGAATTGCACTGAAACAGTTATACAGTTGAATTTATTTATACCATAGTCCCACAGACTTACACTATTTGTGGCCACACACAAATTAATTCTCTGTCAGCGGGAGGCGCTGTTGGAGTGGGAGAGAGCGATGTTTCCCCCGTAACGGTGTAAACAAAACAGAGCTCCGCTCACAAACTCTGCTTTATCAGACATTATATTCAAGATGAAATGAAAATGATATCCAAAATATTCTGAAAACAGTTGGTTTCCATCAGAAATACAGTGATATAAAAACACCCGCACTTGGTTTCGATTTTGAAACATGCAGAGCTCAACCAAGTGTTCTCTCCACAAGCCAACCATTCAAATTTCAGTAGGCAGGATTTACAGTTTGTGATATCACAAATTGAGGAAAACAACTTTGTAGTCCAAACGAGCCGTTCGCTGTAGTTCTTGAAAAGGGATTTTTTAAAAACGAAATATCTCCCTTTGGAGTGGACTTTGAGATTTCCCACGTAGCAATTTTTCTCTGGCCCAGCTCCGGCCCACACAATCAGCTTTCGCTTGGCCCACATACCGCAATGACTTACGGTCCTAGTGTGGACCAGGTCTGGATTCCAGACAAGGGCCACACATGGGCCATAACTGGCCCAAGTCTCAGCCAAGTTAATTACCCATAACTGGCCCTGAATTGGGCCAGTTATGGCCCATGTGTGGCCCTTGTCTGGAATCCAGATCTGGTGCACACTAGGACCGCAAGTCATTGCGGTATGTGGGCCAAGCGAAAGCTGATTTTGTGGGCCGGAGCTGGGCCAGAGAAA
This sequence comes from Aspiorhynchus laticeps, assembly GCA_023376895.1. Lineage (NCBI taxonomy): Eukaryota > Metazoa > Chordata > Actinopteri > Cypriniformes > Cyprinidae > Aspiorhynchus > Aspiorhynchus laticeps. Next base: position 4,944,044 of record CM041810.1, on the reverse strand, counting down.
AATTGCTATGTGGGCCGGAGCTGGGCCAGAGAACAATTGATATGTGGGATGGAACCAAAACACAACCTTAAGTAAACCGTATCAACACCAGTCTTTAACCAGAAAGCCCAGAATTGAGCCACACCTTATCTGATCAGGTGAACTAAACCTGGCAGCCAAAATATGGGCCAAGACAGATCCATATCTCAGCCACCTGTATGACCATAGCTGGCCCTATTCTGGTCCTATACTCTGGGCCAGATGGGTTCCACATGTCATCCTCAACAAGACCATAACCAAGCCACTTGATACACACCCCTCCCAGATGAATAGTCACAACAACGACAATATTCTGAACAAATATTTAATGTTTAATCAGCAAACAAAGTTGAATGAATCTCACACCCAACATACAACATTATGGTCAGTTCTACTATAAAACTATAAGTAAAACTATAAAAAAAAAACATGCTTATTTGTTTTTCTTGGTCAGTGTGTTCACCCTGTTGGGGTATGGCAGTGTGAATTGGCTTTTAGGTGCTTTGGAAAACAAACAAAAACAAAAAAAACACATATATATATATATATATATATATAATATATATATATATATATTATATATTATATATATATATATATATATATATATATATATATATATATATATATATATATATATATATATATACACAGTATATATTTTTTAATGTTTACACAAATAACAAAATTCTTAAATAAGGTACTTTCTCTATTTTTGCAATATTCAAGTGTTCATGTCCTTGAATAATATCTGCATGCACCTAAGTCTGAAGAGTACATATAATATCTAGTAGACAGCAATCCTTGCGAGTGAGAAGTCTGGTGTGGAGGCTGGATCTGACTTCTGTCCAGGTTATATTTGTCTTCACGAACTGCCCTGAAATACAATTCAAACAAACAATGTAGTGTGAGGCTCTTACATTCACAATGCTCATTTTGATCTTGGTGGTGAAGTGTGCAGAAAATTCTGCCAGACTGAAATGTAGTCTTTGGTGAACAGTCTTCAAGAGTGCAAATAAGATTTTAAGTTTTAAGTATTTTTCAGGCTCGCGTGAGGTTTCCACAAACAACAAAGCCTACTTGAACAAAAACTTCACTACATTTAAAGTTTAGAAAATAATATACTGTACATAAAGACCGTTATAGTTTGAAGTGAGGTGCGTTCACAGTACTCTGGTTCTGTATTACCGTTATTAATTTTAATTTCAAATAACTTTATCATCTGTCTTTTCTCGAATTATGATGGACCTCTCTCTGTAGGTTGTTGTGTATGAAGTGTTCTCAGTGCAGAGTTAAACAAGATGGCCTTGTAGGACATACAGGAAATTTTATATTTATTTGATTTTACTTTTTTTTTAAATATTTGATAAACTTTTGAATGTTTGAGGTTTTACTTACTAGTCAGATGGTTCATGGCGCTTTGGAGATGTTCTTCAACAGGAGATCCGTTCCAGCTCTGCAGCACGGCCATCAGCATGGAAGAATATAGGAACAATGTCACATAGCCAACAAAATGTAGTATACAATGTCAGTATTATTAGAAATAAACAAACTACAACAGAGGTGAAATGCAGAAAAGAGAAATAATAATAATAATAATAATAATAATAATATACAAAACATACAAAAAATCTTAAGATACCACAATTCATATTTTTAGGTTTTACAGATGCATGATGATATAGTTAATATATTGTGAAAAATGTTATTTAATAAGATTTCTCAGATCACCTGTGTTTCCTGTATCTCTGTCGGCAGCTCCCATTACAAACCTCCCCTGTTTTAGTTTTTTTTTTTCCTGACGCTCCTGAAATCACAGTACAATTGTTTGCAATGAAAGTTAAAAACGTGTTTGAAATGGTTTCATTTTAGCCCATGTAAGTGACATCACCGATTGACCCCACAGTGCAGACTTTTAGGTTAAATTAATTAGCTTAGTGACTACCATTTATCTATTGACAAAGTGCCAGCAAAAGATTTACAAAAACTATCAAAACCGCTCATCTACACATAAAATGTGCTCAAACGTTCATTAATAAGAGCTCAAATCTGTTAGCTTACCTCTAATAGTTAGCCTCTGTAGATAACGGTTGTGATGCTAACGGTCTTTTTGAAGACACTAAAGCATTCCTGTAAAGATTCAACACAAACGTGTCAATTACATGTAAGAAAGTGTCAGGAACGGTTGTATGTATCATTTGTGTAACTTTAGGGACTAAACTTCCCTGAAAGCAGTGAAAACAGCAGAGAGACAGACTCTCGCTACTTGTCAGCTGAGTGAGTTGACACCGTTACCATAGTAACCTCCTCCGCTCCAGTTTAAATGTGATTTGAATGCTCAGCGCGCGCGCCCATTGGCCCTGTCCACACCAACGGTTATTTTCAAAACCGCAGCTTTTTATATGTGGTTTGGCGGTTTGTCCTCACGCAAACTCTGCACCAGGTCACTGAAACCCAACATTTTTGAAAACTCCTGCCAGGGTGAAGATTTTCTAAAACTCCGGTTATCGTGTAGACAGCGAAACCGGAGTTTTTGGCTTGTGACGTCGGAGCCTGCGCTGTTATCTCCGCCTACTGGAAACTTTTTCAGGCTTCTGATTGGCCAACATGGTCTAAAACACATCAAAGTTATTTACATAAAAGTAAAATAAAATATCCTGAAACTTCATGTATTGTTTAAGTGGATAGTAGGCCTACATCAAACTGTAAATTGAATGAGAATGTGAATGCAAAACATTGTTTGAGGTCAGTTGTATATAAATATATATAAAACAACAGGATATACTGTTCTATAAAATAAGATATAATATCTTATATCATATAATATCGTATGAGGCATGAATATAATTTCACATCTAAACACACAATATGAGCTTTATGTTATGCATTTTAAAAATATATTTCAATATATTTAACAGTGTTTCACATATGTGAATATATTACTTTTCTGTATGGGAAAACATTGGGATTTTAGTCAAAAATATTTGAAATGGATTTTAAATGTGGGTCAAGATCGGCAATACTTATGTGGCCCACATATCTACATTTGACATCTGGGCCAAATACTACATTTGACATCTGGCCCATGTCTTGTGTGCCGTCTTAAACCCGGTACCACCTCTGCCAAACCCGGGCCATGTTTGGCCCACATGCTGTATGCCAGTGCCGGATGAATGCCAGCTGTGCCAAATGCATGCCAAATCTGGGCCAAATTTGTTTGCTGACTGGGTTGTAACTTTGTAGATCGTTTTAATGCCCAAACATACACACTACACACTGACTAAGATTCAAAAAGTAAAAAAGCATAATAGGACCCCTTTAATATTATCAGGTTTTATAGTGGAAAATGTACTTTGCTTCCTAAACCTCATGGTGTATTGTTTTTTTTTTTTTTGTTTAGAGGGTTTTTGCATCCACTTAATTTTGAGGGCATTTCAGCTGGTCAATGTTTCTGATTTACTATTCACTTCAACTTTGGAATTTCTTCTGAACTATTCCATGGACTACCGCTGTGGATGATCTTATCCTTTTAACATCCTAACATCTACAATGCTGTGATGAATGTCTCGGTTACGTATGTAACCCTTGTTCACTGAAGGAGAGAACAGAGACGGGAGTTGGTGACTGACAAATTGGGACCAGAGAGACCAATCCACTTTGAGTGTAACTAAACGAGCCAATGGGCATTGGCATGCGGCATTCGCATCTGGCTGCCACACCCCGCAGCATGGGTATAAGAGGCAGCAGGTGCTGGAAGAGGCACACTGCGGAGTCACCTTTTCCCAGAGGGAGATAAGTGACAATTACTCATGTGAAGTAACCTGTAGGGCCCTATTGCACATGGAAGTCTCTGAGATGGCTCAGGCTGCATCATTTAGAGACGGCAGAACGTTGTCTGCCAGGGAAAACACGGCCCTAGTAAGTGTACCATGGAAAAACACATATGGGATCCCAAAAGGGTCATATGGCCTGTAGCCTCACACCAGATTTCAAGAATTCATTGGCTGAAAGGCCTGGCATGGGACGCTCCGCCACGTCCGGCCAATGGAGTGCTGGAGGACTCGACAGGGTTTGCCCGGTCAGGGAACTCTCTGGAGAATTTAGGCGTTACGGACGCCGCAAGCCGACTCTGAACCAGGCCTTTCAGTGCCACTACCCGTTTGAGGTGAGAACACAGGAGGAAACCGTTTCGACACGCAGGCTATAGAACCTAGCGAACATGTTAGGAGTCACCCAGCCTGCAGCTCTACAGATGTCTGCTAGCGAGGCACCACGAGCCAGCACCCAGGACGATGCGACACCCCTAATGGAGTGAGCACGCAGCCTGAGTGGGCAGGGCACAGCTTGTGCTTCATAGGCCAAGGTGATTGCATCCACTATCCAGTGGGCCATCCTCTGCTTGGAGACAGCCTTCCCCTTCTGCTGTCCTCCGTAACAGACAAAGAGCTGTTCTGAAGTCCTAAAGCTCTGAGTTCTATCCATGTACAGCCACAGCCATATCACCCTGCAGCCCAAGACCGGTTGCCCACGGAAGCTAAGCAGGGCTGAGCCTGGTCAGTACCTGGATGGGAGACCTCCTGGGAAAACTAGGTTCCTGTTGGTAGAGGTGTTAGTGAGGCCAGCAGGGGGTGCTCACCCTGTGGTCTGTGTGGGTCCTACCGCCCCAGTATAGTGACGGGGACACTATACTATAAAAAGAGCACCGTCTTTCGGATGAGACGTTAAACCGAGGTCCTGACTCTCTGTGGTCATTAAAAATCCCATGACACTCATTGTAAAGAGTAGGGGTGTAACCCCAGTGTCCTGGCCAAATTCCCTCCACTGGCCCTTGTCAATCATGGCCTCCCAATAATCCCCATCCACTTGATTGGCTCTATCTCTCTCTCCTCTCCACCAGTAGCTGGTGTGTGGTGAGCGCACTGGCGCCATTGTCCTGTGGCTGCCGTCGCATCATCCAAGTGGATGCTGCACACTGGTGGTGGTTGAGGAGAGACCCTATATGACTGTAGAGCGCTTTGGGTGTATAACAATACACAATAAAAGTGTTATATAAATGCTTCATTCATTCATTCATTCACTGTCGCAGTGCACGTACAGGACAGAGCAAAGCTAGGGCTGGGTCTGCCTCCATCAGGGGCAGCGCTTGCAGGTTCACCACCTGGTCCTGAAGGGAGTGGTAGGAACCTTGGGCACACAGCCAGGCCGGGGTCTCAGTGTTGCACTGGAGTCAGCCGGCCCAAACTCAAGGCACGATTTATGGACCGAAAATGCCTGCAGGTCCCCCACCCTCTTGATCGAGGACAATGCAGTCAGGGGTAGGGTTTTCATTGAAAGAAACTTCAACTTGACTGCCAGGTCACATTTGACATTTCTGTCCCTTTCACTTCTGAAATGATTGCTACTCCCTGCCCTGTAACATAACTGAATATAAAACTTTAGCTATATGCTGTGTTATCTTTATTTGGGCATCAAATATTTTGTGGCTCCACATGAATTTTATTCAGTGGGAAAGGGGTCAAAATGGCTCTTTTGACATTGAAGGTTTGATGTTTGATATTGAAGTTGTATGCTCTCCTAAGGGAAATATAGTACGTTATTCAATGGTGACTGATCCCCCTTCATTTTCTTTATGTGACATTTGATATTGGTGACTGTTACATAATTTGGCGCCTGAACATGGACCTTGATCACTACCTTAACAAATTTCCTGAAGAGTGAATTGAATGTATGTTCTTTGAATCAATCATATGCTATGTCTCTCCAATATATCTATGTATAACATCAACATTTTCCCCATTTGCTCACCCCAAATGGTAGGTTACAATTTGTGGAATTATTTGAAGCATTTGTAATTGATAGTTGCTTTATCTTTTTTTGGTCTAAGTCTTGGCTGAAGCTCCTGCATGAGACAAGACTGAGTCTATTCCCAAAATGGATCCAGACTATACTTTTGAACCTTTCAGGGCCTGATGTGAGTCAGTTCAAGAGCTGATACATCAGAAGGAGGGGTGACTGCTCCAGAAGAGGACAATGACTCAAGTTGTGATAGATTGCATGAAAAGGAGAGACAACCATCTCAAGTCCTTCATTTGTCTTACGCCTGGAGCTACTTCTACACCAACTATCACATCAACATCAGATGCACAGTTTACTCCCAAGCTACATCAGCTGCCTTACAAAATGTCTGTAAAATTAGAATTCCCTAAGTTTGGGAGCACAGTAGATGAAGACCCAATAGCTTATCTAGAGAAGTGTGCAGAGTATTTTGCTTTACGTCCCATGAGTGATGCTGAGATACTAGCAAAATTGCCATCTGTGCTGACACATACAGCCAATGATATGTGGGTGGCCAAAAAGGCACATGTTAAAACATGGAGTCAGTTCAAGGCTGCCTTTTTGAGGTCCTTCCTACTTGATGATCAGATCGTCTGAAGCTGAAAGAAGGATACGAGAGAGAAAACAAGGGATTGATGAGGATATTCGAACATTTGCCTTCCAGTATCGGGCCTTATGTCTTAGACTTAAACCGACAATGACTGAAAAGGAGATTCTGCAGTCTACCTGGAGAAACTGTAATCCCCGTCTTGCAAGATAATACCTTGACCTGGTGTGCACAGGAACTTTGGTGAAGCGGGACATTGCTGAGGAAAGGGCCTTCTGGAAGCACCGGCAGGCCGAAAGATCGTCTAGGAAAGGGGGCCCAGATAAGTCCAGTAGAGGTAAGCCCGGGAACCACAGCATGGCATTGTTGTCAAGAGGTAATGTCAAACTTCTTACCTTGACTGTAACTTTGTGTAACCAGCCTTGTGAAGCCATTGTGGATACAGGCAGCTCATACTCATTAATCCAGGAGTCACTGTCGAGAAGATGAAAGAATGAGACTGAGTCTTGGCAGTCCAGTCGGGGACAGACATTTGCCCTGGCCAATGGCCATGTCCAGAGGGCATTAGGTGAAGTAACCTGGGAGTGTACCCTGCAAGGATGCACAACCCATAGCGATTGTTTATCATGAAAGATGAGAACTTGGCTTTTCCGCTCATTTTAGGCCTTGAGTTCCTTGTGTCATGCAGAGTCAAGTTGGATTTTGACATCCACATATTCATTGCCTGGACAGAAGGAAACATTACACCCTTTCTCTTGCTATGACCAACCACCCTCTGTTAACATATACTGTGCACTGCCAATACTGCAAGTATCCAGTGACACCATAAGTGCTATCAAGGATTTGGTGGATCTTGCTGATGCTTCCCAGAAAGAGAATAGGCATTTAGAAGGATTGCTGCTGAATTGGCTGACTGTCTGTATGGATGTGTTGGGCCAAACATCTATCATTATGCACCATATCATAACTAGCGACTCTTTGCCAGGACGTAAAAGAGCCTATCCCGTTCCAGTCAATAAGCAAAACTTAATTGATGAGGAAGTCAAAGCCATGCCAAGTAATGCAATGGTATAATATGGCCATCTACATCCCCATGGGCTGCTCCAGTAGTGCTAGCACCCACGAAGGATGGAGGAATGCGTTTCTGTGTGGATTATTGCACTCTGAATGCTAAAACTCCACTGGATGGCTTTCCGATGCCTCAGATACAGAGTCTGTCTATGGAGCTATGGTATTCAGTACCCTAGACCTCAGGAGTGGATACTGGTAAGTGGCGATGGATGAGAGTAGTATCCAGAAAACTGCTTTTGTCACAGAGTACAAGAAGTATGAGTTTGTTCATCTACCATTTGGGTTGAAAAATGCAGGAGCAACATTCCAAAGAGATTAAATAAAGTTTTGCAAGATCTTATAGGCAAATGCTCTTTTGTGTACATAGCCAACATTGTCGGATACTACAGAGACATTTAACAACACTTCCAAGATCTGAAGAAGGTGTTTACTGCATTGGAATCAGCTGGCCTAACACTTAACCTTAAGAAGTGTAAACTGGTAAGAAAATCACTGACTTTTCTACACCCAAAAGTGTGAAAGAAGTTGAACGATCCTTAGGTCTTGCTGGGTGGTATCATTGCTTTATTCCATATTTTTCAGAATGTACTGCTCCACTTCATGCACTTAAGAAGGGTGTACCATGGAACTGGTCTGAAGAGTGCCAACATTCTGTAGAAGACTTGACAGATGTCCTGCAAAATGCCCCAGTTATCATGCCCCCAGACACAAGTAAATCGTTCAAGGTGCACACTGATGTGAGTGACATCATACTTGGGGCTGTACTGACTCAGGAGTCAGAGAGGGGAGAACACGTCATTGCCTACACCTCCCAGCTGCTTCAAGGAGCAGAAAAATCATATGCCGTGTCGGAGAAAGAATGCTTTGGTCTGGGTGGCTGAGAAGTGGCGACAGTACCTGGAAGGGAGACCTTTTGTAGTACTCCCAGATCACGCCACACTCACTTGGGTTTTCAACCATCCTCACCCAACATCAAGACTTACTAGGTGGGCTATCAGACTCCAAGGGTTTGACTTTACTGTGAGATACCGGAAAGGGAGATGTAATGTAGTGCCTGATTCAATGTCCCATTCAATGCCTGAAGAAGAGCCACTCGGATGTGTTGCAATATGCCAAGCAAAAAATGTGACTGGAGATTTACCAATTAACTGGGAAGAACTTGGCCGAAGCCAGAAAGGTGACCAATCATTGCATCCTTGTGGGATGAAGCGAAGCTCAACCCTATCGACCCCCATCGTATCCACTATGTTCAACACAACAACTTTCTGCTCAGATGTATTCCTGATGGTCAAAAGGGCCATACTTTGCAAGTAATCATCCCAAAAGATCTACGGCAGCAATTTCTCCAGTTTGCACATGATAATCCTTTGAGCGGGCATCTTGGGCACATGAAAACATTACATTGACTACTCAACATGTTTTATTGGCCAGAAATTCAACAGGATGTACGGGATTAGTGCAAACGGTGCCAAGTCTGTCTGCAATACAACCCGCATATATCCAAACTTTCTGGAACACTTCAATCTACTCCTGTAAAAGAACCTGTAAACATGGTTGGCGTTGATATTATGGGTCTGTTTCTGAGGAGCACGAAGCTGAATGAGTATTTGCTGGTCACTGTGGATTACTGTAGCAAGTGGGTTGAGGTATTCCCTTTGCGGTCAGCTAAGACACCTTTGATAACCAACATTCTTATCAAGGAGATCTTTACTCGATGGGGGTACCTACTTATTTGGTGTCGGATCGTGGACCACAGTTTACATCCCAACTTCTGAATGCTACCTGCAGACAATGGGGCGCAATTCAAAAACTCACCACTGCATACCACCAGCAGACTAACTTGACAGAAAGGGTGAATAGAACTTTTAAGATCATTATTGCATCATACGTCAAGGACAATCATCGGGATTGGGACCAGTGGATCCATGAGTTTAGATTTGCAATCAATTCATCTTGGCAGGAGAGTACCAACTATACTCCAGTGGAGATTGCTCTCGGACACAAGTTGAAAGCACCCCTCAAACTATTCCAATATTGTTCTCCTTATCCTGACCAATCTGCAAATGAAGTTATTGAACACCAGCATTCACTCTTGGAGAGAGTGAAAGAGAATGTCACGAGAGCCCAGAGTAGACAACAAAGATACTTCAACCATAAGAGATGGCAAGAGACCTTCCTAGAAGGGGAACTTTTCTGGGTTTGTGCCCACCAGTTGTCTCGTGCAGGGGAAGCATTCACAGCCAAGTTAGCGCCTAAGTGGCAAGGGCCTTCCAAAGTTTTAAAACAGCTGAATAATGTAAATTACAGAGTTGAGATGTCAACCAAACCCAAGCAGGTTGAGACCTACCATGTAGACAATTTGAAAAGGTTCTATGGCCAGGTCAAGTCAAGTCAAGTCAAGTCACCTTTATTTATATAGTGCTTTTAACAATACAGATTGTGTCAAAGCACTTAACAGTATCAAGTTGGAGGATAGAGTTGGGGGGGGGGGGGCAGATCTCCTCTGGCCAGGATATTGTTTATTTATTGTTTACTTGTTGTTTTAATTAATTTTAAATGTATAAATGTATTCTATTTCTATTTTTATATTGTTGCAATTTCCAACAATAATAGTATTATGTAGTTAGGTATTTTATTACAACCCCAAATCAGAAAAAGTTGGGACAGTATGGAAAACGCAAATAAAAAAAGAAAGTAGTGATTTCTAAATTTACTTTGACTTGTATTTCATTGCAGACAATATGGACACAAAATATTTCATGTTTTGTCTGGTCAACTTCATGTAATTTGTAAATATACATCCTTTCCTGTCATTCAGACCTGCAACACATTCCAAAAAAAGCTGGGACAGTAAAGCATTTACCACTTTGTAATGTTGCCATTCCTTTTCACAACACTTAAAAGACGTTTAGGGACTGAAGACACCAAGTGATGATATGTTTCAGGTGTAATTTTGTCCCATTCTTCCTGCAAACAAGTCTTAAGGTGGGCAACAGTACGGGGTCTTCGTTGTCGCATTTTGCGCTTCAAAATGCGCCACACATTCTCTATTGGAGACCGGTCGGGACTGCAGGCAGGCCAGTCAAGTACCCGTACCCTCTTCCTCCACAGCCAGGACTTTGTAATGTGTGCAGAATGTGGTTTTGCATTGTCTTGTTGAAATATGCATGGACGTCCCTGGAAAAGATGTCTTCTTGAAGGCAGCATATTGTGCTCCAAAATCTCTATGTACTTTTCAGCATTAATGGTGCCATCACAGAAGTGCAAGTTACCTTTGCCAAGGGCACTGACACAACCCCATACCATGACAGACCCTGGCTTTTGGACTTGTTGCTGGTAACAGTCTGGATGATCCTTTTCTTCTTTGGTCCGGAGCACACGGCGTCCATTCCTTCCAAAAAATACCTGAAATACTGATTCATCTGACCGCAGTACATGTTTCCACTGTGTGATGGTCCATCCCAGATGCCTCCGAGCCCAGAGAAGTCGACGGCGCTTCTGGACACTGTTAACATAGGGCTTCCTTTTGGCACAGTACAGTTTTAACTGGCATTTGTGGATGTAACTACGTATTGTGGTACTTGACAAAGGTTTGCCAAAGTAGTCCTGAGCCCATGTGGTGATATCGCTTATAGATGAATGAGGATTCTTGATGCAGTGCCGCCTGAGGGATCGGAGATCACGGTTGTTCAGCTTAGGCTTGCGCCCTTGTCCTTTACGCACTGAAATTCCTCCAGATTCCTTGAATCTTTTAATTATGTTATGCACTGTTGAAGGTGAAATATCCAAATCTCTTCCTATCTTTCTTTGAGCAACATTGTTTTTAAAGGGGTGGTTGATTGCGATTTCACTTTTTTAACATTAGTTAGTGTGTAATGTTGCTGTTTGAGCATAAACAATATCTGCAGAGTTGCGGCGCTGAAAGTTCAATGCAAATGGAGATATCTCGTCTTTTACAATTCTGGCAGTTTAATGCCTACAAAAACGACAGGTAAGGGACTACAACGAGTTACTTCCCGGGTCTGATACGTCACAGACCCAGATAAACCACGCCCCCGGGAACACGCAGCAAAGGGGGCGAGGCCATGCTGCGCTGCTTTAGAGAAGAGGAAGAGAAAACTAGGGATGCACGTAAAAAGCTATTCATATGAATTGCGATTCTGTCTTCTAACGATTCTAACGGATTCTCAAGTTTCAAAATCATTAAAGCAGCAGTTCTTAATACTGTTACTCGCCCTGCTCTGCATCTCTCTCTCATTCAGATCGTCAGATAAGCTCCAACAAACTGTTCCAATTACACTTATTTTCACACAGCAATGAGAAGCATTATAAATGGACACGCGTGTGGTTGCTGTGCTGTATTAAAGCTTTAATCAGGATAAAACCGTATATTAAAAGCTAACAGAAGCAGTAGCATTTACAAATAGCAGCATATTTAAAAGTATGAGACAACAACCAAACATACCATTAAGAGCCGTGCTTGCACAGGTTCTGCACGATCCTCTTCACTAATATCCTCTGGGTCTCAATCGGGCTCAAATTGATAAGCATTATAGACAACGCCACTGTTTACAATTCAACCGAGCACATGCCACTGAGGAGAGGGGCAGAACGTTCAGACGTGCTGTAGAGGCGGTTTAGCGAATCACAACACACTGAGCCAGCTAACCAATCTCAGCCCATCGCGTATTTCTGAAGGAGGAGCTTCATAAAACCAGGAAATAAATCGAGGCGTTTGTCAGAGAAGGGACAGAGAGGTGTGGAATAAAGGTAAATTATGTGAAAAATAATGCGTTTTTAAAAAACCAAGCATGAACACATGCTAGATTGCACCCCATAAACACAATCAAGCCTAGAAAAAAAACAGTCAACCATCCCTTTAAACATTTCAATAATTTTCTCACGTATTTGTTGGCAAACTGGCGATCCTCGGCCCATCTTTGCTCCTAAAGGACTAGACCTTTCTTGGATGCTGCTTTTGTACCAAATCATAATTACAATCACCTGTTGACAACTGTTTCAAATCACATCATTATTTAACCAATTTACCTCATTACTAGCCCTAAATTGCTCCTGTCCCAACTTTTTTTGGAATGTGTTGCAGGCCTGAATGACAGGAAAGGATGTATATTTACAAATGACATGAAGTTGACCAAACAAAACATGAAATATTTTGTGTTCATATTGTCTGCAATGAAATACAAGTCAAAGTAAATTTAGAAATCACTACTTTCTTTTTTTATTTGCGTTTTCCATACTGTCCCAACTTTTTCTGATTTGGGGTTGTATTATATTTTTAGTTATTTGTTTTATTTTATTTTAATCGAGGTCTTCACTGGGGATATGTCTCTGGGGCTCATCGCTGACGATCAGGGCCGCAGACATCATCTCCCGTTGCCGATCAACCATCTGATCCAGACACAGACTGAGAAACAGAATAAGAAAGAAACAAATATTAGCGTAGATGCCAATCTTCTTACGATGTAACGAGTACACCGTGTGCTATGGGGAGTGTTCCCAGTTCCGGTTGATCTAATTAATGCAGCCTAACAATCCTTTAACGGATTTGAATAATAGAAGTGTAGTAGTGTGTTATGTGTAAGCCAGGTTAAAGAGATGGGTCTTTAATCTAGATTTAAACTGACAGAGTGTGTCTGACTCCCGAACAGTGTTAGGTAGATTGTTCCAGAGTTTGGGAGCTAAATAGGAAAAGGATCTGTCCCCCGCAGTCGATTTTGATATTCTAGGTATTATCAAACGGCCAGAGTTTTGAGAACTCAGTGGACGTGGAGGAATATAGTGTGATAGGAGCATTTGTATACTGTTGGTCTGATTGCTTCTATTGTTCTCCTCATTTGTAAGTCACTTTGGATAAAATCGTCTGCTAAATGATTAAATGTAAATGTAAATGCATGAATCTAGGCTATCCGCTGCCTTTTTCAAAGCACAATGCAAAACTGTGGCTGTGTTCGAAATGCCATACTATCATACTACTCTTACTATTTCTGCAGCATGCAGTATGTATGCTGCGCATAGTATGCAAATTTTCTGTATGCATGGAATACACGGATGACCTACTATTTTTGCCAGAATCTGCTAAATATAACTCAAGTACACTGAAATCAGTACAGAAGCTGTGTTCGGAATGGCATACTATCATACAACTCCTACTATATTGCAGTATGCTGTGTGTATACTATGAATAGTATGTGAATTTTCTGTATGCATGGAATGCCCGGATTACCTGCTACATTTGCTGAAATTTGATGTATGCATCTGAAGACACTGCGTGGGATACTGTTTCCCAGAACGCAACGCGCTCCATGTGATGTTTCATCTTCAAACGCGTGACTGAACTGGAGGCGGGGAATAGTAATTATGAATGTTACACTTGTATATGTACGTATATACATATACATGTAAACTACAAACTATTGCTGTGCATCTAAAAATGATATCATTTTTGGGACATAAATTGTACTTTAATCTCTACAGCACTTTTCCGATCAAGTCAAATGACATCATCTTTATCTCTGAAGTGGATCAAAAAAGTTCATTAAAGTTGCCCTAACAAAAGAACGCATTTTGGTTTTAGGGCAACTTTGATGAAAGATTTTGATGCACTTCAAATGTTGACTACTGTACATTGTTTCAAAAATATTAAATAATAATATAACATTGCAGTAATATACTATATAAATAAAATTAATATTTCAGTTATGTGAGCAGAATTAAATTCCGCTGTCAAGCAGCTCCAAAAAGAATTTGAGTGTTTTAACTCAAAGGAGAAATAGGCCAATTTGTTGTCAGAGGCTTACATTAACTCCGCTCACCAATGCCTGGCTGTGATAAACAGCACTGCAAAAGACACGCATATTTCTGTAGAACCAGTGGCGCAGTGAGTAGAACACATGAGATGTGTGCTGTTGATGTGAGCGATACGAGTTTGAGACTGACTTTTGTCAAACTCGTGCAACTCCTTTTTCCATCACATAACAGATCAGAAGGGCATTTATTTTCAATAAAAAATTAAGTAAATATTTGAAAAGAGGAAATTAAACGCCTCATTAATAATACAGTGTGCTTAGCTGTAGGTAGGTTTTTGTTCCCATAAAGTGGCGTTCATCAAATAAAATGTATGATAATTTACACTCAATATGTTATTGTATACTGTTTTATAATGTACTACTACAGTACTGAAGTACAAACATCTGCCACCTAACTACTATTTACACACCTGTTGCTCAAGAAAATGCTGCTATTTTAGTGTAAACAGAATTGATCATTATTTGCACTTAGTGTAAATATATCACTCTTTCCAATTAGTGTAACTGCCAAAAATATAATTGTGCAGTTAAAGACAGCTCATTCAGTTCAGTCCAATAGTCTATGTAAAGTTCTTCAGTTATGAAATTAATTCAATTGGGCAATATAGCATTGTTTACTAATATGAAGCCTTATTGACAAGCCTTTGTAAAAGAATAGTTAGCACATTTGTTTGTAAGGTAACAACCTTGACAGCTGTGCTGAATTAATGTTTGTGTTTGTCATGTGACAATTAAGCATACTACTCTGAAATATTTGTTGTATATTGTATACTGTTTCACACACTATTCTTTAAAAAATAGTAGGCAGTATGCACTGTGTACTGGGCAGTAAGCAAGTATGCCATTCCATTCACTGACACTCTTCAATTGGCAGCACTAATATACTTGCATATAATTACTTACCAGCAACCCGCCAAAATAAAAGCTTGCTGATTTTAAGTTTGAAAATGATAGATTCATATTTAAAACAATTAAATATTAGCATTGTATTTTAAAGTTTACTATAAAAATATTTTTAATTTTATTTAATGTTCCTTTAAAAAAAATATATAAATATATATATAAATAAATAAATAAATAAATATAAATATAAATAATATAATATAATATATATATATATATATATACACACACACACACACACACACACACACACACACAGGTGCATCTCAATGAATTAGAATGTTGTGAAAAAGTTAATTTTTTCTTGTAAGTTATTTCAAAAAGTGAAACTTTCATATATTTTAGATTCATTGCATGGGAAGTAAAACATTTCAAAAGTTTTTTTGTTTTAATTTTGATGATTAGAGCTTACAGCTCATGAAAGTCAAAAATCAGTATCTCAAAATATTAGAATATTTACATTTGAGTTTCAATTAATGACCATCCCTACAGTATAAATTCCGGGAATCTCTTGTTCTTTGAAACCACAATAATGGAGAAGACTGCTGAGTTGGCAATGATCCAGAAGTTGAACATTCATGCCCTCCACAAAGAGGGTAAGTCACAGAGGGTCATTACTGAAAGGTGTGGCTGTTTACAGAGTGCTGTATCAAAGCATATTGAATGCAAAGTTGACTGTAAGGAAGAATTTGGGTAGGAAAAGGTGCACAAGCAACAGGGATGACTGGAAGCTTGAAAATACTGTCAAGCAAAGCTGATTCAAACACTTGTGAGAGCTTCACAAGGAGTGAAATGAAGCTGGAGTCAGTGCATCAAGAGTCAACATGCTCAGACGTCTTCAGGAAAAGGGCTACCAAGCCACTTCTGAACCAGAGACAACGTCAGAAGCATCTTATCTGGGCTGTGGAGAAAAAGAACTCAGTGGTCCAAAGTCCTCTTTTCAGATGAAAGTAAATTTTGCATTTCATTTGGAAATCAAGGTCCCAGAGTCTGGAGGAAGAGTGGAGAGGCACAGAATCCATGTTGCTTGAAGTCCGGTGTGAAGTTTCCACAGTCAGTGATGATTTGGGCTGCCATGTCATCTGCTGGTGTTGGTCCACTGTGTTTTCAGAGTCCAGTCAATGCAGCCATCTACCAGGAAATTTTAGAGCACTTCCATGCTTCCTTCTGCTGACAAGCTTTATGGAGATGCTGATTTCATTTTCCAGCAGGACTTGGCACCTGCCCACACTGCCAAAGGTACCAAAAGCTGGTTCAATGACCATGGTGTTACTGTGCTTGATTGGCCAGCAAACTCGCCTGACCTGAACCCCATAGAGAATCTATGGGGTATTGTCAAGAGGAAGATGAGACACCAGACCCAACAATGCAGATGAGCTGAAGGCCACTGTCAAAGAAACCTGGGCTTCCATACCACCTCAGCAGTGCCGCAAACTGATCACCTTCATGCCACGCCGAATTGAGGCAGCAATTAAATCAAAAGGAGCCCCTACCAAGTATTGAGTACATATACAGTAAAGTAACATACTCTCCAGAAGGCCAACAATTCACTAAAAATGTTTTTTTATTGGTCCCATGAAGTATTCTAATTTGTTGAGATAGTGAATTGGTGGGTTTTTTGTTAAATGTGAGCCTAAATCATCACAATTAAAAGAACCAAAGACTTAAACTACTTCAGTCTGTGTGCATTGAATTTATTTAATAGACGAGTTTCACAATTTGAGTTGAATTACTTAAATTAACTTTTCCACGACATTCTAATTTATTGAGATGCACCTGTATATATATATTGTCAGTCCTCTGTCGTGTGTGTCTTGTGTTTCCGCCTCATGTGTCCATATTTGGTTTGTTTCCTGTCCTCGTTCAGTGTCATTATGAGTTAATCCTTGTCCAGCTGTGTTTGTCTCGTTAGCTATGATTTACCTGTGTATTTATAGTCCTGTCTGTTCAGATTGATTTTGTCTGGTCTACTTGTTACTCCCCGGTGTTTCTGTCCATGTCAGCCTTGCCTTGTCTTGCCCTGCCTTAATGTCATTATTAAAGACTATTATTTAAGTTTACGTCATTGTCTGCGTGTCCTTGTTCCTCCCTGCTGTGTGCACCGTTACATGGTGCTGGTCATATAATTAGAATATCATCAAAAAGTTGATTTATTTCACTAATTCCATTCAAAAATTGAAACTTGTATAATGTATACATTCATTCCACACAGACTGATATATTTCAAGTGTTTATTTCTTTTAAATTTTGATGATTATAAATGACAACTAATTAAAACCCCAAATTCAGTATCTCAGAAAATTAGAATATTGTGAAAAGGTTCAATATTGAAGACGCCTGGTGCCACACTCTAATCAGCTAATTAACTCAAAACACCTGCAAAGGCCTTTAAATGGTCTCTCAGTCTAGTTCTGTAGGCTACACAATCATGGGGAAGACTGCTGACTTGACAGTTGTCCAAAAGACGACCATTGACACCTTGCACAAGGAGGGCAAGACACAAAAGGTCATTGCAAAAGAGGCTGGCTGTTCACAGAGCTCTGTGTCCAAGCACATTAATAGAGAGGCGAAGGGAAGGAAAAGATGTGGTAGAAAAAAAGTGTACAAGCAATAGGGATAACCGCACCCTGGAGAGGATTGTGAAACAAAACCCATTCAAAAATGTAGGGGAGATTCACAAAGAGTGGACTGCAGCTGGAGTCAGTGCTTCAAGAACCACTACGCACAGACGTATGCAAGACATGGGTTTCAGCTGTCGCATTCCTTGTGTCAAGCCACTCTTGAACAACAGACAGCGTCAGAAGCGTCTCGCCTGGGCTAAAGACAAAAAGGACTGGACTGCTGCTGAGTGGTCCAAAGTTATGTTCTCTAATGAAAGTAAATTTTGCATTTCCTTTGGAAATCAGGGTCCCAGAGTCTGGAGGAAGAGAGGAGAGGCACAGAATCCACGTTGCTTGAGGTCCAGTGTAAAGTTTCCACAGTCAGTGATGGTTTGGGGTGCCATGTCATCTGCTGGTGTTGGTCCACTGTGTTTTCTGAGGTCCAAGGTCAACACAGCCATATACCAGGAAGTTTTAGAGCACTTCATGCTTCCTGCTGCTGACCAACTTTATGGAGATGCAGATTTCATTTTCCAACAGGACTTGGCACCTGCACACAGTGCCAAAGCTACCAGTACCTGGTTTAAGGACCATGGCATCCCTGTTCTTAATTGGCCAGCAAACTCGCCTGACCTTAACCCCATAGAAAATCTATGGGGTATTGTGAAGAGGAAGATGCGATATGCCAGACCCAACAATGCAGAAGAGCTGAAGGCCACTATCAGAGCAACCTGGGCTCTCATAACACCTGAGCAGTGCCACAGACTGATCGACTCCATGCCACACCGCATTGCTGCAGTAATTCAGGCAAAAGGAGCCCCAACTAAGTATTGAGTGCTGTACATGCTTATACTTTTCATGTTCATACTTTTCAGTTGGCCAAGATTTCTAAAAATCCTTTCTTTGTATTGGTCTTAAGTAATATTCAAATTTTCTGAGATACTGAATTTGGGGTTTTCATTAGTTGTCAGTTATAATCATCAAATTAAAAGAAATAAACACTTGAAATATATCAGTCTGTGTGGAATGAATGCATACATTATACAAGTTTCACTTTTTGAATGGAATTAGTGAAATAAATCAACTTTTTGATGATATTCTAATTATATGACCAGCACCTGTATATATATTAGGGCTGTCAACTTTAACGTGTTAACGCATGTGATTAATCTAAAAAGTTTAACGTGTTAATATTTTTTTAACACAAATTAATCATTTGATAAGGTCTGACCCCAACTTCTTGCCGTCATCGCAGCGCGGAAGGTAATCATTGCCTGCGTCCCAATGTACACACTATCCACCCTCAATTCTATGTGATATTAGTAATTTTAGATTGTGTGATTATGAGGCGCCCGGCTAGACGAAAGTGAAGCGAACGTGGAGAGAGAGCGTGTGTCCGAGAGAGAGAGAGAGAGAGAGAGAGAGATATTATACTCATATGTGAAAAGGGTACAGCGAACCAGTGTTGCCAGGGTCGGGGTTTTCCCCCTCACAATTGGGCTATTTTGAAAGAACAGTCGCGGGAAAAATGACAGAGCCGTGGGTTGTGGTTTTTTGGGCTACTTATATAATGTACCGCGGCCGCCCAAAGTGTATGTGATCGCAAAATGAAGTTATTACAAACACTAGATGGTGGTTTAAAGTGAGTTCTGAGTAAAAGTGTACTATTAATCTCATAAACTGTCTTATGTAGAATGATGCTAATGTTAGCTCTAATGCACCTGCAGAACAGGTCCAATTCTTCTTCATAATACATTTTATCATAATACTTCATGTAAGGTCGCAAGAAAATACGGAAGTTCTAAGCGGCCATGCATTATTATTTTTTTCCTTCTCATTTTCTCGTGATCACGACTTATTTTTCTCGTGATCTCGACATAACAAAAGTTGTTTTCTCGTGATCACGACTTATTTTTCTCGTGATCTCGACATAACAAAAGTTGTTTTGTCATTATCACGACTTATTTTTCTCGTGATCTCGACATAACAAAAGTTGTTTTGTCGTTATCACGACTTAATTTTCTCGTAATCTCCACATAACAAAGTTTGTTCTCTAAGTTACACAACTGCGCCAACAGGTGACAGTATAGAACTACTGATGGGGAGTTGTATACTGTATATCCACTATACTGTACGCGTTTGGGACAGAGGACCTTCTTCGTGATCGCTATAATTTGTGCAGTTCATTACTGACATTTAATTAACTTATACATTTTAAATGCTTGAATAAATATGATCATTTTGCTTGAAATTATATCTGTTATCTTAAGTTATTACTGCTGCACGACTCACCACAGTTTCTCATTTAGGCTACAACGACGTATTTGTAATGTGCATCTTTATTTTTTTATCTTTATCGATAATAAATGCATATTAATAAGCAATGTGATTTACATGTGTGTATTTTAGTTCAATGATGTTATACAGTGTTGTAGCCTAATTTTTTGTATTTTCTGCATTTCCACACACACACATAACAGCATCCATGCTTAACGCACATGATATCACAGCCTGACTAATAAAAACCACAAACAAATTATTATAATATATTATTATATATTATTTTATTTCAAACGAACGAGAAAAAATGAAATGAGTTTAACCCAAGCATTTTACGATTTTTAGAATAGGCTAGCTCTTCTTTGCATTCTTCTAAGGCCCTCCGCCTGCGCTTGCGGTGTTAATGCTTGTTGTTAGACCATTTAAACATGTTAATTACACAAATAAAATTTTGTATACGTTATTTCTAAGTGAAGCAACATATTTGCTGAACAAGATAAAGGTTAAGCATTTTAGAATGTTCCTGTCAAGGTTCGTTACTATAGCAACAGTAGACTCATGGTGCATTGTTTTAAAAATCAAACAATCATTGTTTAAAATAACCACTTTTGTTATGTCGAAATCACGAGAAAATTAAGTCGTGATAACGAGAAAACAACTTTTGTTATGTCGTGATCACGAGAAAAATAAGTCGTGATAACGACAAAACAACTTTTGTTATGTCGTGATCACGAGAAAAATAAGTCGTGATAACGACAAAACAACTTTTGTTATGTCGTGATCACGAGAAAATTAAGGTCGAGAAAACGAGAAGGAAAAAAATAATAATGCATGGCCGCTTAGAACTTCCATAAGAAAATGTTTTGTTGTATTTATTTAGAAATACTTTTGATAATAGTTGGGTAATTGTGTACTGGGATTTAAGTGATGTGGCTTGGTAAACGTTTTATTGCCAGTATAAAGGCTGATAATGGCTGAATAAAAACAAAAGAATAATAAGGATTATGTCTCACACTTTGCGGAGGTGTGAAAGGTTCTGTTTCCTTAAACTAGTTTTGTCATGCATTTCTTTATTTCAAGACATTTACAGGTAAATCCTAGTATTTTAAATTTGTGATTAATCATGATTAATCACAATCCAGGACTGTGATTAACGCGATTACATTTTTTAATCGATTGACAGCACTAATAAATTATATATATATACATATACATATATACACACACATACATACATACATACTATTATTGTTTATTATTTTATTTAAAAAAAAAAAACTAAATAAAGTCCAATAATATTATCATCACTATTATTAATTCATGTTTTAGTTATATTTAATGTGTCAAACTATGTGCTTTGTGAGGACCAGACCTCTCTTACGAGAACCAGGCTGAAAAAAACTTTAATTTAAAAGATAATTTAACAATTTTGGATGTTAACAATCTAAAAGCCTTTTTAAAGGGGTCATATGATGCAATTTCTTGTTTTCCTTTTCTTTAGTGTGTTATGTAGCTGTTTGTGCATGTATAAGATCTGCAGAGTTACAAAGCTCAAAGTCTCCCACAAAATGATTTATTTTATCTAAAAGAGAAGGCTGATCCAGACCGGGCAGACCGGGCTAAAACACGCCCCACATGTCTACGTCACGATGTGGAAATATTTGCATAATGCCACCCAAATGTCCTCGCAAAGAAAGAAGGTGTGGTTTCAGTAACCGCAATAGTGTTGATGCAGCCATGTCAGGGAGACTCTGTGTTTCTATGCGAGAGCAAAATCACTTTATTTGGCCTTCCGAAAGTAGATGCAATTAGGAATCATTGGTTAAGATTTGTTTACAACAGAACAGCACAACCCAACTGTTCGAATTTGTGCAACGTATTTTATGGACGACAGTTTCGTGAGCCTAAGAGAGTGAATCAGAATCAGCGACTGTAAGTTTGTTTTGATATTAGTTTAAGTATTTGCTATTGACTGTTCAAATGCGGAGTTTTGCATGGTGTAGAGTGAACACGTTGTGTGTGTGTGTGAGGGGAACAGGGTCACATCACAGAGGAGTGTACAGCCCGTCTGAAATCATAGCACGTCAGCTGTCTTAAAGCTGCCATATAATGTAAAACCGTATTTACCTTGGCATAGTTAAATAAATAATTCTGTACATGGAAATGACGTACCGTGAGCCTCAAACACCATAGTTTCCTCCACCTTATGTAAATCCCGTGAATAAAAAAGACCACTGAAAAACAGGTGAATCAGAACATAATACCGACTGTGACGTAACAGTCGGGATCACTACACCCCCAACATTTGCATAATGTCTACCCGCCCATGTTCTAGGCCAGCCGCCAGCCGAACCTACCCAGATAGCAAGCACACTCGGGCCGATTCTGGCCGAAATGCGGCACTGTCGGCTCAGTCTCGACATCGGTGAGAAGATAATGGGCCAGAGCCGCGCCGACTCTAGAAAACGCTTCTGGCTGACAGGCGGCTTTTTCTATGTGGGCCGATCTCGGCTGAAAGCTGTTGTACGCGTGGCAGGTCCACACTCGGTGTAGTTGCATGTATCTATCTCTGGCCTGAGTTCGTTTTGTCACCGGCGGGCCGCTGCTGGAATGAAGAAGATCAGCCACCTGAGAGAAAGATTTGGCGGTTAATCCTGAGGAGATTTCGGCGGGCACAGTTCTCAAGAGGAATACTTCAGCTGCAAAAAGTAAGTTATTTAATTTATTTAATGTTCAATCTCGTGTTTGATGTTTTAAATGCCATGAAGAGTATAGTTTTTAGATGGTTTCTATTGGGAGGTTTGCGATGATAACATAACATCAGAAAAACCATTCGGTCCCGGATATATTGAGTGTTGATGAGTAGGCCTAACGCGGTCTGTTTAGAAAAACAATGTAATTTTTAAATATAAAAACTGATGAGCTGTATCCAGCTGTATTCATTGCACAATAATGTTAGCTAATTAAATTTTAATGAGTTAAATTCAATTTTGTTTGCTAGAATTAATTTGATTCGTCTTTTTCAACGAGTGATTGTTATTGAATCATAGGAGTCGGACTGCGCTGGTGGTGCCATAAATATCTATACGGGTGACTCTCTGATTTGATTCACTTAACCATTCAAATGAGTCATTTGTTTGTGAATCAAACTGAGCACGCTGTTGTAGCATTACACCTGCTAAGACAATTCAATATGTGCAATCTGAATTTAATGATAATATTTATTTTGTGGTAACACTGCCGTGTGGGAAGCTCTGACACAGAAAAACACTATAGATACGTAAGACAAAGCCGTAAAATGTAAGTGCATCATCTTTTGTTCTTGAATGGAGGCCTAAACTGTCTGCTGCACTAGAGCAGGTTCAATTTTTAGAGTGAATGAAAACTTTTGAAGCGTATATGCCATATGATGTGATTAAAATCATACTTATTTTACTGTGGTGGGGATTATTATGAGCAAACAAGCTTAAAAGTTTATAATAAAACACTTTATGTAATATGACGTTTTTTTGTTTTTTTTCTTACAGAAATTCTGAGCTGCTGCATGAACTTATGCATGAATATTCATCAAACATGAGGTGCGAATTCTGGGTCTGGTCCTAATGACTGTAAAAAACTAATGCTTAAGATTTAATAATTACCTTACTATATATTTATACATATATTTCAACTTTCAAGCTAATGCTGCTGAAATGGAGGTCAAGGGGACTATGAAGAGGTGGCTCCAGCTGGCAGATCAAAAGACTTCGGGAGGCAGACACACTCTGTGAGTTTAAATGTCCCATCTCTTTAGTGATAGTGTCCCATCACATGACACACTATCACATTTCTATAATTCAAATCCCTTAAAGGAGTTTTATGCTGCACCAATTAGGGTACACAGCAACACTTCCCATAATATCTAATGTACTTGTTAATTTGTAAGAAGAATGACATCAATGCTTATATTAGTCGCTTATACTGTCTCACCCTTATCCCTAGGTTACAGTAATCAGCTGATCCAGTCGGTGACCAGACGGTGGACCTGCACCCAGGAATGACCACAACACATCCCTGAATGTCAGCGGAGACCATATCAACTAGATGACAGATCCCTGTGAAGACCTCATTGATGGCCCCAGCACAGATCCTCAGCAAAGACTACGAGAACCAGACAAGCCCTCCGCACAGACCCTTTTTACCAGCTTCACCTACTGGCATGATGTTTCTTCAAGCAGAAGAAGTTGTATGAAATATTCTGAATGATATCAATCCACAATCTGACTTATGATGCAGCCTGGAATAATCGCACGGCATTCATTTGTTTGGTCAGAGGAGAACTGGTTTCCTGACTGAGCCTGGTCTTGTTTGGGTTCCTTGTCACTGTTGCCTTTTGTCTTGCTTAGTTGAAGACACTTAATATTCAGCAATATTATTGCCTTGACTGCACTGACGCCATTTGATAAGAACTGAATTATGACACTGTTTATATATATATAAATAATATACAGTAAATATAATTTACTTGTTACTTTGTGGTTTAAAAAGTGTGTTAATGTTTATACTGTAGTGCATTTGTTCATTGTTAATATACATTTATATTAAAGTATTTGGTAATTTTATAATTAAAGCCTTTTTAAATGGTTGTATTTGTGTTTCACTGCTGAATTACATTTAGCAGATTCTGGGCCACATTTGGCCCGGGGACCAAGCCGAGTCTCAGCCGGATCTGGCTTAAAGTGTCTGGGCCAGACCTGGGCCACATAAAATAATAGAAGCCACATCAATAAATAAGAGTCGTTTTACAGGGCCTGGGCCACATCTGGGCCAGAGGAAATTTTTTGAGTCAGTTTTCAGTGTGTGGGCCAGTTTTGGGCCGGGGTCCCAGCCAGAATTGGGCAAGAAGTGAAGCAAGGTTGTGGCCCAGAGGTGGGCCAGACAAATTTTACTATCTGGGTACACAGCCGATCATCATCAGAAGTTCTGCAGGTATTGTAAAGAAACAAGCGTGGACCAGAGGTGGGTAGTAATGAGTTACATTTACTTCGTTACATTTACTTGAGTAATTTTTTGGGGTAACTAATACTTTGAGTATATTTTAAATTGGGTACTTTTACTCTTACTCAAGTATATTTTTAGAGAAAAAACACTGTACTTTTACTTCGTTACTGTGGGCGACTCTCCTCTCGTTACTTTATCTTAATGAAATACAATTTAAAAATGCTTCAGTTTATTCCAAACGCGCCGTCTACTTTTCTCTGGGCAATGAACGATGCCCATTTGCGAATGATTCATTCTTTTGAGTCAATTCTGTTTAACCCTCTGGTTGTGTTCGGACTCCTGTCACACTTACACTTTTAGGGGCAGTCGTGGCCTAATGGATAGCGAGTCGGACTTGTAAGCGGAAGGTTGTAGGTCCGGCAGGGATTGTTGGTGGGGGGAGTATCCTCCTTCAATACCACGACTGAGGTGTCCTTGAGCAAGGCACCGAACCCCCAACTGCTCCCCGGGCGCTGTAACATGGCTGCCCACTGCTCCGGGTGTGTGTTCACTTAGGATGGGTTAAATGCAGAGAATACATTTCACTACTGGTTATATACTCTCTATATAATTGTGTATGTGACAAATAATCTTAAAATCTTAAAAAACACTTGTTGTGTTGCCGGTCAAAAATGACCGGACTCCAAACAACTGCTTATAAATCTGTCATTATGCTATATTATCACTACATATTGGATTCAATCTTTTTGTCAACTTGTTTTCTTTCATTTAGGACTGGTTTTGTGTTTCTATTTGCATCTGATTAATCATAAGCCTCATTTATCCGAAAGTAGGCACCTAATTTTTTGAGTGAAAAAAGCATTTATGAATAATTTTCACTATGAGATAAAAAAAAATGAAAATTTGCACTGTTTCTCACACTAGTGTACTTTCATGATTAATCAGGAAGTTTGCTTTTAAATGCTTTTATTTTGTACAAAATTGCAAAAAGTCACACTTGTGGTGTTCCCGGTCAAAAATGACCGGACTCCGATCAATTGCTTATAAATCTGTCATTATGCTATATTATCACCAAATATTGGATTCAAACTTTTTGTCATCTTGTTTTCTTTCATGTAGGACTGGTTTTGTGTTTCTATTTGCATCTGATTAATCTTTAGCCTAATTTATCCGAAAGTAGGCACCTCATTTTTTGAGTGAAAAAAGCATTTATGTATAATTTTCACAATATGAGATAAAAAATTATGAAAATTTGCACTGTTTCTCACACTAGTGTACTTTAATGATTAATCGGGAAGTTTGCTTTTAAATGCTTTTATTTTGTACAAAATTGCACAAAGTCACACTTGTCAAAAATGGCCGGCCATTGAAAGTGAATGGGGAAGAATGAAAGTAAGAGAAACAACTAGTGTTCAGGAGAATGTTGTGCTTGCAAACATAAAGGCCTTGGACCTGTGCGTGTGTGGATGCATGTATACTCACGCTATCACACACACACACACACACACATATCTTTTATCTTTTATAGCTGGGACCGCTCCATCTTTCAGTATTAAACGATGTGCAAATCCAGCATCGAATTGGGCCTTGTTTATAAAACGTTCGTCAACAAAACACTTGAGAAACTCCATTGCTGCCCTGGAAAAACAAACTATATCCACTGTTCACGTAACGGCGGGTTGTTTTGGGAAGCTGAACAAGGTTATCTTTCCCTCACAACCAAAAATACACTTCTTTAGAGACATTCTTCCCGAGCGAGTCCAGTGCTGCCAGCCTGCCGATTGAAGCGCGTTGATGGGCGCGCTCTCGTTCTCACTCTGGTTGCGTGTACGGGCGCATTCTTCCAGGAGAAATGCCCATATAAGGAGTTCCACTGTCATTTATGTCATCAAGAACAATGATCGAAAAAAAACTCTCCGAAACTTTTACGAATCCAGAAGTGAGATTTTTGGCACAGAAATACTGTTATACGTCCAATTTTTTTTTTGTTTTTCTTTAAATTTTGTCCATGCTTAGCATGAGAATCCTACTCTTTAACAGTGTAAACAACTCTGAATGCATGAAACAGCATTGTACCCCACCTTTAAAATCACAGAACTTGCAGTAGTCAGAGAAACTTAAGGAAATAGCAGTCCCAATAAGTAGATGAGCCATAAGCAGTAAGCATATTTCAAGAACAATCAGATGGCCTAAACAGCTTCTTGCTGTTGCCAGTTTAACCAAGTATCAGCACTTGCAGTACAACCAATAGCTTAAAGCAACAAGCAGGTCTAGCAACAAGCATGATCTTGAGCAATAGATAAGCCCTAAACAAAAAAACAAGAACAATCTCAATACCCTAACAGCTTTAAGCAACGACCTTCTGAAATAGCATAGACTGGGGCAGCATGCCCTTTAAGAAGAGAAGCAGCGAAGGGGTGCTATTCTTTATAAGCAGCTTGAGAAGAGCAGCAAGGCTCTTTAATGCAGTACCTGAAAAAAAGATTAAAGATGCAGAAAAACCCACTATAATTGGTGGACGAGTTTGCAGCAGACGCAGTGCACTGCAGCCATAGAGCGAGCAAATTAGCTGATCGAATCGCAGATTCAACCTGCCTAAAGCTTCAGAATCTATTTAAACTATAACAACAGCATATAATTAATCAATAAATCAACTCTTCAGTTACAGGTTTGTCGCCTCCATTGTCATTTGCGCTCATAGCGTTACGTGACCACAAACTGACAATCCAACGTGAGCGTAAACAAATTCCTTATCTTACTCTATGCTTAATGCAACAAGCTTGATGCTTGCTTAATCACAGCGTGCTGCAATAATCAGAGAAACTTAAAGAAATAGCATCCCCAATACCAGACAAGCCATTAGCAGCGAGCATATTTCGAGAACAATCATATTCCTTAAACAGCTTAACATTAGCTTCTTGCTGTTAAAGTTTACCAGGTACCAGCACTTGCAGTAACAACCAATCGCTTAAGCCACGAGCAGTTCTAGCACAAACATGATACCAAACACTAGATAAGCCTTAACAAGCGGCAAAATCCCGATACCCTGATAGCTTTAAGCAAGACCTTCGGAATAGCATAGACTGAGGCAGCATGCCGTTTACAGAAGAAGAGCATTAGTGAAGGGGTGCTCTTCTTTAATAAGCAGCTGAGAAGAGCAGCATGCCCCTTTCTGCCGTACAGCATTTGTGAATACCCAAATTTAGGCAATAGGCATGTTGGCTTATCCAGATAATCGTTGGCATAAATAACCTGTAGTAGTGAAATCTACATACTGCACGCCGAGTATCGAGCACTTACCAATACACTATAGTTTAAGCAACAGTATATCACCGACTTAAACACAGCTGTGGAGAATAATAGAAGGATAAGTTAATGAGCAACATTCCCAACACTGAGCCTTAGGTAGCAACCTGTTTCATGTCAGACAGCCTAAAACAATCGATTTAAAACCAAGCCTCAGCTGTGGTAAGATTAACAGGTTAACTAAAACTTATAAAGGAAGCAATGAATAAAACAAGGAGGAATCACCCCAGTCCTCTGCCCCAGAAATGCAACAACCATTTACTTGACTAATCACCTTGTAGATTCAGCACACACTGCTGGTCAGCAGGAATCAAAAGGAATACAACTTGCACTCAGAAGTTATCATTCAACAGACAACCATTTTTTTACCACAATCAAAAGATATTTTAAAAGAAACACCCAACAAGTCTGGAGCAGGGGAGACGAGAACCTCTCCAAGCAGTGTTCACTCTGCTCGTCTGTAGCATCACCGTCTGCAGCACACTCTCTGATGAGCATCACCTGTGGGCAATTGCAACTGCCAAGCAAGCAGAGAGTGAGAGAGATAGAGGGAGAGAGAGAGAGAGCACACACAGGGGAAACATTACCACACCCAAAGGGCAGGAAAACACAATAATGCATTTTAATAAAACACATACATCCTAGGGATGTAACAGTTAATATCACCAGCGTGTCAAAATACAACCAATACCCTAAAGCGACAGTGTGCCTAGTAAACATACGGAACAAATAGCCTTAACCAACCAGCAGATTTGACAATAACATTTGCTACGTAGCATGAGCCATGAGAATGAAATGAGAACTTGGCTTATCTCGTGAAGACATCAGAAATGATTAAGGGTGGATCACGTGACCCCTCGACGGTGATGCAGGCTTAGTTTTTCGCTCCGCTCACTTTGCCAAATATTTTGCGATCCTGTCAGTGAAATTTGAACCACTCTGCATTAGACCCATCATGAGTGCTAAGGCAGACAAAGGAGATCGGAAAAGGGAGATTGAGCAATCGCCAATGAAGAAAAAATTCAGAGATTCTGCCATCTCCAGTGAAGAGTTGGACAGTGCTATTGCTAGCCGCATTGAACTAGCATTTAAAGAACACCAAAGCACTTTGAATTCAGTTGTGAACTCGGCAGTAAGAGATGCGATGGACTCTGTGCTGATTCCAGCATTGCGCGAACTGCGTGAGGACATACAAGCGACCAATAAGTCTGTTAAAGAGCTAAGAGAGGAGTTTGAGGCCATAGTTACCAAGACGAAGCAGACACGTGACCGCGTTGATTCTGTTCAGGCAGCGGCGCGGGAAGATAAGAGAACAGTTACAGATTTAAAGGATCAGCTGGAGCGACTCACCGAGAAGATGACAGATATGGAGGACAGGTGCAGGCGGAACAATGTTAGATTGGTGGGACTCCCAGAAGGGATGGAAGGTCCAGATGCAGCTAGTTTCCTCCGAGCTAATCTTTCCAAGTGGATTCCTTCCTTGAGGGGCCGTGACATTGAGATTGATCGGGCGCATCGCGTGTATGACGGAGGAAGGGGCTCCGATCGGCCGCGCACTCTCATCTTCCGTGTACTGAGATGGCATGACAGATCAGATATCCTGAAGGGTGCTCGGCAGGCGTATCCGGTGAAGTGCGCACAGAACAATGTCACACTGCTGTTTTTTCCTGACTTTAGTCCGGCTACAGCGATCAGGAGAAAGGCATTTGGTCCGGTTTTGAAGAAGATGACTGCACTTGGTCTCCAGCCCTTCCTCATCTATCCAGCGGTGATTAAACTACGGCACAAAGGAGAACAGAGAAGCTTCGATTCCCCTCACAAAGCGGAGGATTTTATCAGTTCCATGTCTCAGCAGAAGTCCTATGCCGCCGCTCTTCGGGGGGACGACGGGGGAGCAGCGGCCGCTGTTTCTCCATTTCCACGGGAGGGGCGTGACAGCTGGGATGGACTTGGACCTAGCTGCCCAGAAGGGGATGATAGCAGGATTAACATGGATGCTTGCTAAACCTATTGTTTGCGTTTTCTTCTCTTATACTGGGATATTGTCCTTATTTATCCGGTACAACGATCTCTTTGCTGGTAAGACTGACACTCCATTTTTCTGTTTAATTACTAAAAAATATTTTTTTTTGGCTGTGTGAGCCTTTCGGGAGACATGTCTTGCGTTAGGGTGGATCGGTCACGACCTATCACCGTTTTTTGTTGCTCAGTCAGACCTATGTTCTCGGTAATGTGCGGTCTGAGTTGTTCTTTGTTTATGGTTGTCGGTTATTCATATTTTTATGTTGTTTTTGTTTTTTACAGCAGACATTTATGCTTTTATCTATTTTACATTATTTCTAAAGGGATTTTTCATATAGGAGGTTTGGTATCTAAAATGCACATCAGTGTTTATGGGTTATTTACGGAATGGAAGTGCTTCTGTTTTTTTTTGTTTTTTGCATTTATTGTGTACAATCTTGGGATTATGAATATTCAATGCATACTTTAAATATTTTATCACTGAATGTGAATGGTTTAAATTCTGCTGTTAAAAGAACCCGTGTATTAGAATATTTACACCGTAAATCTATCTCCTGTTCCTTAATACAAGAGACACATTTAAAACAATCTGACGTGGCACGTTTCCAGAATAAGTATTACAAATTAATAGCTTTTTCCTGCGCTCAAAATAAAACTAAGGGGGTGCTTATCCTTGTTAACAGGAAGTTAAATTTAACAATTGAACACCTTGGTAGTGATGAGAAGGGTAGAATTGTTTTTATCCGATGCAAAATATATAATAATAGGTTAGCATTGGTCTCTATTTATGGTCCGAACGAGACAGACAGTGCATTCCTTACTCAGATTTCCAAAACTTTACTTGAGGAGATTGATTGCCCTCTAGTGGTGGGTGGTGATTTTAATGCTGTCATAAATCCTGCTTTAGATAAGTCTCAATCTGATACAACAGCCAATCCATCCTCTAAATTATTGAATAAATTTATCACTGAGCTCAACTTAATCGATTTATGGAGAATTCAGAACACTAAAGCTAAGGACTTCACTTTTTTTCTAATAGACACAAGACTTTCTCTAGGATAGACTACACATTTCTCAGCTCATCTTTAATCTAATTCCTCTATATCTATATTACCAATTTTATTATCTGATCATTCTGCTATGTTGTGCAGTGTTCCTCTTTCCGATGTCAAAGCCAAGTCCCCTAGATGGTGCTTTAACATATCATTATTAAGTAATCAGACTTTCATTACCTCTCTAAAAGAATATATTAAGGACTTTCTTGAAATTAATATGCCCTCTGATGTGGATCCTCAAATACTGTGGGAAATGACTAAGTGTGCTATACGAGGTTTCTGTATATCTTTCTCCTCTACTCTTGCCAAAGCGAGAACTCACCAGTTTACACAATTAGAAAATAAAATCCAATCATTACAAAACCTACAAAAACAACATTTTACTGAGCAACAGGCTACACAGCTGTCCTCTTTAAAAGAAGAATATGATTTACTTTCACACTCAAAGGCAGAATTTATTTTACATAGGACTAGACAAAAATATTATTTTGAATCAGAGAGACCTAGTCATTTATTGGCCCTTAGGTTGAAAGAATGCGAGTCTAAGGCATATATTAGCGCAATAAAATCATCGGATGATCAGGTCACTACGAACCCTGTGGCAATTAATGACATATTTAAAGGTTTTTACACAAATCTGTATAAAGCCGAAACAGATTTTGATGAACCAATTTGTAAGCAGTATTTAGATAAATTGGAACTGCCTCGGATCTCACAGATGGATAAAGAATCTTTGGAGGCCCCATTAAGTTTGGAGGAACTTCACGTCTCTCTAAAAAGCCTTCAAAAGGGCAAATTGCCGGGTCTAGATGGTCTCCCCCCTGAATTATATTTAGAAATTTGGGATTTGGTAGGGATACTTATGCTTAACTCATTTAATTTTGCAATTGAACATGGGGCATTTCATAGAGATCAAAAAACATCACTGATTTCATTACTTCTTAAAAAAGGGAAAGATCCATTAGAATGTTCCAGCTACAGACCGATTTCGCTTATCCCATGTGATCTAAAAATCTATGCTAAAGTTTTTGCTTCTCGTTTGGAGAAGGTAATTCACAGTCTGATCAAGGAGGACCAAATTGGTTTCATCAAGGGGTGCAATGCATCTGACAATATGCGTCGACTCCTTCATATTCTTGACTTTGCGGACTCCCACCCAACACCTTGTGCGGTCTTTTCACTTGATGCAGAAAAAGCCTTTGACAGGCTAGAGTGGAATTATATGTGGGCAGTTCTGCAATGTTTCGGCTTAGGTGAACACTTCGTTTCTATGATTAAGACATTATACCACTCACCTGCAGCATCAGTCATAACTGGTAATATTATTTCCCCCTCATTCCCTTTACAGCGGGGAACGAGACAGGGGTGTCCACTTTCCCCCTTATTGTTTTGTCTATCTCTCGAACCCTTAGCACAAGCCATCAGGAAATCTGAAGTATCGATTAAGATTCATGACCATAATCATTGTATTTCATTATACGCTGATGATATTATTCTATATTTAGACCACTTTAATGTTTCAGTCTCTAGTGTAATTAAGGAATTTGATAATTTTAGTAGCCTATCAGGATATAAAATAAATTGGAGCAAATCTGCTTTAATGCCAATTAACAATGTTAAGGTTAATTTTTCTATTCCCTCATTTATCCCTATTAAGGAATCTTTCATCTATTTGGGCATTACCATATATAAAAACATTCATAAGATTGCCAGAGACAATTTTAATAACATTTTCGTTAAGGTCAAAAATGACATTCAAAGATGGAAGAATCTCAAAGTCTCTCTCCAGGGAAGAATCTCCACTGTTAAGATGAATTTGTTACCTCGATTAAATTTTTTTTCTCTATGCTACTTTCTCCCTCTCCAGGTTACTTCAAGAAGATCAACTCCATAATTTCTAAGTTTATATGGAATGATAAATGTCCCAGAATTAAACTCACCACATTACAACATCCTAATAGCGCAGGAGGACTGGCTGTACCAAATTTTGAATTATATTATTGGTCGTTCCAGCTTAAGGCCCTTCATAATTGGGTTGATCCTCAATCTACAGTTTCATGGAGGGTGATTGAAGCTGACAAGGTTAAACCAAATAGACTTCAATATATTTTATTTACTGGCACAGGAAAAAAAGGGGATAATTATAAATTTGGTCCGGTTGTGGTTAACTCTATTAAAATCTGGAAAACGGTTGAACGTCGGATAGGTGGACCCTTCAAATTCTGTAACAGTACACCTTTATGGCACAATTTGAACTTTGTATGTGGAAATCGTCCATTTGTCCAACCCTCTTGGTCCTCTTTAGGTGTGAACACGTGCGGTGATATGTATGATAACCAGGGCCTCTGTTCATTTCAGGCATTGAGAGCCAAATTTTGTCTACCAGCATCTGCATATTTTGTTTTTCTTCAATTACGTTCTGCTCTCAAAGCGTATGGCGTTCCTTGGTCTTCTTCCATTTCCTCTCATCCTATGCGGGACTGGATTGCACCATCTGCTGGTCGGCCATCTGTTTCCTTAATATATAATAAAATTATTGATTGTATTACAAAACCTCTTTCTATTAAAACTATTTGGAATAGGGAATAATCTGATCTTAATTTATCTGTCGACTGGGAGAGAGTGTGGTCTAATCTCAGTTTAACATCTAAAAATCTGGCTCATCATCTTATTCACTTCAAAGTCATTCATAGAGCATACATAACTCCTTACAAAAGATTTAAAATGAAACTGCAGTCAAATTTGAACTGCCATATATGTAACACTACATCATCAGGCACTTTTCTGCATATGTTTTGGGAATGTCCTGTCGTCATCAGTCTATGGACACATGTAAACCTGGTTTTGTCATCATTACTGAGAATTGATTGGTCTGTTAACCCAAGTTTATGTCTTCTTAATGATGATTCTGATCTCTGTATTAGTTCAATGCAAAAGAGAATATTGTTTGCTGGTTTTACAGCTGTGAAGAAGACAATAATTCAGAACTGGTTTACACCACACATGTGTAGAGAGGCATATTGGATCCGTAGCCTCCTGCAAATTGTCTCATGTGAGTGTACAACGGCGCGAGTCGGTGGGGCCAGGCCTTCAACCATTGAGGCTTGGCAGTGTTTTTTACTGAATGTACGTGATTATTTAAAGGAGTGACTTTTGTGTTCTTGTTGTCCTTCCCTCTCTCCCTCCCTTTTGATTGAACTTTTAGATGTTGAGTATATGTCTGCTGTTTTGTTTTGTTTTATTTTGGATATTATGTTGTGTTTGTAAAAAATGAAAATAAAAAATTGTTGATAACAAAAAAAAGAAATGATTAAGGGTGAAATTAATATATATATATTTTTTTTTAACTATTGAGTGAGGGATGATATAGCTTTACTGTCATCTCCGCTTTAATGCTAAGAACATTTTTGGAAGCGCTATACCAGTTATTGATTTAAATTAAGAAAACAGGATTGCTTACAGAGAGAAGCTGAACGATGAATCAAAGAACGTTCCTTAAAACACGGAGAGTGATCGTACTATCATCCTAAACGTGTTTCGTGCATACTCATGCAAGAGCACATACAAGCGGATCAGAGATTATGAATCAAGTATTGAGCAGCAGTACAACATATACTCTGCTGAAATACTTCGAATGACTTGTCATTGATATGAATATTCTTATTTATATAGAAGCCATTAAAACACGTGCTTCTGACGCCGCGTGCAGCTGAACAACCGCACACTCTCAGCTAATGAAAACATCCAACCTTAGGAATTACGCCGCTGAAAAGGTGAACCACGGTTGAATGCATACACGAGAATGCTTATTCATTTAACCTGTTCTTCTGTCCGTTACTATCGGCGTGTCCTCAGAGCGATTACATTTGCTCCAACTGTATAAACAGAAGCGTGAAAGCTGCTGCAAATATCCTTAATATTTTGCTCCAGCAAACAATGCAAACTGCTAACATCACTATAGTTAATGCAATTGCAGACCACGCGATATACACAGCGATATGATTAAATGAGCATTCACTTATCTTAGATGTTGATTTCAGATGTTCTGAAGCACGGTGCAACAGTTTGATTTGCGAGCAGCGATGCGCAATTTGCTCCTGAGCAAGCGGGAAAAGCTGCTGATTCTTATTCTTCTTCTTATTGGTTTTATGGCGTATTGCAATCATGATTTGTCAGGTGTATATCGCCACCTACTGTACCGGAGTATGCAGCATGGATTAGCCTATAGCTCAATGATTCTACTTAATAAAAAAAAAAATAATAATAAAAATATTCAAGATAAAATAATAATAATAATAATTTCTTCCTTTTCTCTTTTTCCTTTTCTTTTCTTCTTCTCTTTCCCTTCTTCTTTCCCCTTTCTTCCTTCTTTTTTTTCCTTCCTTTCTCCCTTTCTTCCCTTTTCCCTTCTTTTCCTTTCCTTCTTTTCCCTTGCTATCTTTTCCTTTAACCCACTTCTATCTAAATCCTATAATACACCCCTGTATTCTTCAGATATTTCACAACAGCATCCTGTGCATCTTTTACCCCTTCTCCTGTTGTTCCCAAAACACCTTCCAGGTTCCATTTTCTTCCTGTCTGACTTATCTTTTGCTTAAATCTAATCCTCTCTTCACTATACTTCCTACAATACAACAGTACATGTTCAAGCTGCTGATTAATACTGAATAGAGCTTATATAGGAATGCCGCGATAGGTGTCGTATTCCTATAGGTAGATGTGATCAGCTGAGAATCAGCTGATGCAAGCTTGACTCACGTGACCTGCCAGAACTAACGCTAATGCTCAATTTAAGAATAGTATCTTATGACCCCTTTAAGTTTTCATTGAAATAGTCTATGAATATTATACAGCGGCTTTTTCTGTGTTATTAAACTTCTCATATGCCACTGTTATTAGTAATATACTAATGCCAACTGCCAAATATAACACTTAGTTATATAATTTATGAATGAATATAGAAAAGAGAGAACGTTGGGATTTTTTTATTTTTTCAATTCAATATTTTCTTTTTTTTTTTTTTTTACAATTTATAAAACTATTTCCACAGGGGCACACATTGCGGTTGATAACCTCCCCGTGCTGATTTGCATGGCATCATGTGTCGATATAGCCAGAGATAAGCATCAAAAATTGACAATATTAAGAGGATTTAGCATTTCCAATTAATATAGGCCTGTTACATTCTTCTTATTATTAGGCCTGTTATTATTATTATTATTAGAGTACTTTTATTAATACATTACATGAAAGTATTGCCCCGCAATAATTTCAAAGCGCATCACAGCATGATGTGCTGCTAACTTACTCCTCATTGAAAATGTTTTTAAAAAGATTTTTTAAAACAGGTCTATTAATTTATACAATTAATTATAGGCCTATAATTATTATTATTAACACTGCAGTCATCAATAAAATCAGAGCAGCTTTATTTCATGGTTTTCAAAAACAACCTGTTTAACGTTTATTCTCGTGTTTTTCACTATACGTGCCACAAGAGCAATATTAAGGGAATAATTTAAGACAGTTATATACCGTTATTAGCATATGTTAGAGTAGATTCATCTCTCGTTGTCTCAGAGAGAATATGCGCCGTTAATGCAGTGTTAACCATCAGTTTTTTTTACTTTCACTTCCTCTATAGTGAATTGACGTTCACCGGCATAACTCTGTATGTATGTACGGTACATGTGGCAGAATTGACAAAGCAGAATTTGACTTGACTTTTTGACTTTCTTGCGCACAGTTTGCATGTTGCTTGCTTGAGTTGCTTGACCCCTCATCCATAATATCAATTGTTTATAGGCCACATATTAGGCTTTTTTTTTAGGTTTTTAATGTTTATTTTTCAATGTTACTGAGAGTGACACAGAGAGTTAAAAAACAGGAAAATCATTTGGAAATCCTTGGGGGGGCTGTGCCGGGGCTAATCAAGTTTCTGATGGGGCTATAGCCCTGTCAAGCCCCGCCCTAGCGCCGCCACTGTGCAGTACTGCAAAGACTGTGTGACTGTTTAAAAAAAACAAACAAACAAACAAAAAAACTGAAATAATAAAACGTCACTTTAGTTATTAGTAGGGATGATGGGTATCGTTTACATTTTATCGATACCGATAATGCTTATCGATACTATTTGGTGCAAAAAGATATGTGAAATTTTTTTGAAAATTTCAAGTTATTTTATTACTGCTGAACTTTAGCAACTGTATTAAAGTTATTCAGTCAGAAACAGTGATTTATTTTTCTCTATGTGTTTTATTTTAGTAACATTAAAATAATAGTTCACCTATAAATGAAAGTTGGGTCATCATTTATGACGCTTTTCCACTGCGTGGTACGGCTCGGCTCAGCATGGTTCAGAACAGCACGGAACGGCTCAGTTTGCATTTACACTGCAGTTTAGTACCGCTTTAGAGTGGGCGGGATTATTCACGTGTCGTTATAGTTGCGTTATTCGGACATTTTCACTTAGGGGTGTACTCACTTTTGTGATTGCGAATAAGTGCAGTGTCTCGTGAGTGTAACTCTACTGCTGAATCAACATTTGATGTGAATGTGTCTCGCGAGTTGCAGTAGGAGCTGGAGCCGGGAGACATAGTAAATACAGCACATTGCTTGAGGTAGATGTTGTGTTTTGTTAGTAAATGTTTCATTATATTACTGGTGTTGCCTACTTTGTTCACTATTACACTACTGCACATACTGCATCTGACGCTGGTGTCACTTAGTTTTGTCACATGAGCCCACACTTTCGAACATTTTACTCTGACCGCATATGCGCATGGATATCACACGCATGTCGAGCAAACGTCGGCCACATCAGTCAGTGAAGAAAAATGTCAAGAAGCAGCTTCTAATTCGTCATTAACATAAAACAATGCAAGTATCAATAACAGTATTGTTTGTCCTGAAGCTTATCCTGAAGCAATACGGGTAGTCCAAAAAATACCAGTTCTCGGTGCCCATCCCTAGTTATTAGTGGGCTTAATGGGTGCACAAGGATTTATGACATATCTAACACTTTTTTTTATTTGTATATATTTATGTAGAATATAACTGTGGTCCAGTTAACAGTCTGCAAGTGTGTTTTCCATCAGTGATCTCTGTTCATTTTTGTGTTTTCTGTCTTTCAGTCTGACAGAGTCTCTAATGAAGACTGAACAGGATGTGGATGCCAGGCTGGAAGGTGAGGCACGCATCACATCATGTGTGTCTTATGTCAACACTTAGGATTGCAGGTTATGGCACGTTTCTAGGGTTCCTGTCCAAATTGGCCAGAGATTCAGTACCAGATACCATCATCAGTAAAACTCAATGGGCCTCATTCATGAAACACGAGCAGAATGATTTTTTGTGTAAATCGTTCGTAAAGCCGTTCTGGCGTAGACCTTTGAATTTATGAAAATGTTCGTATTTTCAAAATATTACCTGGTACAAAAGACTTCTGCTCCCTACCACGTGTAAATGATGCGTAAAACGTTCTGTGTTCTATTTGGCAAACTGATGACACTGAATTTTGATGCACTGCCATTATAATATTTTTAAAGTTCATTTGCTCAGTTTTTTATCTATTCATTTTTTTTGTAGCTGAGAGTTGATAAACTGTTTAGCTTTGGGTAAAACGCACACGGCTCTTCACTGTCACATTTTACCCAGCCGTCTGTAGGAAACTTTTTCCTTGTCGAAGCAGAGACCAGGAGACGTTGGGATATCTTTCAAGCAGAAGTTGATCTTTATTGAGAACTCGCTGTGCGTCGCTGCAGTCATCCAAGTCTGATTAAGGCAGTGTTACATTGTAGTTTATATACATTTAGGGGGCAGTGCTTAGGAATGGAATCAAAGCACCTGGGTGACGACCTTAAACAAAGCATGCAAATGCAGTACAGGAATCAGCCCATTACCAGAATTTCCCCAGCCCTGACCTCATCATCATAACAGTGTCATTCAAATGCATAGGTGCTAATCCAATCAGCCTGACAGCATTGCCCATACCTTCACATTATCATAGAGACAAAGGCACAGCTGTGCCTTGAGCATTAGGACCCTTTAGTAACATTAGTAACTTAGGACCCTGCCCAATAGTCAGGAAGTGCATAAAGACAAAAGGTTAATGTCTCAGACACCTGGGCTGCCAGACTTGATCTTCTTAGAATGTCATCATCTTTACATCAAAATGCAAAACACAATGTTTCAGTTTATATACTATTACATTGGAATTTAGATTGATCATTTTATAAATTTGTAATCCAACAGTTCCCCCTTTGAGAGTTCTAATAACTCACAAAATACAAATTTAGACACTTAAAAGTTCATTCTTGTAACATGTGATTGTTCCAGGCACATAGCACTTGCTCTGTGTTGATTGTCTGTAGTGACGAACGGCATGCTGACACAGAAACAAACATGCAGCTAGGGTCCGTGAAGTTCTTACGGGTAATAGTCTTTTCTGGTTGGAACTGTCATTTCCTCATGATGGCCGTGGGTCATTTGTTGAATGAAACATTTGATACTGTGGACACATAGATAGTACACCAATAGAAAAAAACAACCACAGAATTGCTATGTCCTTGATCCACAGCCAGGGTTTACCTAACAGGTTTCCGAACCATAAAAAATTATCTTCAGTCATCTGGTGTAATTTTGTTGGAAGATCAAGAATGTCTTGTTGGATTTTGTTCAAGTCATCTGTTGGATCCATTAACCCGGTGCAGCACTCAGGGCCGATAATGGTGCAGGCTCCCCCTTGCGTTGCAATAATGTAATCCAAGGCCACTCTGTTCTGTAAGATCATTAACTTGTGCGGAGCGAGAGTGTCCATGATGTTACCCAGGGCCAAAGCCGTATCATTGGCCAATTTCTGTACAGAATTCGAAAAGCTTCTGACTTGATAAAGGGCCTGTATGACACCATACAATGGGATTAATGCTCCAAGAGTTCTTGACCACCATGTTTGTACACAAGTGAGTCCTGGAATGCAGCCATTTTCTTTGTTCGTGGTAGGAGCTGAATTATGTAGATGTGGAAAGCTTGGGTTGGAGTGTGTATTTTCTGTGATAGCCGGTAGAACATAAACCAGGGTGCACCTGCCATTGAATTGGCTGGGTAGGATGTTGTAGACAGAAGTTCCACATAACCAAAAGGTGCCACTCGGTGGAGGAATCATACACCACTGATTTATTGCGAAGAGTTTTGGGAGAGCTGGTGTCCTGTGGAGACACCCTTCTAAGTCCTTTTCCTCTCTCCCTGCTGATGGAGTAATGTCCACATGGGATTCTGTTCTCATTTCGACCACAAGGCTGCAACGTTCACGAGAAATTTCACCCAATGGAGTCGAGGCTGGAGCATAATTTTCCACGCACCAAGGAAAAGTCATTGCCAAGAGTTGACCTGTCATGATGGGAGTAGCTGAAGTTAGGTTGCAGGATTGTAATCCAGGAATGCAACACAGAGAAGCTGGAGTAGCTGTGATGTTGTGACATGTACTCTTGTTGTATATACCACTGGTATGAACTTTGAATAAGGTGCACATGTCAGTTGGAGATGGGGTGTGCCACCCATGGGATTCCTGCTCCTACTCCTAGGCGGGTGTGGCATGCAAACGTTCTTTCCAGCAAACAAGGCGTTTCTTGACATATTCATCAGCTCTAAGAATATGTTGTTTCTGGAGTCTACACTTTGTGCGATGTCCATGATGATTACTAGTACGACAATCTTGATCATGTTGATGGATGACTGAAGTTCTCGTATGTGATTCTCTGCGTTGTGTATTATTTTTTGTTTGTTTGTTTGTTTTTTCTGTCTTCTGTGACAGTTGGCTCAGCAGTGGGTCTAGCTGTCTTTTCGAGGTTGTGGCTACATACACAGGTGAGGAGGTCAGTACGTATGGGTCTCGGGACAGCTATTAAGTGGTATCTGCACAGAGTAAGAAAGAAAACAAAAGACGACAGAGCAGTATTTGTTGTAAAAGACTGCAAACACTAGGGTTGAATCATTTGTTTGATCTGAGTCTGCTATTGTTGTTCCTTCTTTCCCTATTTCTTAATTCCTGCGACACCTAAAGAACAGTGAGGTAAGGATGGACTAGTGGATGGGAAAGGCCTATGAGGGAGTATTCACCGCAGGGTTGGCCCCCGAAGCCTGTTGCATTCGGTTCTTCCCTGGGCTCCTCACTGGTCCGTGTGTCCTATCCTATCCCTGTAGGTGGGGGTACAACTTTACAGTGTGACACATGAGTCCAGGTTTTCCTTCCCTGACACAACACTGTAGCTGCTGTAATCAACATCACTTGATGTGGTCCGTGCCACTTAGGCTCTAATGGCTTGTTTCTGAATGACTTTATCATGACCCACTGACCTGGGATGATTGTGTGTCCACCTTCTGGTGGAGTCTGTCAACACGACTCAACTCTCTCTCTGGCACTCTGTACTGCCTTTG
Source organism: Aspiorhynchus laticeps (assembly GCA_023376895.1). NCBI lineage: Eukaryota > Metazoa > Chordata > Actinopteri > Cypriniformes > Cyprinidae > Aspiorhynchus > Aspiorhynchus laticeps. The sequence continues at coordinate 4,902,166 of CM041810.1, read as the reverse complement.
TGAGGTTTTCACAGTAAGTGATCAGGGCATCTGAGGCAATGTGTACATCAGCATTTTTAAGATCAATCACACCTGGCATCTGCATTAGGCGTCCAGTAATAATTTCACGAGGGCTCAGTCCTACTGATCTGTTAGGTGACGCTCTCATACTACACAGTACCACTGGCAGCGCTTCGACCCATGGTACTCCTTCCTGATGAATTTTGCTTAGCCTGGTATTGATTGTTCTGTTTGCTCGTTCAACCTGTCCTGATGCTTGTGGCCTGTATGGGCAGTGAAGATTCCACTTAATCTTCAACATTTTAGACACTTCCTTGACTACCTGTCCTGTGAAGTGTGTACCTTGATCTGAGTCAATGCAATCTGGTAATCCCCATCTGGGAATGAAATCAGTGACAAGACTTTTAGCAGTATGTGCAGCTGTAGCACGCCCTGTTGGATAAGCTTCTATCCATCTCGAGAACTTGTCTATTACTACCAAAACATCAGTTTTTCCCTTACAAGGAGGCAACGATTTGTAATCAACTTGTAGGTGACGAAATGGTCCTGGTGGAGCTGGGATATGTGTTGCTGCTGTAGTTGCTGTTGGCACATCATTATTTTTCTGACATGTAACGCATCTCTTGTCTGTTTCGGTGGCTACATTTCTGAATTTTGGATTCCACCATTGATTTGAAAACCTGTGATTCATCGTTGCTGGACCACTGTGACCCAAATTGTGTATTTGTTGAGCCAAATATGGAAGCAGTGATTCGGGAGCGACGTAGTTTCCTCTTTGGTCCAGCATCCGGATGAATCCACTGTGGCTCCTTTTGTCAGGGAATGAGAACTCAGAATCCAGTTGCAAGTGGAGTGACGTTTATTTGACAAACAGTGAAAAATGAAGCACGGTGAGTAGCTAGAAGGTCTCAAGCAGACGAGCAGATCTCCAAGGCACGGAGACTGCGAAGCACTGACCCGATCCAAAACAGCAGGAGTCCGAGGCAGGAAACAAACACGAGACAGAGAACTGGAGAGATAAACTGGCATGAGCAAACAACGATCTGACAACAAGCACAGCAAACGCAACCCAGATAAAGGCAGTGGATAAAGCACAACAGGTGCGACCGTGCTGATTAGCTCATCACCACCGAGGTTGCCGGAGCAACGCTGACAAGCAATCAGACAGGTGACAACACGCAGACACACAGAATGAACACACAGATCCGTGAACCGTGACACCTTTGTCTAACCATGTCCATGCTTCATATAGGAACATCTTTGTACAGATCAATGATTGATTCAGGAGGCAGAATTGTCTTCTGTGCTGTACTACCTGAACACACTTATACAGTTGCACAGGAACAAGCCTGTTTAGCAGCTACATCGGCAAGAGCATTACCTTTAGCTTCCATAGTATTAGTTGTGAGATGTGCTTTCACTTTGATCACCGCTAATTTCTTTGGAAGTTTCATGGCAAACATTAGATCTTTCACTAATCCAGCATGGTTAATGGGGGATCCAGCAGAAGTTAGAAATTGTCTACTTTGCCAAATGACACCAAAATCATGAATTACCCCAAAAGCATACCTGGAATCAGTGTAGATATTTGCAACCAATCCTGAAGCTAGCGTGCATGCTCTAGTTAAGGCTACTAGTTCTGCAGCTTGAGCTGAAAAAATGATCTGGAAGACGACCTGAAGCTACCACTTCAGTGGTGGAAGTTACTGCGTAACCTGCTCGTCTGTTACCTTCAATGACTTGAGCTGAACCATCAACAAACAACTCCAATTCTGCATTCTCTATAGGAGTTTCTGTTACTTCACTCGTAGGTGCGTATGTAAGCGTAACACAATCATGAGTCATTTCTCCTTCATCCTCTAACACAACTTCAGTCATTGCAGACATCATACATGAGGATGGGTTCGTGACTGATGCACGCTGTAAAACAATGTTTGGGGCTGTGAGGGTTGTTAACCAATTTCACCAACGAGAGGAGGTAACAGAAGTGACTTTTGCTTGATTCATTAGTGCGGACACTGTATGAGGGCATCTTACGTTTACAGTCTGTCCTAACACCATTCCTGATGAAGCCTGAAGAGCTAGATGAACTGCCCTGCACTGCTCTAATACATGGGCCCATACCTTGAGCAACTATGTCAAGTTCAAGTTTTCAAGTTTCAAGTTTTATTTGTCACATACACGACTATACAGAGATTGTATAACCAGCAGTGAAATGAGAATTGGGTCTGCTCCATGGACAGTGCAAATATTGAAAAATACAACACAAGGGAAGTATACATAAAATAAAATGAATAAAAAATTAGATATAAAGAATAAAATATAAAATATAAAAGAATGTGCATGACAGTATGCTGTAGAATTAAATATTAAGATAAGCATGACTGTACAGAGAGGAATGTGCAAACGGGTTGAACATGGTTGACATGAAGCAGCCAATCACAAAAAAATACAAATAAAATAAATATAAAAAATAAGATAAGATATGATATCAAGACACAGAAAGTGTTGTGTGCAAATGATACTGTCAGTATGAGGTAGAGAATAATGAGTGTGTGATTAGTGATTATGAAGTAAGTCAGATGATGTTAACCCTTTAGGCGACAGAGTTTTTTGGAAAAAATGCTGGATTTTGACATCAAGATTTCAAAAGCTTGTGGCTTGAAAGGGCTTAAAGATAGAGATCTACCGTAAATTAGAAAAATGTTGGGCATGACCATAAGTTTATGTGGGGTGTAAATATGCTCATCTAATTTGCATATTATGACGTCATCAGGGGGCAGACCTCTTGAATTTCATAATATTCAGGAAATAGTAGATATTGAATTGATGTTTGAACTTATTTACATGTTTTTTGTTTGATTTTTTTGTCTTTTTATCCTCATTCCAAATGATCAGAAAAGAGGAAACCAACAATAAAATAGGAGAAAGTACTAAATTGTTACTATATTACAATACTATATAGTAGTAAAACGCATGTGATCAGTAGCCTACTTTTTGATCAGTTCATCAGTAATATTCAGGAAAAAAATATATTGAATGGATGTTTGAACTTATTTACATGTTGTTGGTTTTTTTTGTCTTTTTATCCTCATTCCAAATGATCAGAAAAGAGGAAATCAACAGTAAAACTATTAATAACTATTGTAAATTATTACTATATTACTGTGCCATAGTAAAATGCATGTGCCTATTTTTTGATCAGTTGACCAGCTATCTGCCCAATCAGGTATCTAGGTGACACAGTTTATAGTTTTTGAGAGTATGGTACCTCTCATTGCATGGCACAGCGCACAGACCTACCCCACACTGACTGCACCTGTACTTTGTCTGCCGGCGGCCCTTAGAGCATGCGCGATCAGAACAAACGACGCAATCTGGCCGATCATCAGCAACGCGGAGCCAGTGGCGCTCAGTGAGCCTCTGTTGCATTTCCCCCCCCCCTCCACTGAAGGCCTTCCTGGTTTTTTGCTTTCCCTCTTGGAATAGCCCTCAAGCAACGCAGTAATAATGTCCTGGACGAAGGCCTTCAGTGGCTTGTGCGGACCAGGAGCATACTTGGAGTAAATGATATGGGAGTTCACCACACTGATGCTCAGAATTGCATTGAAGATGCGATTGTACCATTTCCTTGAACAGTGTGGAAAGAGGTAGGTTTTCATCCTCTGATCAGCGGTGTCTACTCCTCCCATGAAGGTGTTGTACCTGTCAACGCACACAGGTCTGTTTATCTCACGAAAACCAGTGTCGCTTTGCTTTGACCTGATACGTTTCTGAACACATGAGTTCCCATGAAGAGACGAGAGCATAGTGAGATGCTTTGTGTCATGCCATGCACAAGCCAACAGTTTGCCATGTCTCATAAACACTGGGTCATCTCCTTTGCTCAAAGGCAACTCCGTTTGTTTCAGGCACCTAGGCATACCACGCCTTTTGCAGTTCACTGTCCCACACAAACCAGTGTCATTATGTGCCAGCTCGTCTGCTATGGCTGGTGATGTGTAGTAACTATCCATGTACACCTCATGCCCTTTCCCTGTGTATTGGGCCATCAGCTGATGAACGATTAGATCGGTGGCACCTAAATCAGCATCAGTATCAGCATTTTGGCCAGTGTACATGGACCACTGCAAAACATAACCTGAGCTGGCCTCACTCAACACATACACTTTGTAGCCATTGTTACGGGGTTGACGAGACGTGAGACAGGCGGATCCATTCGCAAGGCTTTATTATAATACATGGTCAATACAGGCAGGCTCGGTCAGTAGCAAACAGATATGGCATGGGCAAGACACAAGAATAATCCAAGGGCAAGCGTGGGTCGGCGATCGGCGTACAATATCCAGAGGGCTAGGCAGAGAGAGAGAATCAGGAACACGGGCAGGAATCAGAACACAGGAATACAAACTAGGTAAACTTGGGAAACGCTTGGTAAGTAGCAAGGCTAACAATACTCGGCAGAGTGTGAGAGAATGTCCAAGGTATATATGGTGTGTGAGTGTGTGTGTGATTGGGTGATGGTGATTGTGAGATTGTTAACAGGTGCGTGCGTGATAAATGGTGAACAGCTGTGTGGGTGCAGTGGATGATGGGAAATGTAGTCCTGGGTGTGATCTGTGACTGACTGGGTGGTGTGAAAGTCCATGTGAAGGGTGAGTGACCTCTAGTGGTGAAGGATCGGAAGTTCATGGCTTGGATTTGTAACATAGCCCCCCCCCCAAGGAGCGGCTTCCAGAAGCTCCTAAAAGATCCAGGGTGGAGCGGGCGGAGCAGGAGCCCACCAGGGCGGAGCAGACGGACCTGGGGCCCACCGGGATGGAGCGGACGGACCTGGAGCCCACCGGGGCGGAGCGGACGGACCTGGAGCCCAACGGGGCGGAGCGGACAGGAACAGAGCCCCCCAGGATAGGGCAGACAGACCCAGAGCCCACCAGAGCGGAGCGGGTGGACCTGGAACCCACCAGAGCGGAACAGACGGGACCAGGACCCACCAGAGCGGAGCAGATGGACCCGGAACCCACCAGGGCGGAACAGACAGGACCAGAGACCACCGCAGGGAAGCAAACTGGGCAGGTAGCCCTGACAGCACCTGGAAACAGAGGAGCACAAGGACAAACAACACAGGGAGAGCAAAGACAGACAACACTGGGAGAACAGAGATAGACAAGACAGGGAGAGCCTTCCTAGTCTCAGGAGCCGTGGCAGAGCAGGACAGGGAATCACCGACGGCCTCCTTAGCCGTGTCAGGACAGGGCGAAAGTTCATAGACGGCCTTCGTGGTCGGGACAGGACAGGGCGAGAGTTCGTAGATGGCCTCCGTGGCCAGGACAGGACAGGGCGAGAGTTCATAAACGGCCTCCGTGGCCGGGACAGGACAGGGCGAGAGTTCATAAACGGCCTCCGTGGCCGGGACAGGACAGGGCGAGAGCTCATAGATGGCCTCCATGGCCGAGACAGGACAGGGCAAGAGTTCACAGACGGCCTCCTTAGCCGTGACAGGACAGGATGAGAGCTCATAGACGGCCTCCATAGCCGTGACAGGACAGGGCAAGAGTTCACAGACGGCCTCCGTAGCCGTGACAGGACAGGATGAGAGCTCACAGACGGCCTCCATCGCCGTGTCAGGACAGGATGCGAGCTCACAGACGGCCTCCATAGCCGTGACAGGATAGGATGAGAGTTCACAGACGGCTTCCTTAGCCGTGACAGGACAGGGTGAGAGCTCAATGACGGCCTTTATAGCCGTGACATGACAGGGTGAGAGTTCATGGATGGATACCACCGACACCTCTGGAGGTTCTGCAGCTAACGCCGCCACCTCTGGAGGTTCTACGGTGATACCAGGACCGGGTGAGAGTCTATTGCTGGGCGCCACCACCTTACCAGGGGCTGAGGCGAGCACCACCGCTTGGGGAGGTTCAGCGGCCGATGCCTTCCCCTGGGGCAGTACCGTGGTGGTGTACGTGGCCCAAATGCAACATAATGCTATCCCCACCCTGGGAAGCGCTTCAGACAGGGTAATCAGTTCATAGACTGGAGGGTCAGAGTGAGTGGATCTGGGGATACCAGCAGTGCGTACAGATACCAGCTGTGCATCCCTTACGCTGGACATCAACCGGGGAATTTGAAGGACTGACCTTGAGTCTCTGGGTGGAATAGGTTCTGGCTGAGGAGCTGAGACGTGGACTGACTCTGGCTGGTCAGATGCGACGTGGACTGACTCTGGCTGGTCAGATGCGACGTGGACTGACTCTGGCTGGTCAGATGCGACGTGGACTGACTCTGGCTGGTCAGATGCGACGTGGACTGACTCTGGCTGGAGAGCTGAGGCATGGCGTGACTCTGGCTGGAGAGCTGAGGCATGGCGTGACTCTGGCTGGAGAGCTGAGGCATGGCGTGACTCTGGCTGGAGAGCTGAGGCATGGCGTGACTCGTGGTGATCCACTGTGGCTTGGCTTGACTCACGGAGATCACTGGTGGCTTGGCTTGACTTGGAATGATCAACTGTGCTTTGGCTTGACTTGTGATGATCCACTGTGGCTTGGCTTGACTTGTGGTGATCAACTGTGGCTTTGCTTGACTTGTGACGATCAACTGTGGCTTTGCTTGACTTGTGACGATCAACTGTGGCTTGGCTTGACTTGTGACGCTCAACTGTGGCTTGACTTGACTCACGGAGATCACTGGTGGCTTGGCTTGACTTGGAGTGATCAACTGTGCTTTGGCTTGACTTGTGACGATCAACTGTGGCTTTGCTTGACTTGTGATGATCAACTGTAGCTTGGCTTGACTCACGGAGATCACTGGTGGCTTGGCTTGACTTGTGATGATCAACCGTGCTTTGGTTTGACCTTTTAACATCGGCTGTGACCTGACTTGGCTTCTTAACATCAGTTGGGACTTGACTGGGCTCTTTAACAGCAGCGGTGACTTGACTTGACTCTTTAACAGCAGCGGTGACTTGACTTGACTCTTTAACAGCAGCGGTGACTTGACTTGACTCTTTAACAGCAGAGGTGACTTGACTTGACTCTTTAACAGCAGCGGTGACTTGACTTGACTCTTTAACAGCAGCGGTGACTTGACTTGACTCTTTAACAGCAGCGGTGACTTGACTTGACTCTTTAACAGCAGCGGTGACTTGACTTGACTCTTTAACATCAGCTGGGAACTGACCTGGCTTGTGATTGGCCGCAATGCCGCTACGGGGTGTTGTTGTTGTCGCCATTTTGTGAGCGTGATCTAGCGTGGCTGTGTCCACACAATTGGGTGCGGTGTCTCGTTCCTCCGTGACCCCCACAGTGAACGAAGAGCCAACACATAGCAAAGCATAGTCCAGAAACTGACTGAGAGATGAACGGGGACCCTCACGGATTAGCTGTGACTTCAGCGGCTGATTAATGCCCTCACAAAAGAAGTCTATGAGTACACAGTCCGGCAGATCAGAGAAATGGGCGAGGTCTAAATATTCTTGTATATAATCCTCGAGTGGTCGAGAGCCCTGCTCGAGGTGTAACAACATCCTTGCAATGTCCATACCTGGCCAATATCCACATGAAAAGCCGCTGGATCCTTTTGTGGCCGAGTATTCTGTTACGGGGTTGACGAGACGTGAGACAGGCGGATCCATTCGCAAGGCTTTATTATAATACATGGTCAATACAGGCAGGCTCGGTCAGTAGCAAACAGATATGGCATGGGCAAGACACAAGAATAATCCAAGGGCAAGCGTGGGTCGGCGATCGGCGTACAATATCCAGAGGGCTAGGCAGAGAGAGAGAATCAGGAACACGGGCAGGAATCAGAACACAGGAATACAAACTAGGTAAACTTGGGAAACGCTTGGTAAGTAGCAAGGCTAACAATACTCGGCAGAGTGTGAGAGAATGTCCAAGGTATATATGGTGTGTGAGTGTGTGTGTGATTGGGTGATGGTGATTGTGAGATTGTTAACAGGTGCGTGCGTGATAAATGGTGAACAGCTGTGTGGGTGCAGTGGATGATGGGAAATGTAGTCCTGGGTGTGATCTGTGACTGACTGGGTGGTGTGAAAGTCCATGTGAAGGGTGAGTGACCTCTAGTGGTGAAGGATCGGAAGTTCATGGCTTGGATTTGTAACAGCCATACTTGTCAGGTTTTTTTGGGTTGTATTGTTTCAAGGTGGACTTTCCCTTGAATGCGATGGTCATTTCATCCAGAGAAAGCTCCTTGAGTGGACCATAAACGGCTGAGAAAAGCGGAATTATCAGGTCAATTACTGGACGCACCTTGAACAGCCAGTCATGACCTGGCTGACCCCTCCCCACATACTCACTATTGTTTGTGAAATGGAGGAAAGACAGAATGATCTCAAATCTGTTCCTAAACATTACTTTGCCAAACCCAGGTGTGTAAGTTGGCCAAAATTCTGCCCAGTAATCCTCAATTTCTGCCTTCTCTACCAGCCCCATACACAAATGCAGTGCTAGGAAGGCCTTCATCTCTGAGACAGAGACATCATACCAAATATGAAATCTGGAATTGGGTTTCAGCTGTTGGGAGTTTAGAAACTGATGAGCATATCTGTTGGTTTCATTTGTAATGAGGTTCCAGAAGTCATCAGTCAGAAAGAGGGACAGAAAGTCTAAGGGTGCAGCACTGGACAAATCTTTCTCTCCTAAATAACTAACAGGCTCATCAAAGCGTTTGATCCAGCCCTGATACACTTCTTCATTTCCCAAAAAAACCCAGCCACCATTGTCATCGCTATTTCCAGCCCTATTTAGACCCAGATCACCCCCGCTGCCTCTAACATGTCTCCCAGCTCTCCCACGCACAGCGCGGCCACGTCTACCGCGGCCACTCCCACCTCTTTGGGGCACTGGATCCAAAGAGCTAGTGCTACTTCCAGCCCTATTTCTCCTACCCCTGCTGCCTCTACCTCTAGCAACAGCTCTCCTATGGACACTACGACCACGTTCACCATCCCCGTTGGGCAAAGGGTCAAAATGATCTGTTTGTGCTTCGTGAACATTCGCGCACAGCGGCGCGCGGCAAAGATGTACCGGGAGAAGCGCGATCATTAGACGGCCGATCGTCATTTCCAAAAGGCAAATATTCCCCTTCAGAGTCAGAATCAGCGAATAATATTTGCAACACATCCTCACGGTACAACTTTTTATTAGCCATGTGGCGATTTTCTCTCACAAATCTCACAATTTACTCAGACGCTCTGAACTGAACTGCTTCTGCATCAATGACACGATCGCTCACTTGCTCTGCTGTTTCCTCCAACACTTTGAATAGGAACATGACATCATTTTGGTCTAGAATCAAAGTACTACATGTCTGCCAACTAGTGGTAGGGAATACAAATTAGATATCACACCATATTAGGATCTACAGCCTATTTTATTAAGTATGACGTCTTGTCGCAATTTTGCGACCTTGGCGTTAGAGGGTTAAGAGGCTGAGTTTGAGTTTAGGAGTCTGATGGCCTTGGGGAAGAAACTCCTCCTAAGTCTCTCAGTTTTTGCCATCAGGCTGCGGAAGCACTTACCAGATGGCAGCAGAGTGAATAGGCAGTTTCCAGGGTGATTTGAGTCCTTGATGATTTTGACAGCTCTGCTTCTGCAGCGTTTGAGGTAGATGTCCTGCAGAGAGGGGAGAGCAGACCCAGAGATACGCTCAGCTAAGCACACAACTCTCTGCAAGGCCTTGCAATCTTGTCTGGAGCTGTTTCCATACCACACTGAGATGAGAAGTTTACCAGAATAGTAATGAACTGGGCGTAAACTGCCCCCATGATCTTGCATAAGACATGCAGTCATAAAGCCTAAGTGTTCATGAACATAAAGCACAAAGGGCCTATCAGATTGTGCAATTCCTAATGCTGGTGCTTGACATAGTGCTCTCTTCAAATCATTGAAAGCTTTGAGATTAATTTATTCCATACAAACAGTATCGGAATCTTTAACCTGGCCTTTCAACAAGACATAGAACGGCTGAGCAATCGAGGCATAGACTTCAATCCAAGGTCTATCCTGCTGTTCCTAAAAATGATCGGAGTGTTTTAACGGTAGTAGGCGGAGGTATGGCTTGGACCTGAAGCAGCTCGATCCTGTGTAATGGATCTATTTCCTGTACCCATTGTTTAACCCAGAAATGTGACTTGGCTTTTAGCAATTTGAGCTTTGTGAAAGCTGCATTTGAGTCCTCTTTTCTGCAAATAGTCCAACAATGCTGCCAATTCAGTTTGATGTACCTCGTGATCTGTTGAGGCAATCAAAATATCATCAACATATCGAATCATAGTGGACTGTTTGACTGGACATTCTGGGTAACACAAATCACGTCTGACAGCTTGATGGTATATGGTTGGGGAATTCTGAAATCCCTGAGGCAACTGTGTCCACTGGTATTGCTCATAGTCAACTGTGAAAGCTAACCACGTCTGGCTGTCAGAGTGCAAGGGTACAGAAAAGAATCCATTAGACATATCGATTACTGAAAAAAACCTTACAATCTAATGGTAAGCCATTACAAATTGTAGATGGATCTGCTACTAGGGGGGTGATTTTATCAATATGTTTATTGGCTACTCTGTAATCTATGGTGAGTCTCCATGTCCCATTGGATTTCTTGATTGGTTACAGGGACTGTTGGTTTTAACTAGCACTCCTTGCTTCAGCAATTTTTCTACAATAGGTTTGATTCCCTGTAAAGCTTCATTACTGATTGGATATTGTTTGGTAACAGGAGGTGGAGTTCCTGTCAATTTGACTGGTTCTACACCTCAAAAACCCGCAATCGTCCTTGTCTTTACCCCAAATTGGATGATTCTGTAAGAAAGCATTCTCAGGAGTGGTTGCATTATTGGTAGAAACTTGTGCTGAGGCAATTTTTATGCTAGCAGATTCTGAGGACATGTCTAAAGTTAGATGTACTTGTCTCAGTAGATCCATGCCTAGAATTGCACTTGTATTTAATGGAGCACATAGCAATTTTGTAGTCAGAGTTTTCGGGCCTAATTGTACCTCTATGGGCGGGGTTTCATACAAAACAGAATCTTCACCTATTACACCAGTTAAACACAGTTTAGTTTTCTTGTACGGGATGTTTAAACCTATAGCCAATTTTGTAGAAATTACTGTAATTTATGTACCTGTATCAAGCAAAAAGTCAATCTCTTTCTCTTGTATGCTTCCTTTCATAAAAAAAATATTTTGTCATTGTGATGGATTACAGGGGAAAGGTAGCTACTCACAGCCCCAACAATTAGTTTTTTTTTTCCTGTTCTTGTTGTGCTCTTAGAAGAGCCTGAGCGAGCTGTCCTAAAGTTTCAGTGTACACTGGCGGAACTACTTCAGGGTTGTAGGCAGGCTGAGAAGGAGCAGAATTATGCATAGTATTTCTTCTACTGTCTTGCAACTTCATCCTACACTCTTTCTCCCAATGTCCTAATTTTCTACAGTAGTTGCATTTGCCTTCTCTTTTAGGCCATCTATTGTCTTGATTCGTTGTGCTAAACGTAGCTGCTACTACTCTCACTTTTGACTTAACATCAGCATCTCTTTCCCATGTAGCTAACCTGTCTAAGAGTTCTGTTAGACCAAGTTAGATCTAGGAATGGCAAGGCCTTTCTGTACTCAGCTAAAAGGCCATCTGACCAGATGCAGACTAGGGGTCCCTTGTCATCTAGCACACTTTCAGGATCATCAATTATTCCACTGTAAATTACAGCTGACTGACAAAACCTTTCAGTATATTCACTCACAGTTTCTTCTTTCCTTTGGACACAGTTAGGGATTCTGGACCAGTCTATTTTGGGTCCCATGATATTCTTTAGAATTTTCAAAACACCTTCTCTCAAATTGCCTTTACTGGCATGTTGTAGTTCAGAAGTAACAGCAGACTCAAAACGTATGAATTCAGATTCAGTTAGAATTTGTGACATCAGCTGTGTGACTTCTGTTAATGACATGTCATAAAGACACATTTTGCTGATCAATGCTCTTCTAAATTCAGAAAAATTTGTGCGTGCTGAGGGTAAGCTCTGGGATAGTCTCTCTATATCTTTAGGTCCTAGCGCTTTGGCAACAGTTTGTACTTGGACAACATAAGAGTTGGGAGGAACACTTTCAATTCCCTCAATTCCCTGAGATTTCTCCTAGCGCCACATACCTTAACTGAATCTATAGGCACATCAGTTACTGATTGGATGGTTACATCTGTTTCAAAGAAAGCTTGTAAGTCAGGATAATTGTTATCTGGCTGACTAACTTCTTCCACATCAGTTTTTGCTGAAGCTTTGTTGCGGTTCAATTTCTTAGTTAAAGAGGATACTCTAGCATGGAGCTCTTTGCTCTGTTCCTCTAGCTCGGAGTTACGCTGAGACTGTTGTGTAGCTAGCGCTAAACCAAATTATCTGTGGCAGCAGATAATGCCTTTCGCATTGTTCTTGCGAATGCATGCTCCTAGTACCTTTTTACACCCATCTACAGACCAAATCTTGTCTGGATGGATCTCATATTTCTGAGTTAGTTCTTGTCTAAATTTCTCAGTGACTATTAGGTTTATTTGCACTCCTAACAGTGATTTGAATTCGCTATCTGACCACAAAGGCGTCGCGAGACCACCTTTTTCAGTTGTGGGGATCAGTCTAGCATTCTTTCTAAACATTTTGTGAGTTTCTTTGTTACCACACAATCAAAACACTAAAACTTATCTGATCAACAGAGGTTACGCTTGTTAACACATCAATTATTGTTAACCTTCCATGGCAAAGCAGAGGATAACACAAATTACAAGCACTTTACGCTAATCTTCCCTGCCGAAACAGAGGGTAACCAATTCTTCTCTGCCGAAACAGAGGGTAACAAATATTAGCACGTAATGCTAATCTTCCCTGCCTGAACAGAGGATACATTTACATTTACATTTAATCATTTAGCAGACGCTTTTATCCAAAGCGACGTACAAATGAGGAGAACAATAGAAGCAATCAGACCATCGAGAGAGCAAAAGTATACAAGTGCCATGACAAGTCTAGCAGAGTACATGTAGCTAGGATTTTTTTTTTTTTTATTAAATAGAATAGGTAAGTGTTAGTATTAGTTAGTCAGGTGCTGGCGAAAAAGATGTGTCTTTAGATGTTTTTTGAAAATGGCTATTCGAATTGAGATCGGCAGGTCATTCCACCAGATGGGCACAGTCCAGGAAAAGGTCCGTGAGAGTGATTTGGTAACTCTTTGGGATGGCACCACAAGACGTCGTTCACTTGCAGAACGCAAGCTTCTGGAGGGCGCATAAGTTTGAACTAGCAAGTTTAGGTATATTGGTGCAGTGCCAGTTGTGGTCTTGTAGGCAAACATCAGTACCTTGAATTTGATGCGAGCGGCTATTGGTAGCCAGTGTAACCTGATGAAGAGAGGGGTAACGTGAGCTTTTTTCGGCTCATTAAAGACCACTCTGGCTGCTGCATTCTGGATCAGTTGCAGAGGCTTGATAGTACATGCGGGAAGGCCCGCCAAGAGAGCATTACAATAGTCCAGTCTGGAGAGAACAAGAGCTTGGACAAGGAGTTGTGCAGCTTGCTCTGACAGGAAGGGCCTAATCTTCCTAATGTTGTATAAGGCAAATCTGCAGGACCGGGCCGTTGTAGCAATATGGTCTGTGAAGCTTAACTGATCATCGATCACAACTCCAAGGTTCCTGGCTGTCCTGGAAGGAATTATGGTTGACGAACCCAGCTGTATAGAGAAGTTGTGGTGAAGTGATGGGTTGGCGGAGAACACGAGCAGTTCTGTCTTAGCAAGATTGAGCTGAAGGTGATGGTCCATCATCCAGCTAGAAATGTCACTCAGACAGACTGCAATGCGAGCAGTTACCGTTGGATCATCTGGTTGGAATGAGAAATAGAGTTGAGTGTCATCAGCATAGCAGTGGTAGGAAAAGCCATGCTTCTGAATAACCGATCCTAATGACGACATGTAGATGGAGAAGAGAAGTGGTAGCAAGAAGTTGTGACTTTGAAACCTCACCCCTCCAAGACACCCTGAAGGACCTATCTGAGAGGTAAGACTCGAACCACAGGAACAAACATTAGGATAACAAACATTAGCACGTAATGCTAATCTTGTCTGCCTGAACAGAGGATAACCTTCATCTCTAAAAATAATTTTTTAGTGGATAACTTAGTTGACCAACCCCTACAGCTGTCTGTTAACTATTCTCTGACAGCGCAGAGGATAACAAATTTGTACTGGTCTTAAAGGTTATGTTGGATAGAGTGACACTCACCAACCCTTGGTTGTACAAAAAAGAATCAGTCTGGAACGAAGTCAGATCTTTGTTGAGATTGAAGTTTCAATCTGGATTCAGGTGAGGAGCTATATCCGGGTCACGGCACCAAAACTGTAGGAAACTTTTTCCTCGTCGAAGCAGAGACCAGGAGAAGTTGGGATATCTTTCAAGCAGAAGTTGCTCTTTATTGAGAACTCGCTGTGCGTCGCTGCAGTCATCCAAGTCTGATTAAGGTAGTGTTACATAGTAGTTTATATACGTTTAGGGGGCAGTGCTTAGGAATGGAATCAAAGCACCTGGGTGACGACCTTAAACAAAGCATGCAAATGCTGTACAGGAATCAGCCCATTACCAGAATTTCCCCAGCCCTGACCTCATTAACATAACAGTGTCATTCAAATGCATAGGTGCTAATCCAATCAGCCTGACAGTATTGCCCATACCTTCACATTAACATAGAGACAAAGGCACAGCTGTGCCTTGAGCATTAGCACCCTTTAGTAACATTAGTAACATTAGTAACTTAGGACCCTGCCCAATAGTAAGGAAGTGCATAAAGACAAAAGGTTAATGTCTCAGACACCTGGGCTGCCAGACTTGATCTTCTTAGAATGTCATCATCTTTACATCAAAATGCAAAACACAATGTTTCAGTTTATATACTATTACATTGGAACTTAGATTTATCATTTTATAAATTTGTAATCCAACACGTCCAATCAATGGAGGAGGGGCTGGACAAATACTACACAGACCAATAATCCTACTTGTACAACAAGTGCAAGTGCATGAAGTGCTCTAAAACTTCCTGGTAGATGGCAGCATTGACTGTGGACTTCAGAAAACACAGTGGACCAACACCAGCAGATGACATGGCAGCTCAAATCATCACTGACTGTGGAAACTTCACACTGGACTTCAAGCAACATGGATTCTGTGCCTCTCCACTCTTCCTCCAGACTCTGGGACCTTGATTTCCAAATGAAATGCAAAATTTACTTTCATCTGAAAAGAGGACTTTGGACCACTGAGCAACAATCCAGTTATTTTTCTCCACAGCCCAGGAAAGATGCTTTTGACGTTGTCTCTGGTTCAAAAGTGGCTTGGTAGCCCTTTTCCTGAAGACGTCTGAGCATGGTGACTCTTGATGCACTGACTCCAGCTTCGGTCCACTCCTTGTGAAGCTCTCACAAGTGTTTGAATCAGCTTTGCTTGACAGTATTCTCAAGCTTGCAATCATCCCTGTTGCTTGTGCACTTTTTCCTACCCAAATTATTCCTTCCAGTCAACTTTGCATTTAATATGCTTTGATACAGCACTCTGTAAACAGCCACACCTTTCAGTAATCACCCTTTGTGACTTACCCTCTTTGTGGAGGGCATCAATATTCGTCTTCTGGATCATTGCCAAGTCAGCAGTCTTCTCCATTATTGTGGTTTCAAAGAACAAGAGATACCCCGGAAGTTATACTGTAGGGATGGTCATTAATTGAAACTCAAATGTAAATATTCTAATATTTTGAGATACTGATTTTTGACTTTCATGAGCTGTAAGCGCTAATCATCAAAATTAAAACAAAAAAAAACATTTTGAAATGTTTTACTTTACATGCAATGAATCTAAAATATATGAAAGTTTCACTTTTTGAAATAACTTTCAATAAATTATGTCGTGAAAAAGTAATTTTTTTCTTGTGATGCACCTGTAAAGGCCTGTTGAAAAGCTGAAAATGTATGTTGAAAGCTCCTTTCAAAAAAAAAGGAAAGAGTCTCTGCTTATTTGTGTTGCCACGGTGCACCAGCACTGCTTAAATGGAAATCGTTATGTTACGTTTCTTCCTGTTGTTTCAAAGATTAAAGGCACAATCACTTTCCCAAGTAGTCTGCAGTAACGTGGTAAACGCTAAAATGTTGGGTTTTAATAATGTTAGTGTTCTGACACTTGGAGTTTTAAGATGTAGAATAGTAAATACCTGTTTGTATTGAATAAACAAACGTTTTTGCTTTCAGTCTTATATATTTTTTTATATTTAGTTCAATTTATATTTTGTTCAAAACAGCTTCACATTAAATGATTTTGTCTTTAATCAGATGATAATATGGCTATTAAATATACTATTTGTGTAATATTGATGATTAAGTTAGAGAGGTTTTTTCAGACAGAATTTTGGGTTAAAAAAAATTAAAAGGGGACAAAGTAAGGTACAGCAGCAATACTGTAACAGCAGAAGGGTTGGTGGGCCCCTCCCTCAAAATATTTTGTAGCGGCTCTTTCTTTTAAAGAGAAGGGGAGCAGTTACATATTGGTGCCCGCACGGGGACCATTAAGCCTGTATATTTGTTACCTTTACCAGTATCCATGTCACACAGTAGGGACTGTCAAACTGCTCTGGATGAGGCTGAGGCCATGCCTGATGGGGACTTTGCATCTGCTCCGTTCACCACACAGAGGGAACCCCTAAGAGACTTAATCAACACTTTTAGTGACCTGTATATTGATTCAGATGATGAAAGTGTGGGAATTGAGGACAATGTTCCAGAGGTTCCTGATGATTTCCATTTTCCACCTCCTCCACCACCACCGGAGATTGATCATGAATCAAACAATGACGGGTCAGTGGATCGGTCACGAATTATCACTGTTTTTTTGTTGCTCAGTCAGACCTATGTTCCTGGTAATGTGCGTTCTGAGTTGTTCTTTGTTTATGGTTGTGGGTTGTTCATATTTTTATGTTGTTTTTGCTTTTTTTACAGCAGACATTTATACTTTTATGTATTTTACCTTATTTCTAAAGGGATTTTTCATCTAGGAGGTTTGGTATCTAAAATGCACATCAGCGTTTACGTGTTATTTATAGAATGGAAGTGCTTCTTTTTTTTCATTTATTGAGTACAATCTTGGGATTATGAATATTCAATGCATACTCTAAATATTTTATCACTGAATGGGAATGGTTTAAATTCTGCTGTTAAACGAACCCGTGTGTTAGAATATTTACACCGTAAATCTATTTCCTGTGCCCTAATTCAAGAGACACATTTAAAACAATCTGACGTGGCATGTTTCCAGAATAAATATTACAAATTAGCAGCTTTTTCTAGTGCTCAAAATAAAACTAAAGGGGTGCTTATCCTTGTTAACAGGAAGTTAAATTTAACGATTGAACACCTTGGTAGTGATGAGAAGGGTAGATTTGTTTTTATCCAATGCAAAATATATAATAATAGGTTAGCATTGGTCTCTATTTATGGTCCGAATGAGACAGACAGTG
The DNA here is from genome assembly GCA_023376895.1 of Aspiorhynchus laticeps. NCBI lineage: Eukaryota > Metazoa > Chordata > Actinopteri > Cypriniformes > Cyprinidae > Aspiorhynchus > Aspiorhynchus laticeps. The sequence continues at coordinate 4,884,609 of CM041810.1, read as the reverse complement.
CATTCCTTACACAGATTTCCAAAACTTTACTTGAGGAGATTGATTGCCCTCTAGTGGTGGGTGGTGATTTTAATGCTGTCATAAATCCTGCTTTAGATCAATCTCAATCTGATACAACAGCCAATCCATCCTCTAAATTATTGAATAAATTTATCACTGAGCTCAACTTAATCGATCTATGGAGAATTCAGAATACTAAAGCTAAGGACTTCACTTTTTTTTCTAATAGACAAGACTTTCTCTAGGATAGACTACATATTTCTCAGCCCATCTTTAATTTCGTCTAATTCCTCCATCTCTATATTACCAATTTTATTATCTGATCATTCTGCTATGTTGTGCAGTGTTGCTCTTTCCGATGTTAAAGCCAAGTCCCCTAGATGGCGCTTTAACATATCATTATTAAGTAATCAGACTTTCATTACTTCTCTAAAAGAATATATTACGGAATTTCTTGAAATTAATATGCCCTCTGATGTGGATCCTGAAATACTGTGGGAAACGACTAAGTGTGCTATACGAGGTTTCTGTATATCTTTCTCTTCTACTCTCACCAAAGCGAAAACTCACCAGTTTACACAATTAGAAAATAAAATCCAATCATTACAAAATCTACAAAAACAACATTTTACTGAGCAACAGGCTACACAACTGTCCTCTTTAAAAGAAGAATATGATTTACTTTCACACTCAAAGGCGGAATTTATTTTACATAGGACTAGACAAAAATATTATTTTGAATCAGAGAGACCTAGTCATTTATTGGCCCTTAGGTTGAAAGAATGCGAATCTAAGGCATATATTAGCGCAATAAAATCATCGGATGATCAGGTCACCACGAACCCTGTGGCAATTAATGACATATTTAAAGGTTTTTACACAAATCTGTATAAAGCCGAAACAGATTTTGATGAACCAATTTGTAAGCAGTATTTAGACAAATTGGAACTGCCTCGGATCTCACAGATAGATAAAGAATCTTTGGAGGCCCCATTAAGTTTGGAGGAACTCCACGTCTCTTTAAAAAGCCTTCAAAAGGGCAAATCGCCGGGTCTAGATGGTCTCCCCCCTGAATTATATTTAGAAATTTGTTATTTGGTAGGGATACTTATGCTTAACTCATTTAATTTTGCAATTGAACATGGGGTATTTCACAGAGATCAAAAAACATCACTGATTTCATTACTTCTTAAAAAGGGAAAGATCCATTAGATTGTTCCAGCAACAGACCGATTTCGCTTATCCCATGTGATGTAAAAATCTATGCTAAAGTTTTTGCTTCTCGTATGGAGAAGGTAATTCACAGTCTGATCAAGGAGGACCAAACTGGTTTCATCAAGGGGCGCAATGCGTCTGACAATATGCGTCGACTCCTTCATATTCTTGACTTTGCGGACTCCCACCCAACACCTTGTGCGGTCTTTTCACTTGATGCAGAAAAAGCCTTTGACAGGCTAGAGTGGAATTATATGTGGGCAGTTCTGCAATGTTTCAGCTTCGGTGAACACTTAATTTCTATGATTAAGACATTATACCACTCACCTGCAACATCAGTCATAACTGGTAATATTATTTCCCCCTCATTCCCTTTACAGCGGGGAACGAGGCAGGGGTGTCCGCTTTCCCCATTATTGTTTTGTCTATCTCTTGAACCCTTAGCGCAAGCCATCAGGAAATCTGAAGTATCGATTAAGATTCATGATCATAATCATAGTATTTCATTATACGCTGATGATATTATTCTATATTCAGACCACTTTGATGTTTCAGTCTCTAGTATAATTAAGGAATCTGATAATTTTAGTAGCCTATCAGGATATAAAATAAATTGGAGCAAATCTGCTTTAATGCCAATTAACAATGTTAAAGTTAATTTTTCTATTCCCTCATTTATCCCTATTAAGGAATCTTTCATCTATTTGGGCATTACCATATATAAAAACATTCATAAGATTGCCAGAGACAATTTTAATAACATTTTAGTTAAGGTCAAAAATGACATTCAAAGATGGAAGAATCTTAAAGTCTCTCTCCAAGGAAGAATCTCCACTGTTAAGATGAATTTGTTGCCTCGATTTAATTTTTTTTTTCTCTATGCTACCACTTTCTCCCCCTCCAGGTTACTTTAAGGAGATCAACTACATAATTTCTAAGTTTATCTGGAATGATAAATGTCCCAGAATTAAACTTACCACATTACAACTTCCTAATAGCGCAGGAGGACTGGCTGTACAAAATTTTGAATTATATTATTGGTCGTTCCAGCTTAAGGCTCTTCATAATTGGGTTGATCCTCAATCTACTGTTTCATGGAGGGTGATTGAAGCTGACAAGGTTAAACCAAATAGACTTCAAGATATTCTATTTACTGGCACAGGAAAAAAAGGGGATAATTATAAATTTGGTCTGGTTGTGGCCAACTGACGTTGAACGTCGGATAGGAGGACACTTCGAATTTTGTAACAGTACACCTTTATGGCACAATTTTAATTTTGTTAAAAATCCTATGCGGGACTGGATTGCACCATCTGCTTGTCGGCCATCTGTTTCCTTAATATATACTAAAATGATTGATTGCATTACAAAACCTCTTTCTATTAAAACTATTTGGAATAGGGAATTATCTGACCTTAATTCAGGGAGAGAGTGTGGTCTAATCTCAGCTTAACATCTAAAAATCTGGCTCATCGTCTTATTCACTTCAAAGTCATTCATAGAATATACATAACTCCTTACAAAATATTTAAAATGAAACTACAGTCAAATTTGAACTGCCATATACAGTATGTAACACTGCATCATCAGGCACTTTTCTGCATATGTTTTGGGAATGTCCTGTCGTCATCAGTCTATGGACACAAGTAAACCTGGTTTTGTCATCATTACTGCAAATTGATTGGTCTGTTAACCCAAGTTTGTGTCTTCTTAATGATGATTCAGGTCTCTGTATTAGTTCAATGCAAAAGAGAATGTTGTTTGCTGGTTTTACAGCTGCGAAGAAGACAATAATCCAGAACTGGTTTACACCACACATGTGTAGAAAAACATATTGGATCCGTAGCCTCCTGCAAATAGTGTCATGTGAATGTACAATGGCGCGAGTCGGTGGGGCCAAGCCTTCGACCGTTGACGCTTGGCAGTGTTTTCTTTTTGATGTACGTGATTGTATGGAGGAGTGACTTGTTTTGTGTTTCTATTGTCTTTCCCTCTCTCCCTCCCTTTTGACTTGACTTTGAGCTATTGAGTATATGTCTGTTGTTTTGTTTTGTTATATTTTGGATGTTATGTTATGTTATGTTATGTTATGTTATGTGTGAAAAAAATAAAAAATGTTGATAACAAAAAAGAAGTTCATTGAAGTAAAAATACAGGATCTGCTAGACAAAGGGATAATGTAAAAGCCCATAAATCCCATGGATGTATTTAGGGTGTAGTTCTACTACAGCCCTCTAGGGGCTCTAACCCGCTCCCCTCATCTATTTTAATCCCAGGTGTAGTGGTAGAGGGAGATACATTGTTTAGATAGGAGGAAGCATGGCCTTCTCATGCTACCTTCAATGCTTTAGAGTCCTGATTGAGAAACGTTTGTGTTTTAAGCTCAATCAATGTAAGTGTTTATCTGTTTGGTTTGTTCTTGTTATTTTGCTCCCCAGTTGACTCTATATACAGGTGCATCTCAATAAATTAGAATGTCGTGGAAAAGTTCATTTATTTCAGTAATTCAACTCAAATTGTGAAACTCATGTATTAAATAAATTCAATGCACACAGACTGAAGTAGTTTAAGTCTTTGGTTCTTTTAATTGTGATGATTTAGGCTCACATTTAACAAAAACCTACCAATTTACTATCTCAACAAATTAGAATACTTCATAAGACCAATATTTTTTTATTTATTTATCATTTTTAGTGAATTGTTGGCCTTCTGGAAAGTATGTTAATTTACTGTATATGTACTCAATACTTGGTAGGGGCTCCTTTTGCTTTAATTACTACCTCAATTTGGCGTGGCATGGAGGTGATCAGTTTGTGGCACTGCTGAGGTGGTATGGAAGCCCAGGTTGCTTTGATAGCGGCCTTCAGGTCATCTGCATTGTTGGGTCTGGTGTCTCTCATCTTCCTCTTGACAATACCCCATAGATTATCTATGGGATTCAGGTCAGGCGAGTTTGCTGGCCAATCAAGCACAGTAACACCATGGTCACTGAACCAGCTTTTGGTACCTTTGGCAGTGTGGGCAGGTGCCAAGTCCTGCTGGAAAATGAAATCAGCATCTCCATAAAGCTTGTCAGCAGAAGGAAGCATGAAGTGCTCTCAAATTTCCTGGTAGATGGCTGCGTTGACTGTGGACTTCAGAAAACACAGTGGACCAACACCAGCAGATGACATGGCAGCACAAATCATCACTGACTGTGGAAACTTCACACTGGACTTCATACAACATGGATTCTGTGCCTCTCCACTCTTCCTCCAGTCTCTGGGACCTTGATTTCCAAATGAAATGCAACATTTACTTTCATCTGAAAAGAGGACTTTGGACCACTGAGCAACATTCCAGTTCTTTTTCTCTACAGCCCAGGTAAGATGCTTCTGACGTTGTCTCTGGTTCAGAAGTGGTTTGGTAGCCCTTTTCCTGAAGATGTCTGAGCGTGGTGACTCTTGATGCACTGACTCCAGCTTCAGTTCACTCCTTGTGAAGCTCTCACAAGTGTTTGAATCAGCTTTGCTTGACAGTATTCTCAAGCTTGCAGTCATCCCTGTTGCTTGTGCACCTTTTCCTACCCATATTCTTCCTTCCAGTCAACTTTGCATTTAATATGCTTTGATACAGCACTCTGTAAACAGCCACACCTTTCAGTAATGGCCCTCTGTGACTTACCCTCTTTGTGGAGGGTGTCCGTGTTCGTCTTCTGGATCATTGCCAAGTCAGCAGTCTTCTCGATTATTGTGGTTTCAAAGAACAAGAGATACCCAGAATTTATACTGTAGGGATGGTCATTAATTGAAACACAAATGTAAATATTCTAATATTTTGAGATACTGAGTTTTGACTTTCATGAGCTGTAAGCTCTAATCATCAAAATTAAAACAAAAAAACTTTTGAAATGTTTTACTTTACATGCAATGAATCTAGAATATATGAAAGTTTCACCTTTTGAAATAACTTACAAGAAAAAATGAACTTTTTCACAACATTCTAATTTATTGAGATGCACCTGATGTTCTTATTCCGATACTAGTATCGCAAATTCCACCGATACCACAAAAAAATCTGGCACTGGTATCGGCGAGTACTTGAACCCATGTACCGATCCGATACCATTTTCTTAAACTAGACCTATAGTTATGTCCACTAGCTTTGCTTAATGCTGCAAATTGGAAATCAATTCTTCTTCACTGCTCATAATGCAAACACAGGAAGTTTTGCTGTGTTGCCACAATCAACCACTATGTAGAGCAGCAAAGAAGAAATACAAATGTGCTAGCACATTGCCAGTACAAAGTCATGTGACTCGTTAGTGTTACAAGGTCTCAGTTGTGAATGGGGAGCAGGTGTGTTAAATTTGGTGTTATCACTCTCACTCTCTCATACTGGTCACTGGAAGTTCAACATGTTACCTCATGCCAAAGAACACTCTGAGGATCTGAAAAAAATAATTATTGCTCTACATAAAGATGGCGTAGGCTATAGGAAGATTGCCAAGACCCTGAAACTGAGCTGCAGTACGGTGGCCAAGACCATACAGCGGTTTAACAGGACAGGTTCCACTCAGAAAAGGCCTCGCCATGGTCGACCAAAGAAGTTGAGTGCACGTGCTCCGCGTCATATCCAGAGGTTGTGTTTGGGAAATAGATGTATGAGTGCTGCCAGCATTGCTGCAGAGGTTGAAAGGGTGGGGGGTCAGCCTGTCAGTGCTCAGACCATACACCGCACCCTGCATCAAATTGGTCTGAATGGCTGTCGTCCCAGAAGGAAGCCTCTTCTAAAGATGATGCACAAGAAAGCCCGCAAACAGTTTGCTGAAGACTAAGGACATGGATTACTGGAACCATGGCCCGTGGTCTGATGAGACCAAGATAAACTTATTTGGTTCAGATGGTGTCAAGTGTGTGTGGCGGCAACCAGGTGAGGAGTACAAAGACAAGTGTCTCTTGCCTACAGTCAAGCATGGTGGTGGGAGTGTCATGGTCTGGGGCTGCATGAGTGCTGCCGGCACTGGGGAGCTACAAACATGAATGCCAACATGTACTGTGACATACTGAAGCAGAGCATGATCCCCTCCCTTCGGAGACTGGGCCGCAGGGCAGTATTCCAAGATGATAACTACCCCAAACACACCTCCAAGACGACCTTGCTAAAGAAGCTGAGGGTATAGGTGATGGACTGGCCAAGCAGGTCTCCAGACCTAAACCCTATTGAGCATCTGTGGGGCATCCTCAAATGGAAGGTGGAGGAGTGCAAGGTCTCTAACATCCACCAGCTCCGTGATGTCGTCATGGAGGAGTGGAAGAGGACTCCAGTGGCAACCTGTGAAGCTCTGTGAACTCCATGCCCAAGAGGGTTAAGGCAGTGCTGGAAAATAATGGTGGCCACACAAAATATTGACACTTTGGGCCCAATTTGGACATTTTCACTTAGGGGTGTACTCACTTTTGTGGCCAGTGGTTTAGACATTAATGGCTGTGTGTTGAGTTATTTTGAGAGGACAGCAAATTTACACTGTTATACAAGCTGTACACTCACTAATTTGCATTGTAGCAAAGTGTCATTTCTTCAGTGTTGTCACATGAAAAGATATAATCAAATATTTACAAAAATGTGAGGGCTGTACTCACTTCTGTGAGATACTGTATATTAGTATTGGCCTTCTCAGCTTGTGGAAAAGCTGCTTGTGGTGAGCTTTGGTTCATCATGTGACTTTCTCATCACCACCTGATTTTGATGTTTATCAGTGTAGGTACAAAACAGATTTCAGAATTTCAGTAGGTTGGTATATTAACATTACACCAGTTAAAGAAATGTGTTTTTTTTTTTATTTGTAAATTTAAGTTACATACGTAACCCTAAAACTGTCACAGATCGGTCAGTCTCACTCACTTCCCAATCACAGTGCACACCCTCACCTGTTCCCTGATTGATTACACCTGCACCTCATGAGCACCTTCATTAAGTCTGCTACATAAACACACACCTCACAGCACTCCAGTGTCTGGTCTCGTACGTTCTTACAAAGTGGACTCTCAATGCTATCCATGCGATACATTAATCTACCTACCTGTCTTGTGTACTTAACTTCTGAGTCTCATCCTGTGTATACTCCAGCACTTCATTCCAACATCTGTTTCCATCATCGTCTCCGTGTGGAAGTCATCGTTGCTCTGAGGTGTATGTTGTCATCAGTCTTCCAGGTGAATAAATACCTCCTATTGTTTTCTAATTCCTTGTGTGAGTCTCCTTTTGTAACAGAAGACCAGACCAATACAGAAGATGAGGCTGGAGTTGGCCTTTATTAATGTGTGCCCCAGGAAGGAGGACAAACTTTCTGGGGGTTGTACTGTTTATTTTCCAGAATGGCAGGTGTGTGGAGGATTATGTGGAGGCGTTTATGGACACCTGTCACCAAGCTATCTGCAGTGACCTCACATTAAGGGCGGGTTTCAGAGTTGGGCTGGATGAGGAAATCCAGATGGAAATGCCACTAGGAGATCCCAGCTGGTCTTTGGCACAATAACTGACTTTTGCCTTATGGATTGCAGGATCATCATATCTAGTAGAATCCCGTTTAAACATGCCGGCCACTCCACTGTCAAGTCCATCACCTGTTAATTTGTCAAGCCCGCCGACGTCCGTGACCACCGCAAGCACGCCGCTGTCCGCGGCTCACTCAAGCCTGCCGTTCGTGGCTCACTCAAGCCCACCACCATCCGCGGCCCTCTCAAGCCCGCCGTCCGCCATACATGTGCCCCTGGGACTGTTAATTGAATATGAAGGGATGTCTTGGAGTCCAGTTCCAGGGCCCATTCCTCCAGTGCCCACTCCTCCAGGGCCAGTCCAGCCCTCCATCGTCTCCGCTGGTCCCGTCCAGCCCTCCTTTGTCTCCCTTGTCTCCACTGGTTCCGTCCAGCCCTCCTTCCTCTCATGAGTCTCCGTTGTCTCCCGAGTCACCTGTGTCTCCGCTGGTTCCAGCCAGTCCCGCTCCTCCAGAGCGCCCTCAAGTGACCGCTCCTCCAGACTCCACTCCTTTTGAGTGCCCACCTGAGCCCGCTCCTCCTGAATGCCCTCCAGACTCCTTCCAAGGTATCAAGGTCCCTAATTTCACAAAGAAGATTTTTTGGGGGGGCTATATACCCATGATCTTGGTAGCCATAGTGGCCATGCTTGGGACTTTGGACAAGGCCACGATGGCTCATCGGCCATGGCTTCCTGAACGGCCGATATCCCCATGGCTCCTCGAATCTCCTGACCCGCCACATCTCCCAGAGTATGTCCCACTCTGTTAGTATTACCTGATGTAAACTATGGCAACAGTTTGGATGACAGTCACTGTACTGAAATGCAGAAGGCTGCACTTCTTATGTATGCCATATATCCATTTCAAAAGTACAAATTTACACATTACTCTATGTGGGATATTGATTGAAAAAGACTGGATTTGATTCACAGTTACACTTTTTTACTTGTGGTCTGACCAAAAAAAAAAAAAAAACATTACAACGTCATCGTGAAATAGAAAAGAAAAATAAATATGGGAACAAAGGCAAAAATAAAAATTAGAATGTCCACTGTCAGAATTTGTAACTCTTGTGTTGTCCTCTATGTATGCTTTCCAATTGAAGGTTCATGCGATGTACCTTTGAGCTATTTCAGAGAACTGGTTTATTCTCTTCATTAGTGAAAGTCAAGATTCACTTTAACAATTCATGGCAAATTTATAAAACGTCTAATAGAAATGTGTAGAAAATATGCTTGACAGTTTGTCAACTAGAGCAACCATTTTGCATTTACGGAAATGACTTATACGATGAACTACTGACTTGAGGTTTTGAGGTGTAAGACAGAGAACTATATAATACATTTTGAGCAACATGACACTAGTAACTAATAATGTATGAAACCGCAGACAAATGTACAAAATCAGTTGCTTGAATGTACCAAAGCAATCACAACTTGTTCAAAAGAATGAGAAACATTTTATGTTGTGCACAAGTAACTAGATGATGTGGAGGTTGAACTAGTACTTTTGAGAATTTCATTTCTGATCTAAGAAATGCACCAAAGCCACTAAGAAAACCTGTAAGCTGACTTTGGCCCTTTTATCTCCATCGAAGATTCTGATTGGTGTGTGATAAATTTTGACTCCTAGTGTTTCCACTTGGGTAATTGTGTGCTAACTGAGCTCAAACTTTGCAGACTTGAGTGAACATTATTGAATGCTAGTGCTTTCTAAATGACCACATGGTGTAAGCACTGAGAAATGTAGGGATTTGTGTGTTGGTTTTGCAGTAACAGTTCACCAAATCTGACTCATGTGCCAAAGCAGGGGGATAGTGTTTATAGATTAGGGAAATGGGTGTTTTAAAAAAAAAATGGTGTTATGCTTTTGAAATTTTAGTTCAAAACCCTGGTTATAGTGTTTTAGCAGTCGAGAAAAACTTTAAAAGATGCAACTATATTTTGAAAGCTAAGCATGCCATTATCATCTCATAGGTTTGCAAGAGTTCTTATTCCCTGCTTTGACCACTGTTCTGATGTGAATGGTTCAGAACCACATTTAATGTTCCTATTACATCATAAGGGAGTCTGTAGGTGCCATTTATTGTTGTAACTTAATAATTTCTCCACTAATCTAAAAGTGTTACTGGTGTTTGTTACAATGGGGCCGAATGATTGAAAGTCCAGAGAAAAGTACATCTTCAAGTCTAATTGGTCTGACAATTGCTTCTTCTGTTTCTCTACATGGTGTGGAAGCCATACAGTCTTGACTGCATGCAGTTGGAATGCTTTATAATATAGCTCAAAATTAAGAAGGGAGAGACCACCCTCCCTAAAGATTGCTCTGCTCATTCTGACTAGATACATAATTAACATATGTTCACAAAGCTGACACTTTTTACTGTTCAATTACTGGGACTGTTATGAATGTGGAGGTATACATTATAAGCTCAAACACCAAAGCAAAAACATCAAACATCTAGTCTAAAGACTCATATTTGGCTCCTTTAAAGTTTTAGAATTAAAACTTTGAATTAATTAATGGGCAACCCGTAGGAACGGCCTGTGACTAGGAAGAATTAAGACATAAAAGCAAGTGTCCTTCAGGTCGGCCGCTGCCAACCAATCCTGGGGCTGGATGCATCTGAAGATGTGATTCTGCGTCAGCCTCTTGAATGGGAGCTTGAGAAGGGCCTGATTCGAGATTCACAGATCCAGGATTGGCCGAAGGCCACTGCTTTTCTTGGGTACGATGAAGTAGGGGCTGTAAATCCCTGCCTCATCTCAGCTGGAGGGACCGGCTCGATTGCATCCTTTGCCAGGAGGACAGCAATCTCCTCGCACAAGACAAGTGCGTCTCGGACTGCCACCGTAGTCTCGGGAGCGCCGCTGAGCTTGCGAGGTCGCCTGGCGAACTGAATCGCATAGCCGAGTCGTATTGTGAGAATGAGCCAGCAGGACGGGTTGGGCAGCGCAAGCCACGCCCCCCAAACTCTGTGCGAGTGGCACCAAAGGGACAATCGACCCGGCAGCAGAGGGGAGCATAGCTGGATGGTACAGAAGGCATCGCGTTCTGACACATCCCCACCGAACTCCCCAGGTCCCCGGGGGGACTGGCCAGAGATGCGTGGAGAGGCATTGTGTCTCCCAACCGCAATCTCTTGGCAGCTGGCAAGAGGGGGCGTTGCGGGCGAGAGTGAGGAGGCAGTGCGTCACACATTGTCAGCCCGCGAGCCTGAAAACCCAGAGGAAAAGGAAATTGCTCTTTCTTTGGGCGGAACAGAATGAAATTATTCTCCCCCTGCCCTACTTCGGGGGAAGGAGCGACGCTGTCCTCGCCATCTCCTGAGATCGAGCAGCATCCTACATCTCCGGGTTGCCTGTGTCAGGGCCGCTTGGATGATATCAGGGCCAGCTGGAACACGGGGGGCGCCGCACTCCCGCGAGAGGCTCGACGTGCCGGCCTAGGTGATGATTCAACATGGGGCAGAGCAGATCTGGAGGACACAGGAGGGCACCCACAGCGACGAGCAGACGGGGGCTTGCCCTTCGGTGGAGCGGTGGCAGATGGTGCATCACACCACGTGCAAGATGTGTTGGACGGCCTCGGTCTGCTTCAGTACTGCTGAGAACTGCTGGGCACAGTCCTCGACAGTGTCGCCGAACAGTCCAGCCTGGGAGACGAGAGCGTTGAGAAAGTTGACATGTAGTTGCAAAATTACTTTTAGTAGAATGTCTAAAGTGGACTATCGAAATAAAGTGTTACCTTTAAATCTTAAACGTACTTAAGTATTGGAAGTTAAAGGGGTCCTATTATGCTCTTTTACAAAGTCTAGATTTTGTTTTGGGGGTGTACTAGAACATGCTCTCATGCTTGGTGATTCGAAAATCGCATTATTTTTCACATAATTTACACTATTACAATACCTTTCTCCCCTGCCTGACTCAAAAGGCTTGATTAGTTCTGGGTTTGATGAAGGCCCGCCTTCCGAAAAACGAAATGTGTTGTGATTGGCGAACAGCTTAGATGGGGTTACTGCCCCGCCCCTTGCCAGAACAGAAAGTTCTTCAATATGGCTATATCAATTCAGACCTCGAGAATATTGAACAAGAGGATAGCGCAGAACCTTTGCATGCACGGATATTGCAAGACATATTAATGTGGTAATATTATTGTTGTTTATTTTTTTTGGCTAAATCCCATTTTAGATGGGATGTCAATAACAGCTTAAAAAGAACTGCATTGACTATGTACAGAAGGAATAATTGACGACGGGCCATTGAATTATTAGAAAAATAATGCACACCCGAGGTGGTGATGCGGTCACGTGACCGCATCACCACCTCGAGTGTGCATTATTTTTCTAATAATTCAACGGACCGAAGTCAATTATTCCACTTATACTACAGTCGCCACACCTCAAGACATTGATCAGATGATATATTTCAAGGCATTCGTCCGGTTTTTCTACTTAAATCGCTATTGTGAGTAGGATCATTTCTTCCACATCTCATCCAATGCCTCCTTGCTAATTCCAAAACGTCATTTTAAACCGTAACGGAGGCTTGAGCCATTGATAGCAGACTTATGCAGTTAATACAGTTAATAACTAAGTTATGAGAGGAGAAAGAGAGAGAGAGAGAGAGAGAGATTACCTCTGTGAGTCTGTGCGTCTCTCATGTGTTCGGCAGCAATGTCTCTAACGTTAGTTATAGTGAAACTTGAAGTTAACTTTCTTCACGAACAGCCCCGTTGTTGTTACCTCGCTTGTGAGAAGTCATGTACTTTTCAAGTTGTTAAACTATGTTACTGATAAAATCGTCAGAGTAGCGCTAACAACATTAGCGCGTATGTTAACGTGTGCAAACTGTCTGTGATGGAGAGAGAGCGTATGTGCTTCCGTACATAATAAAACGTAATTTTGTGGCAACAACATGAATATAATCTGTTGTTTGTATCCTTATGTTAACTATATTTATTTGTTTGGCCAGTGTCGTTGTGGGTTTTGGTTCTGTTGCTGTTTTAGGCTGTAAGGACATTTGAAAAAACGCAAATCATTTGGCGAAGTGATATGGACATGTAATGCGATGCCTGGAACTACGTTTGTCGTGCGTTTCCCTGAAAATAATTGCACACCTTAGAACGTTCGTCAGCCAATCAGATTCAAGCATTCAACGGCCCCGTAGAATAATTTTCTTTAATTCTAACATTATAACATGAATTGCACTGAAACTGTTATACAGTTGAATTTATTTATACCATAGGTCCACAGACTTGCACTATTTGTGGCCGCACATACAGTATATGCAAATTAATTCTCTGCCAGCGGGAGGCGCTGTTGGAGCGGGAGAGCTCGAGCTCGAGCCGTTCCCCGGCAACGCTGTACACAAAACAGAGCTCCGCTCACAAACTCTGCTTTATCAGACATTACATACAAGATGAAATGAAAATGACATCCAACATTTTCTGAAAACAGTTGGTTTCCATCAGAAATACAGTGATATAAAAACACCCGCACTTGGTTTCGATTTTGAAACATGCAGAGATCAACCAAGCGTTCTCTCCACCAGCCAACCATTCAAATTTCAGTAGGCGGGATTTACAATTTGCAGAGGTGGGTAGAGTACTCAAAAACTGTACTCAAGTAAAAGTACTTCTAGAAATATTTACTCAAGTAAAAGTAAAAGTAATCGTCTGAATAGTTACTTGAGTAAAAAAGTATCGGATAAAAAAACTACTCAAGTAGTTAGTTACTAGTTACTTTGGATCATATACTGTATATATAGTCTATTTTTATTTAGCTATACAGATACATTTATGTAATGTGTATGTGTGTGTATATATACACACAAACACACTGCCGTTCAAAAGATTTATTTTTATTTTTTAATGTAATTTATTTCAGTGATGCAAATCAGAATTTTCATCAGCCTTTTTCGCCAGTCTTCAGTGTCACATAATCCTTCAGAAATCATTCCAATATGTTAATTTATTATCAATGCTGTTCTTTTTAGCTTTCTATTCATCAAAGAATCCTGAACAAAATGTCACAGGTGCCAAAAAATATTAAGCAGTAAAACTGTTTCCAACACTGGTAATAAATCAATATTTTACAATGATTTCTGAAGGATCATATGACTCCGAAAACTGGAGTAACAGCTGGTGAAAATTCTGATTTGCATCACTGAATTAAATTATATTTTAAATTAAATTAATTATGTATTATTCTATAACCTCTGACACTGAAACCTCTGAAAACTCCTCACATGACTGCTCTGAACATAACGAGACAAATGCACATTGACGGATCTTCTGTTCTGCAAAATGTAAACAAATGTAGCCTATATTTTTGCAAGCGTAAATATTGTAAAAATATGAATATTAATTGTGTCTAGAACAGGTCGCGCGCCGCTGCACAGAGCTAACGCGGGTTTGGCGGGTGTTCATTTCATACTCTGTGACAGCTTATTTAATGTGTAAATTATACATTGTATTTAATGTATAAGGTACAAACTGGTAATGTCATAGTGGTATCGTGGCCTATACCTGTGGAACAGTAGACAGCACACGCGGTGTTCATCTAATATAGATCTTCATATAGCTCTAGCAAACAATAGCCTTGGCAGATTTGCTTTCAATTGACTGTAGATCCAAAGCCCTTGATGTTATCTGAGTGAACCGCTTCAGACGACTCAGCGCGTGCGGCGGGGAACTGAACGAATCATTCAAACTGATTCGCGAACCGATTCATTGGTTTGCCAACTGGTTTGATAAAGCCTTTAAACAGAATCGACTCAAAAGAATGAATCATTCGTGAATGGGCATCGTTCATTGCCCAGAGAAAAGTAGACGGCGCGTTTGGAATAAACTGAAGCATTTTTAACTTGTATTTCATTAAGATAAAGTAAAGAGAGGAGAGTCGCCCACAGTAACGAAGTAAAAGTACAGTTTTTTTCTCTAAAAATATACTTGAGTAAGAGTAAAAGTACCCATTTAAAAATATACTCTAAAAGTATTAGTTACCCAAAAAAATTACTCAAGTAAATGTAACGAAGTAAATGTAACTCGTTACTACCCACCTCTGACAATTTGTGATATTACAAATACAGGAACACAACCTTGTAGTCCAAACGAGCCGTTCGCTGTAGTTCTTAAAAAGGGATTTTTTTTAAAAAACGAAATATCTCCCTTTGGAGTGGACTTTGAGATTTGTAACTTTGTAGATCGTTTTATGCCCAAACATACACACTACACACTGACTAACATTCAAAAAGTGAAAAAGCATAATAGGACCCCTTTAAAGTACAAGTAAGTGCAAAATGGAAAAGAAGCAAATAATATATATATATATATATATATATATATATATATATATATATATATATATATATATATAAAAATGTTCATACACAGCTTGAGTAGCAAGATTGTGTTCAGTTTTAGCTCTTTCTTCCATTTTGTATTTTCGGGTATGAATAAGAAGTATTTCACCTGGTACTTAGTGTCTTTCATGAAATAACATTTAAATGTATTTACACAGTTAATGTATCTCAGAGGGGACATGTATGCATTTAGCCTGCAGTTACAGATGCATAAATAGGCCTAATGCTTTGTTTTTAACATAACACGTTGAATACTGATATTTGAAATATGTAGACATGAAAAAAAAGTAGAAATGTGAAATGAAAATGTCTAAAATGTAAGTCACTTTTTGCTTTACTGAACTTGTATAAAATTATTATTAAATGTGTTATCATGCTTATATCTGCAGAAAAAACGGTACTCTTTGTGTGATATAGACTAAGAAGTTGACTATATTAAATTATATAAATATAAAAAGTATACAGAAGCATTGTTGCTGTCTACAATTTAGAATGCCTGGAATGTTGAGTTTTAATAGACTAAAAAATCTACGTGCGTACACTCTGTGTTCGATTTGGTGATATAGCCTACTTGATAATATCAGATCGCACATCATTACAAGTTGATCAGTGGCTCATTTTTCGTACCTTGCTTAATACATCTGAAATGATTTCAAAGATTCCTGATCTTATAATCCTGTAAAATAAAATAAAAAAATCACATGGAGAGTCATAATGCACAGCCAGCACCAAACGGACAGAATGGCAAAGCAACGTCAACTGAATATATAACTGCCACTTATAATTAAACAAATTTGTATTCGTGATAACCCAAGCTGACCAAACAGTTAATTGTGAAATGTTTGCGCTTTGTAGAGTACAGTATCGGCAGTTCAAGCATTTTCATAGGATCTAATTTGTAAAAAAAGACTTTGATTCTCAATTTCATTCTTGTTAAGTATCCGGCCGCTGTTGTCACCGGAAAAACTTTTACGCTGCAAGCACCAATCCGGAAGCCAGAAACACAGAAGTGTGAAAAGGGCTAATTGGCTGGCGGCAAGACAGCAACGTAATGACATCATATAATTAACAAAAGACAACTGACAATAAACTTGACAAATTTCTGGACTTTTATAAGGAAATGACCAAGCGAACAAAACTACATAAATGTTATAATAGATAAATTAAATGTGCACTGTTTTTAATTTATTTTAAATTGTTTTATATTCACGATTTCTAGTAATTGTACAGGCTTTACATTTTTATTTCAATGTTGTAATTAGAAATTCATTTAATTTTATATTTGAAGCATATTTGTTACGTGACAGCATTTAACTAATGTTTCTTAAGGGTCAAGATCATGTTATCTGCATCTCCATCAAGCCACTCCCATAATAGCTGTCACCGCTCAAATTAATGCACGACTCCGATTAACTGTATAGCATGTGTGTTAGACTTCAATACAATTATAAAGTTATTATTTTATCATGAATAAATATATCAATGAGTAAAACTGGCTGTGTCTATAGTATTATAGACAACATTATATTATTTTCAAATTCAATTTTTTATTATTATTATTTTAAATGATTGTCCCTGGACCAGTAGGGTACTCTTGTAATAAAGTTGCGGTGGCTGGGACATATTTTAATTATCAATTGTGCTTAAAAAGATGCAACCTAATCCTGTTTGTGAAATAAGCCTGCTCCCGAGTAGGTTTAAGTTTACGGACCTGTTGCTATGACAGCAAGTCCGGGATGAGCTTTGAAAAACCAAATTATCCAAGATCAAGTGAAATTGGCAACAATCAGCTAACTGAGTTAGCAACATATGAAGAACGGGCCCCAGGTTCAGCAGGCTCACAAAGCTCGATATAAACCTTCTCTTTCAACTCAGGGTTGATCCAGAGTTTGTGATTAATTCTAGAGCATGCGCACCTGAAAGTGTGACACGAGCAGCAAACAGCCAATCACACGGGACATGGAGAGTGTCAGTTTGATTCACTTCTTGCAAAAGTCGGTGCAGTTCACTTCTCTGTTAAAAATTATTTGATGTTATTAAAAATGTAATTAATTTAAATGCATTTACAAGACAGGAATAAACACTGCTACTGCTGCAAACACAGTATGTCACTGTGTTCAGAGCTAATTGGTCCAGTTTGGGTTTGCGATCTCTAACCCAGAATAAAACCTACTCTGGAGCAGGGTGGCCGTGTAGCGGAAGTTTTGATGTTTGATGCTAATTATATAATAAGTCAAATAAGATATGTATTTTTATTATATATTTTTTATTATACATTTTTGTATATATAAAAATATAAAAATGCAGATCCATGATGTATGAGATGAAAATAAAATATAATAAACATGTATAATATAATAAAATAGACATTACCTTGTCATAATAGTGTTTTATAATTTATACAGATAACTATAATGTATATCAATATCTATATTATATTATATTTATTATAATAAACATAATAACCATATTAGAATAATATATTACATATCATCTAGATAGATAGAATAATCTTTTTTTTTTTCGCTTCCGGCTTCGCTACTGTTCGGATGCTCTTGTTTACTGCTCTGCACTTTGCTCCCTGCTTATGTATTTTTCTCAGATTTTTCTAAGACTTTAAACAGTGCTTAAACAACACAATTTTGTCACAAACACCAAACTAAAGACTTTTTGGGACTGGAATACTCTTTGCCTCCCACTGCCAGCAGCTTACATTCCAGAGACGGGAAAACACAGCTGCCGACATTCTAACAGACATGAAAGAAAATGCCCCTTGTGGAATCTACTTGCTGCATGAACTGTCACAGACTTCTACAAAGGATTGTGGTTCATACAGCTGGTGAGTCATGTGAATCTAGTGAATCTCAACAGTTTATACCAAGTGTAGAGGAACAAGCCGAAACTGATCAACAGACTAATCAATGGCACAAACAGGGAGCGAGACCCAAAGGCACTCGAGACATCAGATTGTCACGAGCATCTCGTATTGCTGCGGTAGCATCCTCTACCCCAGATACGGCTATGACAAGACTTGCAAACACTGGTATTCTACCACCCCCTATACATCTTGAGAACAGATTTGAAGCATTATTGAATGCGGGTGAGGAATCCCCAAATGTGATTGAACATAGATCGTATCAGCCAGCAGCTAACATTGCTACTAAGAGGCGCTCAAGGTCGAGCAGACAGCGGCATTCAGCTCAGAGTGCAGCCGAACCCAGGACTCTGATAGTGGGCGACTCTATTATCAGAAACATCAGTAACAGGACTACAACGACATGCCGCTTTCCTCAAGCAACCGTCTCTGATGTGAACAAGGAACTTCAGAACATTCTGATGAAGCACAAGACTGCAAATCGAGTCATCATCCATGTGGGGATGAATGATATTCGGAAAGATCAGTCAGAACTCCTTAAGAAGGATTTCAGTGAACTCTTTGAAACACATCAGTGGACCACTCCCAGCAAGGGGAACTAACATGTTTTCAAGGTTGCTTGGGCTGAATAAATGGCTACAAAGAACCTGCAGTATAAATGGTAATCTTCATTGACAACGGTTTAAACTGGATGGCCTCCACCCAAACAAATTGGTGCAAGAGTGCTAAAGGACAATATTTATTTCTCCCTCCGACATCCTTCAGTGGTGTGTGCCAATCCACTCGGCCTGAATGGCACACACACACCTGGACAGAATATGAGTGACCACAGGACTTCATATCAGCTTTCGAGTCATCATGTGGTTGACACATCCCACAAGGACACTGATAACACCACAAAGCCAAAACAACCACTGCTCATGGAAACTATCCCGGCTGAGCCCTGCCCACAGAGCTCATCACAGACAGACTGTGATGTACTACAACAGCTCCAAGAATCAGCATCCAAGGACAACTTTCTGTAAAACAGCCAGTGAAGCCAGGACAACATATCACAGCCACCGGAAACACCAGAGCCAGAGCCCATCTCACCAGACACATTATCCCTCTCTCCAGCATCTCCACTTCTAAGCTTCTCACAGAAAATGGAGGAACTGGTGTATGCTGGGAACAAACTCTCCCACTCTTTCGCTGCGAGTCCCCAGAGATCAACTAAAAAATGACGGGCCCCACAACCGCCAAAGCCTGTGGACCCAGCTCATCCTCCTCCTCCTCTGAGAGCTCTCCAACCCCTGCCACAACGCCAGGGCCCAAACTCTCCTCCATCAGCTGTAGGTGAACCAAAAACAACTGATAGCTACTCTCAGTGATGTGTGTCGGGTCCCCGCTATTGTTAGCAACAACTTACACAAATGTTTACAGAACAAGTGGGAACCCAGTGTGCCTGTAGCTTTCTCTATCTCCTTTCTACCACATGATAGAAAGTCTAAGGCCTTCTCAAGCCGTATGGCTGACCCATCTAATCTGCGGCCTGTAATGCACCAACCTAAGATTGCTGTAGAGACAAAATGTAATTCCATCAAGTTAGCATTTTTAAACATTCGCTCAATAAAAATAAATAATTTCTGATCAATGACTTAATAACCACAAACAACCTGGATTTTATGTTTCTAAATGAAACATGGATTGAAGACAGCTGTAGTGCAATAGTCCTCAATGAAACAGCCCCTCCTAACTTTAATTTTACAAGTGTCTACAGGACTGTTAGGAGAGGTGGAGGAGTAGCTGCTCTATTTAAATATGTTTATCAATGCAAGCAAGTGTCATTTGGTCGGTATTTGTCTTTTGAATGCCTAATTATTGTGCTGAAAGGTGCTCCTCGCATTCTGTTTATCATTATTTACAGGCCTCCAAAATATTCTCCAGCCTTTGTTAAAGAATTCACAGATTTACTAGATTTTCTCATCAGTAGAGGTCTAAACATTTCATCCATTGTTATTAAGGATGTAGCACTATCTGATCACTTCTGTATTTTTCTTTGATATATTGATCTCTGTTACCACTGAATCTAGATCTGTCTCTGTCAGAAAGAGATGCATTAACGAGAACACTAGTGCACTATTTATGAAGGCTATATCTTTAACACCAATCATTTCTGCAGACTCTGTTGATCTTCTCCTGGATTTATTTAACTCAAAAGTTAGGAATGTTATTGATGATATTGCTCCAGTAAAGGTCAGCAAGAAAACTGGCAGACAAAAATCATCTTGGAGAAAATCGACAGCAGTTCAGAGTATGAAAAGACAATACAGAAAAGCTGAGCATATGTGGCGGAAGACGAAAACTCGAAATTCATGCTTTCAATGTAGAACTAGCCACAGCTAGACAAAACTTCTTCTCACACCTTATAAACAGTAACTTAAACAACACTCACACTCTTTTTGCTACTGTTGAGAGACTAACAAACCCCCCAAGTCTGATTCCCAGTGAAATGCTTCCTGACAGCAAATATAATGAGTTTGCTTCCTTCTTTTCTGAGAAGATCAATGATATCAGAAAGGAGATTGGCACATCCTCAAGTTATGCAGAGGTCACACAGATTCAACCGCAATTTCAAAAAGAAGTGACTATGTCTGTTTTTGAAGCAATTGATAGCAAAATTTTGGAAGAAATGTTAAAGCACCTTAAATCGTCAACCTGCTATCTTGGTTGTCTTGGAGAGTTGTCTTCAACCAGCTCTCACTGTTTCTTTCACAGTACAACAAACTGGATGCTAAACAGTCAGGTTTCAGGAGTGGCCCTTCAACAGAGACTGCGCTACTCTGTCACTGAAGCCCTGCGAATTGCAAAGGCCGATTCCAAATCATCAGTCCTCATTCTGCTGGATCTTTCTGCTGCTTTTGACACTGTCAATCATCAGATCCTCCTGTCCACCCTCTCATCGCTGGGCATCACTGGGATTCCACTTCGCTGGTTTGAATCCTATCTCACCGGTAGGTCTTTCAGGGTGGCCTGGGGAGGGGAGGTATCCAAAGCACATCAACTGGTCACTGGGGTTCCTCAGGGATCGGTTCTTGGACCCCTCCTCTTCTCCACATACACTACATCACTGGGACCCATCATACAGGCACATGGCTTCTCCTACCATTGCTACGCCGATGACACACAGCTTTATCACTCTTTTCAACCAGATGATCCAACGGTAGCTGCACGGATCTCAGGCTGCCTGGCGGACATCTCGGCATGGATGAAAGAACATCACCTACAGCTCAACCTGGCAAAGACTGAGCTTCTTGTCGTCCCTGCCACTCCGACTCTACAGCATGACTTCTCGATTCAGTTAGGCACATCAATAATTACCCCATCAACTTCGGTCAGAAATCTTGGTGTAATCTTTGATGACCAGCTGACCTTCAAAGAGCACATTGCAAAGACTGCTCGATCTTGCAGGTTTGCGCTAGACAACATCAGAAAAATCAGGCCCTTTCTGACAGAGCATGCTGTACAACTTCTTGTCCAGGCCCTTGTCGTTTCTAGGCTGGACTACTGCAATGCTCTTCTGGCTGGACTTCCATCAAACACAATCAAACCTCTACAAATGATTCAGAATGCAGCGGCACGACTGGTCTTCAACAAGCCCAAAAGAACCCATGTTACACCTCTCTTCATCTCATTGCACTGGCTACCAGTGGCAGCTCGCATCAAGTTCAAGACACTGATGCTTGCATACAGAATGACCACAGGCTCAGCACCCTCCTACGTACTTCCACTCACTATTACGAATCTACATCCCCTCCAGAAGTCTGAGATCTGCTAGTGAGCGACGCCTTGTGGTACCATCACAGAGAGGTTCAAAATCACTCTCCAGAACATTCTCATTCACCATTCCTGGATGGTGGAATAATCTTCCCACCCCTATCCGGAATGCTGGATCCCTGTCAATCTTCAAGCAACAACTGAAAACTCATCTCTTTCGGTACTACTTGACTTCATCCTAAACTTAAAAAAAAAAAAAAACACTTAATCTTTCCCTTTATCTTTCTCTCCTTCCCTTGCTAGCTTGTACCTATTTGAACAATGACTGAGACTTGGTGTTACGAGCACTTCCTCTGTCTGATTGCCTCTTCAAGATGAATCGCTTTATGTATTCCCCAATTGTAAGTCGCTTTGGATAAAAGCGTCTGCCAAATGACTAAATGTAAATGTAAATCTTGACACACTTCCCACATCTTTTTTCAAAAGTGTGCTTAACTGTTTAGAAGCAGATCTCTTAGAAGTGGTGAACGCCTCACTTGCTGGGACTTTTCCAAACTCCATGAAAACTGCAGTTGTTAAGCCCCTTCTGAAAAAGCGCAATCTTGATAACACCATATTGAGCAACTATAGACCAATAATCAAATCTTCCTTTCATAGGTAAGATTATTGAAAACATAGTTTTTAATCTGCTGAACAATTACTTAAACTCAAATGGATACCTGGACAATTTTCAATCTGGTTTCCGAGCGCATCACAGCACAGAGACTGCACTCATTAAGATAATAAATGATATTCACTATAATTCTGATTCTGGCAAAATATCAGTGCTGGTACTACAGTACTAGATCTTAGTGCTGCGTTTGACACTGTCAATCATAACATACTTCTAGAGAGACTGGAATACTGGGTCGGGCTTTCTGGGATGGTACTCAAATGGTTCAGGTTATACTTAGAAGGGAGAGGTTATTATGTGAGTAAAGGAGAGCATAAGTCTAAGTGTACCTCCATGACATGCGGAGTCCCACAAGGCTCAATTATTGCACCGCTCTTGTTTAGCCTGTATATGCTCCCACTAAGTCAAATAATGAGAAATAACCAAATTGCCTATCACAGCTATGCTGATGAGACCCAGATTTACCTAGCCTTATCTCCAAATGACTATAGCCCCATTGACTCCCTCTGCAAATGCATTGATGAAATTAACAGTTGGATGTGCCAAAACTTTCTTCAGTTAAACGAGGAGAAAACTGAATTCATTGCATTTGGAAACAAAGATGAAGTTCTCAAGGTGAATCCACACCTTGACTCTAGGGGTCAGAAAACTAAAAATCAAGTCAAAAATCTTGGGGTGATTCTGGAGACAGACCTTAGTTTCAGTAGTCATGTGAAAGCAGTAACTAAATCAGCATCCTATCATCTCAAAAACATTGCAAGAATTAGATGTTTTGTTTCCAGTCAAGACTTGGAGAAACTTGTTCATGCCTTTATCACCAGGAGGGTGGATTTTTGTAATGGTCTCCTCACCGGCCTTCCAAAGAAGACCATTAGACAGCTGCAGCTCATCCAGAATGCTGCTCCCAGGATTCTGACTAGAACCAGAAAATCTGAGCATATCACACCAGTCCTCAGGTCCTTACACTGGCTTCCAGTTACATTTAGGATTGATTTTAAAATACTTTTACTCGTTTATAAATCTCTCAATAGCCTAGGACCTAAATACATTGCAGATATGCTCACTGAATATGAACCTAACAGACCACTCAGATCATTAGGATCAAGTCAGTTAGAAATACCAAGGGTTCACACAGAACAAGGGGAGTCCGCTTTTAGCTAATATGCCGCCCGCAGTTGGAACCAGCTTCCAAACGAGATCAGATGTGCCAAAACATTAGCCATATTTAAATCCAGACTCAAAACTCATCTGTTTAGCTGTGCATTTGTTGAATGAGCACTGTGCTACGTCCGAACTAATTGCACTGTATTTTATGCACAATAATTTCCTACTCGTAACTGTTTGAAATTCATTTTAAATCAAATTTTCTATAATTTCCTTGTTTTTATTGTTGTGATCATTATTATTATTATTTTTAATTCCTTGTTTTAATTATTGTGATTATTATTATTATTATTATTCATGACTATTTCACTTCCTTTTATGTAAATCATTTTTGAATTACCACTGTGTATGAAATGTGCTATATAAATAAACTTGCCTTGCCTATATATATATATATATATATATATATATATAATATTCTGCACAATCTGTCACGCCCACTGGAGTCTCGTCAGTAGATCACGCATGCGCTGATAGCTCTGAAGTAAGCTAACCCTGAAACATAACCTACTCCTGAGCAGGTTATCTTCAGAGAGCAAGTTGCTATGGCTACTTGAATACCCTGAAAGTTACCTCCGTTTTTGGAACGAAAGTTGAGGTTATCCGCTTACTTATTCATAAAGTAAGTAAACATACCCGGGTATGTCACATAATCTGCTTTCTGGAACACCCCCCTGGTTTCTCCTGAGTATTCAAATTGGATCTATTATTAAAAACAGTTTGTTTGCTAATTCTACTCCTTGTCACGAGCTTTCTACAGCAAAGCGTAACATCCAGAACTCGATCTTCCAATTCTGCCAGCTTTACTTGAAACTTAGACACATTCGATTTGCAGCAGACAATGGGCCTCATTTACGAAACGAACGTACGACCGAAATTTGGGCGTACGGTAGTTTCTACGCAAAACTTGGAATTTATCAATATGGACGTGAGCGGTGGCTACGATCAAATCTCACGTCAGGTCTGAGCTCGTGTACGCAAGTTTTTGAGTCAGCCTGAACTTGCGTGCAGCATAGAGAATTTCAGAGAATTGTATAATGACAGCATTTTGTTCATTTAGATTATTTTCCTAAACCGACAAACAAAGCTTTTTTTTTTTTTTTTTCCTTTCAGGGTTTTAGCTTTATGCGCAAATAGCAGCATAAACAACAGACCGTGAGGAATCACACATCGTCGTATCACGCACCTGCAGCGCTTCTGTGAATGGAGAAAAACAGAAATTATAAAAGGAATAAAATAAATAGGGCTACAGGAAATATATTTCTCTTAATTAACAGATTAACAAAAGAAAAAAAAACAGTGCGACAAGTATAGGCCACTTTCGTTTTTGTGACACTCTTAATGCATTTTATTTGTTTTCTATAACTTTATTTTTTAAGATTTAACTGCTCGGTGATCACGCAGGTGCTTTACACGCACACACACAACATTTCAGCATTACTAACTTGATATTTCAGCCATTAATAAAACTAAAATGCAGTCAACCAAACATAAATGTTACATTGCACAATTTACAAGGTCCACTGTAAAATCAGCGTGCAGCGCCGAAACAAACATTAATTGCGCATGTGAAGGGTGATATTTTACATGGATATTGGAAGTGAAGTACAAAGCCCTGTTTACATCATAGATAATAGTTTAGCAACCAAATGTTACATGACAAAAATGGAAACATTTGGATGTCGAATGAGAGAGGCTCGTGAGCCCAATGCAGTTTAGTTTCGCTTTAATAAATTCATTTTACCTTGACGTTGTATTCTGTTTATAATGAATGCCACTATAGCCTAATTTGTGTTTTACTTCATAGTTTAATATAAAATTTTATAGCTACTCATTTTTTTATTCTTGTTTTGTAATACCGTTAAATTTAAAGGGTTTGTTGTGGATTAAGGAGAACTAAATAATCTATATAGTGTTTATAATATTTATAAATTTTTCGTTATATTTACTGGTATTTAATATACATATAAATGAATGCCATTGTTTGCAATTATAAGGTTAACGGGTGTTTTTGGAGTAAGATCAATTTCTCTTTCATGAGATACTTCCTCTTTTTGGCCGGGTTATGTTACTCCTTGTCGTAAACTCTAGGGGCGAGGCTTCTAAACCGGGGTGTTTTTAGGGGCGTAATATTCAAATGACGATTGTTTTCTTCCGCCACATTTATCAACGTACGATCTTTCGTACGATGGGATTGGCGGCATACGAATATTTCATAAATCACACGTGAGCTCTGTCGTAAGTTGATTTGTGCGCACGGATCTGCGCTCGTTTCTACGTTAGATTGATAAATGAGGCCCAATGTCTTGTTTCAAGCCTCTCGTCTCGCGTTGGACATAGTCCACATTATCGATAAGCCCACGCATGATGGTCATCTGTGATTGAAATTCTGCAGTTAAAGACTGCATGAACTGTGTCATATCTTTCATTGCAATATGCACTGGACAACTTCTTACAACGTATCTTGTTGCTTCATTAATGCCAGCGAAATAGCGTCCGCCATGTTTTCGCTGTAAGTTGAGGCTTTCATCCATTTTCCAGTCAGGGTTTTTACAGGCGAGGATGCAGTTTTCTTGTTGACATTCATCTTGTTACAAGGTATATTTAAAATGTTCAATTTGATTGCTTTAAACTGTTAAATATTAATAAATGAGGAAGCGTGCCAGGAGATCTAAAGATCTGCATCCATCACGTGTGAAGTATCACGTGATCTCACGTTTCCTTGTGTATTAATATGCTTGTGATGTCCTATCCATGTTTAAGATGTGTCATATTCTCTAATGAACTCACTGTTTGAACACAAGGTTTGACAATAATGTCAGTCAAGGATGAAAATGTTGACAGTTGTTAAATTACAGGACATCTGATATCTCCGGCTCATAAATGGGTGTAATGAAGTGGATTGTTAACTATGCAGGATGTTTCAGTCTTAATTAGAGTTTTAGTGTTCAAATCCTCCTCAAGGCTCATGTGACTGAAGACGAGTTTGAAAAGTGTTTCTCCATCAAATATCATCCACAGCCATATCACCCTGCAGCCCAAGACTGGTTGCCCAATGAAGCTAACCAGGGCTGAGCCTGGTCAGTACCTTGATGGGAGACCTCCGGTGAAAACTAGGTTGCTGCTGGAAGAGGTGTTAGTGAGGCCAGCAGGGGGTGCTCACCCTGTGGTCTGTGTGGGTCCTAATGCCCCAGTATAGCGACGGGGACACTATACTGTAAAAAGCACCGTCTTTCGGATGAGACGTTAAACCGAGGTCTTGACTCTCTGTGGTCATTAAAAGTCCCATGGCACTTCTCGTAAAAGAGTAGTGGTGTAACCCCGGTGTCCTGGCCAAATTCCCTCTACTGGCCCTTGTCTATCATGGCCTCCTAATAATCCCCATCCACTTGATTGGCTCTATCTCTCTCTCCTCTCCACCTGTAGCTGGTGTGTGGTGAGCGCACTGGCGCCGTTGTCCTGTGGCTGCCGTCGCATCATCCAAGTGGATGCTGCACACTGGTGGTGGTTGAGGAGAGACCCCCCCACACATGATTGTAAAGCGCTTTGGGTGTATGGCAATGCTATATAAATGCTTCATTCATTCATTCATTCATTCATTCAAATGGTTCTGTCACTGTAAACTCTTGACCTTCATTTCACACACTTGCAAAACCTTTCCAGGGCTGTATTTCCCAAAAGCATCGTAAGCCAAAGTTGATCATAACTCCATTGGTTTCAATGGGTCTACGATGTGCTTAAGCTTACAATGCTTTTGGGAAATGCAGCCCAGATCAGTGTCTCTCTCTGATGTGTGTTAAGGTGCAGGCAGTGAAGGTAATGTTTGTCGTGTTTCAGAGAGCAGCCCACAGGAGCCTGACCTCCACAGCCCTGCAGCTCCTGGCCCGCAGCAGGAGCCCATCTCCACATACTTAGAGGAAAGGATTCCCATCCCTGATGAGGACGTAACAAAGGTATCTTGAGCAGAACAAACAAAAATTAATTTGCACCCAGCAACAGTTGCTCTGTTTATATTTTTGACTAGTTAATTTTTGTTTTTTACTAACATTATAATAAAAAGCTATTATACACCAGAGACAGTTAAACATCAATTGGATAGTTAGTTGTTCACTCATTTTGCTTCATTTACATTTAATCATTTAGCAGATGCTTTTATCCAAAGTGACATACAACTGATGACAACAGAGGCAGTCAAACCAACAAAAAAAGAGCAACAATGGGGCTGTTTACACCTGGTCATTTCATCTGTTTTCGCAGATCGGATATCTATATGATTTGTTAAATCGGATATCTATATGATTTGTTAAAACGTTTCCATTTACACTTGGCCTCATAAATGTGTCGTCGCAAAATCCGATCTTCGATTCCTGGGCTATATATAAATTTAACGAAGTTCACGTCAATGAAAGAAACAGATAAGTGCTGCATTTTATTCACTTTCAGCTAATTTCAAGATAAAATACCACAATAGGAGAGAGCACGGCATCAGCACTGGAAAGATACGTTTGTCTTACTACTTTTAATGAAGTGTTGAGTGTCTGTGTCTTATTTTCAGTTTTATTCGAAGCAGTTTGCGTATCAGCTTGCTGAACAAATAATCAGCAACTCATCCGCGGCGATGCATGTAGCATTAGAGCTGTCATATCTGACTTTGACTGCCTATAACATGCACTCACAGGTGTATTATTTTAAAGTGCCCCATTATGGATTTTTGAAAATGACCTTTCATGCAGTGTGTAACACAGCTCTAAGTGAATGAAAACATCCTGCAAAGTTTTAAATCTGAAAGTGCACCGTGTATAAAGTTATTGTCTCTCAAAAGAAAGAGTCAACTCTGAATCATTGAAATTAATCTTTTTAAAACGAATCCCAAGCTGTTTCATGTTGACGTCAACATGAAACATTAGCATATTTCCCACCCACTTGTTCGTCTTTTCGCGTTGGTCTGAATGAAAATGCAGATTAATTCTTTGCCACTAGGTGCAGCTTTAGGAGCGGTAAAAATAGCGGTTACCCCGGTAACGCTGTACACAAAGCAGCACTGCGCTCACAAACACTGCTTTATCAGGCATTACAGGCATGATGAAATGAAAATGAAATTGACCAATCACCACAGATTAGCATCACGCAAAGGAGGGGTTTGGAAAAATGAATCGTTGAGCGAATCGTTTGGGAGTCGTTGAGCAAGTAAGGTAAAAATAAATGCATATTATAAGACAATGAAAGTGTTTACCCATAATAGGGGCACTTTAACATTTTGGGAGGAGTAAAATTTACATATGTAGTTTCAACAACCAGATGCATTTACACAGTTTTGTCCCAGAACACCTCCTGAAGTGGTTTGAGCGATCAGATTTAAATCCGTCTCAAAAGTGTTTCAGAGGGCATTTACACCTGGGGTCTTATTTATAAACATTGCGTATGGACAAAATGGGCATAAAATATATGCGTACGTAATTTTCGATGCACATATCAGGATTTATAAAAAATAAACTTGGTGTAAATATGTTCACACTGTACGGACATTCTAGACCATGTGTACACACTCTTTTTTCCTGGAGTGAGAAAAGTAACGAAGTAAACAATGTTTTTTATTTCAATATACACATTTACATTAAATATTGCTCTCTTATTAATGGAAATAAGCACTGAAATTACATAAAGTCATTATGCAGAAGTTGAACAAAAATTATATAAATTTAGATATATTTGTAGTGGATGCGCTTGATCACTTTTCCTGTGGCATGCTATGTTTTTTGACAGTGAGGAGTGCTATAGGTACACAGTAGTTCATCTTTAAACTAAACTGCAGATCTCATGTTATGAGAAAATATTTTTAACAAGAACAATGATCAATGTTGTGGACGCACTTCAATATTATGGCGGACACTGCTGGATTTAGTTGTCAAATGGCCCATTCTCCGGTTTGAACAGGACCAATAATAATAGCTTACTGTACAACCGCAGCTGCATGGTGTTGATGTCATGTGAAGGCATCTCCACAGCATTATGAAAAATACCACTGTATTTGAAGGATACAACTGGAAGAAAACTAAGATTTGCAAGTTTCCTTTTTAAAATAATTGTCAGTGACGCGCCAAGTCAGACAGTATACTGCAATAAATATAGGCTTGTCTGTTTCCACTAAAAAATAGCTAAAAGATGTTCACCTTATCAGCAAAACTGTTCAGTTCAGCTCAGTTCAATTTTATTTATATAGCACATTTAAAAAACAACCATAGTTGACCAAAGTTCTTCACAATGTCTGGAAAAGCTCACACACAAACAAAATGTACAGTAAGAACGTCACAATGTCTCAACTCAACTCAAAATAAAAGCCAACAGGTGTGTCTTAAAAAATTACTTAGAAATTCCAACACTCTGAGCAGTTCTTATATGTACAGGTAAACTGTTCCACAAATTAGGTGCCACCACTGAAAAAGCTCGGTCACCTTTATTTTTTTAATCTGGCTCTCGGAACATCCAAGAGTACCTGGTTGGACGACCTCAGTGCTTTAACAGGAGTGTGTACATATAAAAGCTCTGATAAATAGGCAGGTGCCAACCCATTTAAAATCTTAAAAACAAACAATAAAATCTTGAACTCGATCCTGAAACGGACAGGAAGCCAGTGTAGTGAAGTTAAGACTGGGCTACTGTGCTCATACTTTTTTGGCCCAGTTAGGACCCGAGCTGCAGCATTCTGGACTAACTGTAAGCGTTGAAGAGATGACTGATCCAAACCAACATATAAAGATTTACAGTAGTCTAGTCTTGACATTATAAAAGCATGAATTACACTTTCAAACTCCTTACACGGCAGGTAGGGCTTGACTTTAGCAACAGTCTCAGTTGAAAAAAAAACTGGCTTTTACAACAGAACTAATCTGTTTTTCAAATTTAAATGCACTGTCGAAAATCACACCGAGATTCCTGGTAAATGGACGAACATACAATCCTAAATTACCAAGTGCATCTACACAAGCACTTAGATCCCCAGGACGACCAAACACAACAATCTCAGTCTTATTTTCATTAAGACAAAGAAAGTTCTGATCCAGCCATGTTTTAAAATCTCTCATGTTTTAAAATTTGTACATGGAAGGAGATATTGTGTTTTCTAAAAATATACCCCAAAGGCAGCATATACAAAGAAAACAGCATAGGGCCCAATATGGACCCTTGAGGGACGCCACAAGAAAGTGGGGCAGGAGATGAAGAAAATTCAACTAGGTGAACAGAAAAACTTCTGTCTGTCAAATACGACTGAAACCATTCAAGGTCTATGCCCTTAATACCGACACACTGTTCAAGTCTAGAGAAGAGAATCGAGTGGCTGACTGTATCAAAGGCTGCAGTCAAATCCAAAAGGACTAAAACAGCAGAGTTACCAGAGTCCACAGCTAAAAGAAGATCATTAGAAACTCTTAAAAAGAGCAGTTTCTGTACTGTGACGGGGCTTAAAACCAGACTGAAATTTTTCAAAAATACTAAATTCGTCTAGAAATGATTTAAGTTGATTAAAAACAACTCTCTCCAAGATTTTCGATAAAAAGGGGAGTTTAGATATAGGTCTAAAATTAGACAAAATAGAAGAATCCAAATTATTCTTTTTTAGAAGCGGTTGCATTATGGCATGTTTAAAAACAGCTGGTACACACCCTGAGCTGAGAGATGTATTAACCAAAGATACAATGCTTGGTCCAACAGTGTCAAAAACATCTTTAACTAAGTGTGCAAGAATACTATCAAGGGGGCAGTTTGTAGGACGTAGCTGTTTAACTATGTCAGAAAGATGAGAAAATGTAACAGGCTCAAACTGCTGGAAGACAGCTGGGCAGAAAGAGAAAATAGGGGGGTCAATGATAACCGTGATGGGTGGAAAACTAGGACCAGCAATCTTGTCCACAAAATATTTCTGAAAGTTTTCACCTAAAATTAAAGATGGTACAATACAATCTGAATCACGTGGGTTAACAAGAGAATTAAAAACATTAAAAAGAACCTGAGGCCGCTGTCTGTTACTGGCTACAAAGTAGATTTTACAGCTCTCTGGTATTTATCATTTCGAACGAGATGTTTAGTTTATCCTTTTTCCACTTTCTCTCAGCTACTCTGTAGGCACGTCTGAGAGAGCGGGTAGTGTCATTCAACCAGGGTTCAGACAAAACTTTAGGATGTTTTTTTCCTCAATGGAGCAACAGAGTCCAATATCTCAGTGCAAATGCAGTCAAATAAGACTGCATAAATTTACTTAGATTTTAATTGTTTAAAACAATTAAAATACTATTTAGCCAGTGGAAAAGAATCAACGGAGATCAAATCTTTTCTAAAATATTTATCTGAAAACTATTTTAATTGTAATTAAAAAAGTTAATAAGTATTTTTATTTGCAATCTTTTATTGTTTAATTAGCTTGCAAATTCTATAAGTTTATAGCTAAAGAACAAAACAAAAACAATCACAGACTTTTGATAATCAATTTAAAGTAAATGAGCACATTACAATAATAATATTTAATTTGTTGTGTAATGATTAAATAATTTAGGAAATTTTACATGATTTATTCAGGTAGATTCCATTAAAAAAAGCAAGCCTTAAAAACTACTCAAAAATATTATGTGTAATATTGTTACCATGTATATATATATATATATATATATATATATATATATATATTATATATATTATAATTATTATAATTGTTTTATTTAAAGGCAAACTCCAAAAAAAAAAAAAAAATAACATACAGTGATGTAAAAACTACACATCAAAGAGAAGAAACAACGATAAAAAAAAAACCCCACATGCACCCATGGCTGTCAGATTTTGTTTCCCTGTGTCTTGTGTTGTGCTCCCTGTTTCCTTATGCCCTTATTTGGTCTTCCTGTTCCTGTCCTCGTTTCATGTCATCATTAGTTCATTGAGTTCCAGCCCTGTGTCTTTAATTATCTAGTTTAGTGTCCACTGTTTATAAGCCCTCTGTTTCCCTGCCTCTGGGTCCGGTCTCGATCGTCATTCTGTGTTGTCCAGTGTCTCCAGCGATCCCTGAGTGTTTGTATCAATAAATCCTACGTTTGATGAAAGTTCCTTGCCTCCTTGTTTCCCTGCTCCCATGAGATTGTGACAGTGGACATACATGAACTGCAATTTGGGAAAGGCAATACATGCACACAGAAGCGCCCCAAAGGGGACAAACAAAGTCCTTGCAGCGATTACAAATGGATCATCAAATAGTTGTTATGGGCAATGGTCTGCATGATTGTACGAGGAGAAAAGAGCAAACAACTGAAGCAGAAACAACAGATTTATCCATTAGGATCAGGGAGAATTACTTTTCACAAGGGATGTACAGGCAATTCTGTCAACATTATCACCATTTCTGTCTAAAATGGAAATATTTAAATTTCTTCAAGTTTTATTGTCAGTCGCTGCAAAAGAGACCACCTCGTAATATTTATTGCATCTAAGAACATCATCATTCCACAAATGAGCTTCCTGGATCAAAGCAATGTCAACCTTTTTTCATCGCAGTAGTTGTAAAAAACTTGTACGTTTATGGGGGCCATTTAAGCCATTGACATTACAACATATTATATTAATTTTAATCATTACTATCAAACAAATAAGTGAACTTAACAAATGAGAGAATGTTATACCACTGCAAATGTATTAACTCAAGTCTGCCTTTAAAAACCAATTAACATTGAAAAAAAGAAAACACCCCATAAAACTTTTACAGACTGGGGTAAAAAACCCAGGCTGCCACCCTCCCCTATCTTAAGGTACCATCAGTACCATTCTTTAGAACACCGCCATTAGCCCTATTATAAGAGAACAGAATAACTTTGAATTCACTTCGAGTGATAAAGTGGGGTTAAAAAAAGAGTATTTATACTTTCCATAACGAGGAAACAAACATAAATAATTGTATCATGTACATTGAAAACTACGGAAGTTCTAAGCGGCCATGCATTATTATTTTTTTCCTTCTCGTTTTCTCGTGATCACGACTTATTTTTCTCGTGATCTCGACATAACAAAAGTTGTTTTGTCGTTATCACGACTTATTTTTCTCGTGATCTCGACATAAAAGTTGTTTTGTCGTTATCACGACTTATTTTTCTCGTGATCTCGACATAACAAAAGTTGTTTTGTCGTTATCACGACTTATTTTTCTCGTAATCTCCACATAACAAAGTTTGTTCTCTAAGTTACACAACTGCGCCAACAGGTGACAGTATAGAACTACTGATGGGGAGTTGTATACTGTATATCCACTATACTGTACGCGTTTGGGACAGAGGACCTTCTTCGTGATCGCTATAATTTGTGCAGTTCATTACTGACATTTAATTAACTTATACATTTTAAATGCTTGAATAAATATGATAATTTTGCTTGAAATTGTATCTGTTATCTTACGTTATTTATGCTGCACGACTCATCACAGTTTCTCGCTACAACGACGTATTTGTAATGTGCATCTTTATTTTTTTTATCTTTATCGATAATAAATGCATATTAATAAGCAATGTGATTTACATGTGTGTATTTTAGTTCAATGATGTTATACAGTGTTGTAGCCTATTTTTTTGTATTTTCTGCATTTCCACACACACAAATAACAGCATCCACGCTTAACGCACATGATATCACAGCCTGACTAATAAAAACCACAAACAAATTATTATAATATATTATTATATATTATTTTATTTCAAACGAACGAGAAAAAATGAAATGAGTTTAATCCAAGCATTTTACGATTTTTAGAATAGGCTAGCTCTTCTTTGCATTCTTCTAAGGCGCTCCGCCTGCGCTTGCGGTGTTAATGCTTGTTGTTAGACCATTTAAACATGTTAATTACACAAATAAAATTTTGTATACGTTATTTCTAAGTGAAGCAACATATTTGCTGAACAAGATAAAGGTTAAGCATTTTAGAATGTTCCTGTCAAGGTTCGTTACTATAGCAACAGTATTGTTTTAAAAATCAAACAATCATTGTTTAAAATAACCACTTTTGTTATCTCGAAATCACGAGAAAATTAAGTCGTGATAACGAGAAAACAACTTTTGTTATGTCGCGATCACGAGAAAAATAAGTCGTGATCACGAGAAAACAACTTTTGTTATGTCGAGATCACGAGAAAAATAAGTCGTGATCACGAGAAAACGAGAAGGAAAAAAATAATAATGCATGGCCGCTTAGAACTTCCGTAGAAAACTGTACATTAGTGATACCAAGTTTCCTAGCTTATATGAAGAACTGCCAGTAGCCGATTGACACATGAAGTTCTAGATCAGTAAATCAGAAGTCGAGACACTAGGTATTATCAAACTCTTATGCCACGTCCATCCCAGAAGAATGAGGAGCGGCAATGGAGCTCAGGAATTGACGCGCTTCGTCCGGTTGAGTGCATTAGTTTGGTCTCGCCGTGTTTCATGACGATCTTCAGTGTAGCAGGATACTGAAGAAAGGTCTGCAGACCTGCCTCTTTCAATTTCTTCCGTATTGTACTGAAGGAGTTCCGATTCTTTGCCGTCGCGGGAGAGAAGGCGGGGAAAAAGCTCAAAATCGCACCGTCACCTGCTTTCACAGAAAAGTGGCGTCTTGCTTCATTTAGAATCAAATCCCTGTCATTGTAGCGTAACAGTTTGAAGAGAAACACTCACGGTTTGGAGTGATCCGTTGAAGCTCTGGAGTAAACTCGATGCGCACGTTCGATCTCGATATCTCCGCCCGCAAGTGATGGGATCCAGATCGGCAGTGACCATTCCAGAAAGTCGATCGGGTCATCCTTCTCGGCCCCGTCAGGTAGTCCCAGCAGGCGGAGATTACTGCGTCTGCTGCGGTCTTGTAAATCAGTCACCTGCTGCTCGAGGGCATCCAGACGGCCAGTTTGTTCGCCGATCACTTTTTTCTGCTCTCTCTGTTCCCCGACCAAAAAGTCAACTTTAGAGCATATATTCTGGATTGTAGTCACGTGAGAGGCGAATTCGGTGCGCATTGCTGCTAATTCAGCGTTCAAAATGTCCTCAAATCGCTTTATAGTGACCGCCATATTGTCTTCAATGTCGGCTCGGCCCGCCGCTGTTGGTTTTGTTTTCTTCTTAATTGGGAGGATGATGGTGAAAGATAAGCGAGTTTCCAACTGTGTGACATCTCCAGACCAACGACAAACGAAAAAACTACCCCAACAGTAAAACAGTAAAAGACGGTAGTATATGGAGCTCAGCTAATGTGCGACTAGGATCATGAAAGCGTCACGTGATCCCCCAGTTACCATAATTTTTAAAATATTTTTTTACTAGCTTAGCTCATACCGTTTTTTTACAGTGTGTATTTTTCACACTCTTTAATGTGGTGTGGCCAGATCACTGTATTCGCCTCAGTTAAATCTGCATGTAAATCAATCATTTTTTCGATAAATAATAAATGCAATCGAAGACGTGAAATTTCCAAGTATACTGTCCCTGCTGTGATTATATTACACATATGACACATGCTATGATTTCTGCTAATAATTCAACATTCAAATCAGTTGCCAGGCCACCGGAATATCCCCCGGTGCTTCCAATCTGGGCCAGTTGCATGCGCAATTCTCTCAAAATATTATAACTTTAATCTCTCTACTATTATAACTTTAATTACTCTCTAATTACTACGACTTAGGCTTATTCTTGTAATTTTGCTTTTACTCTCAAAATATTTAGACTTTATTTGCATTTGTTGTAGAATTTTCCTTGTTCAAAACACCATCTTTTACCATATATGTGTCAATAGTTTGTCATGTATGTATTTCTAGTTCCTGAACAAAGTCTTTTCCATGGGTTTTTCTATCTTTAAATAGTTCACTCAGTTTACGGCTCATCGCAATCCTTAACCCACACCTGTTTCACATAGTCAGACTAACAATAGAGACTATTAAAATTAGATAATAGTAGAATAGTTTTCTTCTCACAAATAGGCATAATTCTATGTATAATATTAATTCAAGATTACTAATAATAGAGACTAATAATAGTAGATAATAGTAGAATAGTTTCTTATACATAGGCATAATTATATCCTCTATTCTACGTGGCACTAAAATGCCAACATTGTCAAAATATTATGACTTTAATGTCATATTGCTACGACTTTGGTGTTTAACTGCACTGTTAAAAATTTATTGTAATTTTACAGGAAATTCCTGGCAACTAATTGCCGTGAATTTACAGCAAGTAATATACAGGTAATGTACTGTTTTTTTTAATACAATAAAGTATTGTAT
Source organism: Aspiorhynchus laticeps (assembly GCA_023376895.1). Taxonomy (NCBI): domain Eukaryota; kingdom Metazoa; phylum Chordata; class Actinopteri; order Cypriniformes; family Cyprinidae; genus Aspiorhynchus; species Aspiorhynchus laticeps. Next base: position 4,847,765 of record CM041810.1, on the reverse strand, counting down.
TTATACAGCAGTGCTACTGTGATTATAGTAGCATTATTACAGTAAAATGCTGTAATTTTGTATAATTTACTGTATATTTACTGCAACTCAGTTGCCAGGAATTTCCTGTAATTTTACAGGAGAGAATTACAATATTTTAATTCAGTATACTGTATATATCCTGTTATTTGTAAATGTTACAATAAAATGTAATTTTCCATCTTCCACAAATAAAACCAAAACAATGGCAACTTTCTTTTTTTTATTTTATTAACACTATACAACACCACACATTACAAGCATCAATACTAGCCCATCAACTCAAAGTACAGGAGTTTTCTTAAGAGGGTGAAGACAGGTGCGTTGAGCCTGTGACTCTTCTCTGCTTTGCTGCCCGTCTGGGAGCTGATTCCACAAAAAGCTCTGAAAACAGAGAGGGAGAGAGTGAAAAAAAGTTTTCATATCTGTTAATGATGAATACTGTGTAAAAAACATAAAATGTAACCTATTCCTACTTGCTTGTAGAAGAAAATGACCTTGATGTATTTAACATTAACAAATTTTACAACTTAACATTTAGAATTACATTTGCTTTTCCATTGTTTTTCTTAAATATATAATGTCATTGTATGCATGCATGTATGTACGTACTATATTGTATGTCGATTTGGACAAAAGTGTCTGCAAAATACCTTAACCATACTTCAAAAAATTTGACTTAATTAATGAAAGTTGTAATGTTAAACTGTTGTCTGTTAAGACTCTTCTTTGTTTACATAAATGTCCTGCAGGGGAATACCAACTCTAGGTAGAACAGACACTTAACGGCAATAGCTGTGTCTCCATCCAGTTTTTTAATGCACATTTTAACCATTTGAAAAGAAAAAAAATAATAATCCTGACTGGAAATGGTTAAAATTCACAAAATATTCTAATGTGAATAAAAGCTTTTATGTGGATTGACTAGCTATTTCGTTGATGGGAACGGATGTATTCGCATAAATTCACATTTGTTGCAATTCTATCAAGTGTTTTAAAGGGGTCATATGATGCGATTTCAAGTTTAGCTTTCTCTTTTGAGTGTTACAAGCTGATTATGCATAGATAAGATCCCTGAAGTTGCAAAGACTAAAGTCTCAAAACCAAAGAGATATTTTTTATCAATGTTTCTTTATAATTCTTTATCAAAGACTCTGCCACGCCCCCCTAAAACGGCTCATTCAAACACGCCCCCACATAAGTATTTGCTATTGACTGTTCAAATGCTATAGTTAAAATGCGTGTCGTGTCGTGTGTGTGTGTGTGTGTGTGCGTGTGAGAGCGAGAGATGGGGTCACAGCGCAGCGTTGTGTGTGTGTGTGTGTGTGTGTGTGTTCGCGTGTGTGAGAAGAGGGAGACACGGTCACATCACAACCGCGGCTTCATAACTGTGTCTGTCACGTGACTCTGTTCCCCTCTCGGGCTTGAACTGATGGTAAAACTAAGGACATTATTAACTGTCTTTACTTTTATTTTGAAAGCTAAGGCTCGCAAATTATGGAGAGGGGCGTTACATTTCCGACGCGGCTTGTGGTGTTCGGCCAATCACAATGCACTGTGCCAGTTGGCCAATCAGAGCAGACTGTGCTTGTCGGAAGGAGGGACTTTGTAGAAAACGAAGCGCTTGAGAGAGGCGAGGCATAGAGGACCTACAATAATGTACAGTATTTGAAAAATAATGTGTTTTTTGAATATTAAAGCATGTCAACATATTCTGTTATACCAAATACACAAAATAATGATCTTTAAAAAAAACATAATTTGACCCATTTAAGCTGCCCCTTACGTTTTGATCCCACAGCTGTTCAGGACCATTTCTAATTCGCATAACAGAGCTGATGGAAACGCTCTCCAAGTATTTTTTATTGCCAAATTTTTACGAATGCGCTTAAAAGATGCAAATGAATTGGATGGAAGCCTGTCTTTTGACATCAATGTATAGAGTATATCATAGAGCCTAACAATACTGAACAAAAAGAAAGTGATTCATGGGACGTTCCATATGAGAATGATGGATCCATTTTCTTTATTAGTGTGTAAACAGTTTAAACATACCTTTGGACAAATTCAAGAGTGCTTGAGGCCTCTTTAGGATACTGCAAGTTGAACACATAGTAAGCAGCGAAGGTCGCTGCCACTCCATTCAAAAGATTGTTGTGGGGCCCCATCACAATCGTTCCTTCCATGGACATCATCCACTTATCTGCGCTTAGCGTCTCTCCTGAAATGCATTAACACAATATGATAACTAAAAGTTCACTAGAAAGCTGCACTACATAAACACACACACACACGAGTGGCGGTGTTGGCATGATGGGCGAAAGTACCAATTTTATCGGCTGGGAGACAAAGTTATGGTATGGTTTTTGCTAATTAAACTAGGCTTTTTATGGATGCAATAGACTTATGTTGAATTACAGTCTTTCCTTTCTTCTTTGACACATATCCATGTAACAACTATTAACAGGGCTTAAAGCAAGGAAACTGTCTGCGCCTGAAATATGTTCAGGGTGCAATAAAAAAAAAAAAACGTTCAGTGCGCCTATAAAATCAAAAAATTATTTATATTTTTTGCAAATTTATATTTGGCTGCTATCCCGTTCAAAGTAGTCTCCTTGTGCAGTGATACACAGTTCTCAGTGCTCCTGGCTTGGTTGGAACACTCCCTGAAAGCCTCGCTATTTAAACCTATCCAGCACCATCTAAGATGTGTGTCCTCTACTATGTCAAAACGGTGACCCAGTTTTCATTTTTGAAAACTTGCACATTTTCCACACGCTGTGAGCGTGTGTGTTGTCACATTGGAGCATGCTGGATATGCTTAGATCCTCTTAAATAACATGTTCCAGAGAGCGTTTCAACTGACGTAGAAGCACTTGGAGCTGTGTATCACTGGACAAGGATACTACTTCAAAGGGGGATAGTGGCCAAAATTAAATCAGGTATATTTTATATATTCACAGTCTCAATACTTTGATTTTACCTCATAATTATTTTTTTAATCGACAACGGCCATGCGCCAGAATTCCGACAGTGCTGAAAAACCTTAAGCCCTGTAATAAACCTTAAAATAAGGGAAGAATATACCTTGTACAATTAATCAAGGTGTGCTGGGTAGGGTCTCTTTCTGGATATCAGCAGCTGTGGCAGAGGACTAGGGAATAAAAAAAAAAAAAAACATACAAACATTACAAAATGTATTACCAATTACACAACAAATACCAATTACAAACCTATTATTATTTTAATATTCCATACAGTCTGGCTTTGAGAAAGAAAATGGTCGACTCAACACTGAATAAAAACAATGGCAAATGTTTTAAATATATGTATGCTACACTGTCTAAAACAGTAAAACCAGTCAACAGATTAACCACTCCCTATAGCAGTTTAGACGGTCTATGAAATATCAGAATAATTTGGAATAGATAGTCTGTGTGGAGACTATATTACCAACACAATGGTATTGCACGAGCAATTTACAAAATAACTGTTAGAAGAGAGAATGAGCCAGAGTAAGTTTGTGTGTGTATGTGCAAGTTATACTCACACCAACCTTAAGAAAGATGACATTCTCATTAAAGTGGGCAGTAGGTATGGGATAATGCAGATGGCCTTGCTGCAATTCAAAAAATGCTTTCTTACTTCGATTTTCTTGTCTTGTTTCCAAACAAAATATCTAAAAATTCTTAAATCAGGAAGGATTTTCTAGACAAGTAAAAATTATTGTCTTGTTTTCAGAAAAAACAAGTCAAAATTAAGTGAGTTTTTGCTCAAAACAAGCAAAATAATCTGCCAATGGGGTAAGCAAAAATAATTGTTTTCTGTTTGAAATAACATTATTTTGCTTAGTGTGCCATTCTCTTCTGGATAGGCATCCAAGACTTCACCCACACCTGTTGTCTTGTGTTGTTCAAAGTACTCGATTATGGTCTTGCTTCTTTGCTCAATGGCTGCTGGCAGCTTCTCCAGATGAAGTGAAAACTCACTGAAGTGAGAGAACAGGCCCTTAAAACAGAAATGGCCAGTCGTTACTGTTGCCAATCATACTAGTGTGCAAACCACAATGACTTCAAGACCCCCGATTAAAAGATAGCAAAACAGAAGTCATAATAACGTTACAATAGCATGTCCGGTAGCACGTGTAATCAATGCAATAATAACCTGAGCTGAGGAAGCTGACGGGGCTAATGCTTATTTTTACAGTCTATGGGCTAACACTAATTATTCTAACGTTATTTGAGCTGTCGTCATTGTGGTGGTTTTGCATGTGGTAACGTTACCTTTTTCCGTATCACCTCCCGTCGTCGAGGTTCCAAGCGAGCACAGGCGAGCCTAGGAGATGATGTTTAGATAATCAACAATCAGTGTCTGAAATAATCCAGCTAGCAGGTGTGCAGCTGATCCTGCGGTGTGTTACAGCTGCTGCAGCTCAGTTTGCCTTTTCCTTCGGTGTTGATCATTCAGGACCGTGGTGAAGCTAGTTTTATATTAGGTTATTGCACACGGAGTCCGAAATTTTCGCACTTTAAAAAATAAATACGACCTCACGTTGTGTCAATCAGGTTTACACACGGCCTCCGAAACTTTCGTCTGTCATAAAAAAAATCGGATCAGTTTCGTTTTTCTGCTTTTTCGCATCCGTAGCATGCATTTGGATAGGAAAGGATGAGGAAAACGGAAAAACGCACGCGAAAATCTCGGACTCAGTGTGCAATGATCTTAAGAAGACGCCATTTGAAACTAACTTCACCGCGGTCAGTTCAAGAGAAATCTGAAAATATACCAAACGAAACAATCAGCACTCATTCAGATCACCGGTAATATTTCCATAGACTTATAGAATAGATTTTATGTTACATACCTGAGACGTGTTCCTCCTTCCAAAAATGTTTAAATACTTCTGGTAAGTTACCGTTGGCCGCGTAATTTTAAAATTCAAACAGCTGCGATCCCACAATGCTATGCGGTGGCTGTAAAAAAATGCTTCTACGGTGTAGTTACAATAATATTACAGGACTGTCCGTAAATTTCCCATCATGCATTTGCATTTACAGTAAAAACGTGAATACAATGCGTTGTTGTAGAATTTATTGTAAAAATTACATCAATTGCTAACAGTGTGCAGATTGTTAGTCTGGTAGGCTACATTTGCTGTCTAGTCATAGCCATTAAAGCATAATGTTTTATAATAATTTGGCCAAATGAAAGTAAAACTGTCAATGATTTAAATAAATTAAAGTATTTTTTTTCCAAGTTATATTAAAATGTTTGCTGCAATGCTAAAAAAAATACGCTACTATAAAAAAAGGCTATATTTCCCCTCACTACTCAAATTGTCTAAAGTTCAAGTATTCAGGCTATATATTTAATAAATTCAGCCTCTATATTTAAGAAAACTACAGCTAGCCAATTTAATAATTTCATAATAATAATAATAATAATCTTTATTTTCTAACGCCTTTAAATGTTACATCTCAAAGCGCTTTACATAAATAAATCATCAAAATGCACCATTAAAGGTGCAGAAAGAGACCTTGGAAAATGCTAACTTTAGCCTGATAGCACTGGAAAAGTCCCACCCTCCCTGCAATCCCTGTCCAAAGCCACGCCTCCTGAACGCATATATGCTCACAGACCAGCAGGGACCTGCAGAGATTTCCTCAGGGGCAGGGACTCAAATGTAAAATAGGGGCAATGTAAAAAAAAAAATATATAGGTCAAATGTTTGGATACATTACTATTTTACATTTTTGCAAGGAGTCACTTATGGTCATCAAGCCTACATTTATTTGATCAAATTTTTAATATACTTTAAAATGTATTTTATGCAATTCTGATTTATTATCAATGTTGGAAACCTGTGATACTTTTTTCAGGATTATTTGATTAATAAAAAAGTTTTTAAAAAAGCACAGCATTTATTTAAAATACAACTTTTGTAACAATATACGTTGCAAACCTTGAGGTCAGTATTTTTTTTTTTTTTTTTTTAAAGAAATTAGTTGCTAAGTTGATAGAAATAGTGATAGTAAAGATTGATATTGTTAGAAAACACCTATTTTGAATAAATGTTGCTCTGACTGATATGTAAAAATGAACAGGAATTTTCCGACTTTTAAGCGATTAGTTACCATTTTGTACACATTGACAATTCAAATGCATTTTGTTTTATTGACTACAATATCATTGCTATTTGTCTGAGAGGGGCACTTTTGAATAATCCTGGGTTTTAGGTACCATGAAAGTGGCTTGGCTTTTAGCTGCATTCATTGCCATAGTAGCTTACACTCCATGGCTAACCTGCTCTGGGGCAGGTTATGTTCTGGGTTAGAGATCTCAAACTGAAATGGGACCAATCAGATGTGAGCAAAGTGCACATGTCTGACACAAAAAAAGTTACATTTTTTTTTACATTTTACATTTAAGTTACATTAAATGTCACTAGTACTAAAAAAATGTCTGGCTTTAATAATAATTACTTAGTTATTTAATATGATTTATATAATTATATGATGTATATTATTATTAATCTATTACACACAAATTTTGTTTAACAATTGTTATAAATCATTTATTTTAAATGAACGTTACTATATACAGTTCGTACAGTATGTAATATAAATAAGTTGTAAAATCAATAGATAATGCTTTAAAAATGACTATGTGACCTTACATGTTCGAGTCTCTATCGCTGTATATTTCCAACTCTAACTTCACAAGTTTCACTTGTGACTGCACTGATTAAGCAAGATAATTTCTTTTATTTGTCCATTTTCATGAACAAGTACTTTTTCCATTGTAAATGCATTTAAATTCATTATATTCTTCAATCTCTTAACCTTTATCAAAACCTTTAACCTATAACCAAGGCTCGTGATTGGCTGTTCGCCTGTGATGTCACACATTCACGTGCATGTGCTCCACAAACTCAGGACCAAAGCCTGAGTGGACAGAGAAAGTTGATGATCACCTTCATGGTACCAACAAAGCCGGATTGGAGTGGTTTGATTTTGTCAACTCGAAACTTATCCTGTAACTCTGAATTTGTTCATCTACCATCATGGTACAGGCCCCTGGTTATCTGAATCAGGTGTGTTAACTAAGCGAGACATGCAAAATATGCACAGCGGGGGGCGCGAGGACTGGAATTGGGAACCGCTGGGCTGCATCATGTGTCATTCACTGGTGAGAAAGCTTTATAGTACAGTTAGTAAAAGTACTACAATACCAGGAAGGAGGATCGGGTTGTTGATATTTGTTTGCCTTTCTCGCTCTGTCTGCACAACGTGCTGATGACATGTCCTGTCTGCGCAAACAGGGTGAGCTGAGGTATGCTAATACATACATTGTCAGGCACGTGGGAAAGCCAATTAAAACGCTTGGACTGAGCGTTTTGATTGGACAAACATTTCTTGGTCCTATGCCTTCCATAGAATATATAAATACATATAAATACATTTAGACCACTTAACTTAATGATTGCTATAGGGATGTGAAGAGACTTTCAACCAGCATAACAAAAAAAAAATTCTGAAGACAATCACCAATTGCACCTTTAAGGATTATAAATTTAGCAAAAAGAGGAGAAATACTCAAAACACTTTAAAATAAAATATGGAAATAATAAAATAATTTTCAACCAACAGAAATATTAAAAAATTATTCAGAGCAACATATTGACCATGACCCTCACAAAAATCCTAAAAAATATATTACAGCCACAGTTTTAGAAAGGAATTGTTTATTTATTTGGTATTAAATATTGACTTAAAATTAAATATTAAATATTGACTTAAGAGTTTTGGCACACCTAACTGAGTGGCATTGTTCTAAAATAGGGTTTTAATTCTGACATGATAAATTAGCTTTGGACGAGCATTCACTTGGATTTTTTTCTTATAATAGCAAGAACTTAAATAGTTGTTTTGGATCACAATAGTAGAACATCATTCATATCTACTTTTGTATATTAGGCAGCTTAAAAAGTGGAATTGAAATAAACAGTCAAATCGAAAAAATAAAAAATAAAACTTTATGCAAATATGTATGAATGACCACTTATTACTCAAATCATTGTTTTTAATTAACTTTTAGAAAGACTAATTAAATCAGCGTGCTGATTTGACTAGCTAGATATAGTAGCCTACATTTTGCCAATGCCTGCGGAAAATGCAGTAATGTGTGCATTTACAAATAATTAAACCGTAAATGGGTTTTCCGAGTCCTTTTTACTAAATATTTGTGTGAATTATATTTTAAAGTGATATTATAATATAAATAGGCTATTTTATATATTAAACTGTCAGACACTATCAGAAAATGAATTCCTGAATAGAGATCTCTAAAATGCAGCTATGCATAGCACCTGATGACTAATTTACTATTTTTTGTTCTCTTTCATTTTGCTTTATTTGATGTTTGATTCATTGCGGGTTCCCTCTTACGTCATTCTATGGGGTTCCCTTATGCACAAGCACATTTATGCATTTATGCACATGTGCACTCTTCACAAACAGCACTTATTGAGAATGCGCAAAAATACATAAATTAAAATGCATTTATATTTACATACAATGGAATATATAGATTGTACTGCATGTTTGCATATTGTGCCCAAGAGCATAATTTATATAAGCCCACATGTCTTACTAACAAGAAACTATGATTCTAACCACAGGTCGAGAGCTCTAGTTCAAACCACGCAAGTTTGCGACGCTGTTTGCGAATGTTCGTTTGAACTATGGTTTCGGGAAACACAGAATCATTTAACTATGTTGGTAACGACGGAACTTGCGACGATAATTGGATAATGCTTTTGGGAAACGCACCCCAGAGCTGGCCATGGTGTTTAACTACAGAATGTTGCTCCTTGCGCCACCTGGTGGACATTGAATCTGAAAAAGCGCCTGCAGGGAGCTTTGTGTTTACGCGTGGCAAATTGCAAGCTGCCACATGAAAAATACACATTTTCAGTGGCCAGATCTGTACAATGTTAGACATTGTTCGTACTTACCCGTTTATGCTGGATTTCTGGATTTGCAACACAAAATGCATATATGGTTAGAAAGCATGAAGCTCGCAGTGTCAGAATGTCAGTCAAGTCCAAATCAAGACAACCCATAGCAACGGAAGGAAGGAAGAATTTGGTCTTATGAAGTATTCTAATTTGTTGAGATGAATTGGTGGGTTTTTGTTAAATGTGAGCCTAAATCATCACAATTAAAAGAACCAAAGACTTAAACTACTTCAGTCTGTGTGCATTGAATTTATTTAATACACGAGTTTCACAATTTGAGTTGAATTACTGAAATAAATGAACTTTTCCATGACATTCTAATTTATTGAGATGCACCTGCATATTCAATATATTTTTACACATGAAGTACCATATATTTATCTATATATTATAAAGTGTATTGCTGAATATAAAATGACATATATTGTGATAATTAAATATATTGTCACATATTTTTCAATATATAAAAGCGGCAATTCCTTATGTATTATTCAATATACTGTAATATATTTACACAATATGTTATTCTGTATAATTTCTAATATACTGTTATGTCATTTAATATATTGATCATTCATATATTAGGAAATATATAGTCCAGATTTCAGATCCTGTACTTCCAGCTGAGCAGCTGCTGTTGAGATGAATGTGAATGATAGCAGATCACTGTTTGTTTAACGTGTTGATTCTTATTGGTCTTCCTCTCTCTAGCTATTTAGCTTTCGTAAACTCTGGGCCTTCACTGGACCAGGTTTTCTGATGAGCATCGCCTATCTGGACCCTGGGAACATAGAATCTGATCTTCAGTCTGGGGCTGAAGCTGGTTTCAAGGTGAGTCCAGATTTCATGTTCAGTATCTGCACTCATGCATCTTACATCTGTTACTGACTTCATTTACACAGTTTCTATCGGAAGACATGCTCATCACATATTCGGCTGCAGACAGAAATCATAAAGAAATCTGATTATTCTGCTGCCAATTCTGATTCCTTTTAATCAATATGCTTCTGAATTGCTCCATTAACAAAGCTTTTAGTCCTTTCATTTGTGGAATACATTTAAAAAAACTGTCTGTTGCCAAATGCTGAGATTACCCCTCTTCCTGTAGCAACACCAAAGTCACGGGTTCAATTCAGGGAAAAGAGGAACTGATAAAATGTCAAACTTCAACAGAAGTGGGTAGAGTATCCAAATGCTGGAATCATCACAGTTTTTAAAAGTCATTACCGACTGGTACCAAAGTTGGTACTTTTGACAACCCTAAATCCTAATACCGTAGTTACTTGAGTAAGAGTAAAGAAAGTATAAAATGAAAAAAACTACTGAAGAAACAAGTTACTAGTTACTTTGGATCATAGGCATGCAAGCATGTATGCATTATATATCAGGGAATCTATAAGAGAGGACTCGAGCACAAAATGAGTGTTAACAGGTTTATTGACAGGACGGCTGACAAGACATAAGATTTAGGGATAGGGGATGAACAGTCCAAAGAAGGCTCATGCAAGACATGCAGGCTGAGGTAGTAGCTGCTGAGTCCAGCCCAAGATGACAGCAGGTTGGTGAGCAGTGATGGTAGGGCAGAGCAAAATCAGTAGATAGCAGCGAAGGTCTGACAGGAACCCTTAGAACAAGAGCCTAAAAACTTGTGGTCTCTCAAGCACCGCACAGATCTAGCTGCTTGGCAGGAACAGAGATCAGACAGGGATGCTCAGCCTACAGGACAGGGCTGGAACAGAACATTAGAATTTGGCTTGAACAGAATCAACTCAAAAGAGTCATTCATTCACGAATAGGGCACTGCTCATGCCCCAGAAAAAGAAAAAAAGAAAAAGAAAGTGTGCTTGCAATAAACTATACATTTCTTAACATGTATTACATTATAGGGATAGTTTACCCAAAAAATGAAAAATATGATTTTACTCACCATCAAGCCATTCTAGATACAGTATATATGACTTCTTTCTTTCAGGTGAATACAATCTAAGTTATATTTAACAATGTCCTGGATCTTCCAAGCTTTAAAATGGCAGTGACAGATGCTCAAGATTTTGAAGCAAAATAAAATATATATAAAAATGTTCCATCATAAAAAGTAATCCACACAGCTCCAGAGATGGGCACAATTACATCAAAAAGTATTTAGTTACAAATTACAAATACAAGCTCATCGAATGTATTTAATTAAAATACAAAAATACTGGTGTAAAAAATGTATTTAATTAAAATACAAGTAATTTGTAATTTGAAAATACAAAAATACAAACAATATTTACAAGCAATCAAGTTCAAGAGACAGTGCCATTACATTTAGATACAATAGATTCAATGTATTGATCCATACTTCTTCAAATTTCTGTTTAATTGAATACCATCAAGCATTCCTATAATTTCTTTTTTTCACGTTTCTTTATCACTCCTTTATCATTTCTTTATAAGCATGTCAAAAATTAAGCAGTACTGTTAAACTGTACTGTCATACCACCTAAAATGTTGATATTTAGCTGTTAAAGGGCTCTATGTAGAGTACAGAAACCCTTGTTATTAGCGATGCCGGTGGCCGTTAAGTGAGCTGTGGTCAGTAACTTATTGCTCATGCTCTTGCACACACTCCATAGTAGGCCAAATGCGAGCGAGCAACAGCCAGTGGGATTCACCGACATCATGTCGACAGATGAGGTTCATTAAAATTACACTGTAATGACAGTTTCCCTTGGACTTTCCCAGCAAAACTGTCATGAGTCATTCACATAATAATTAGTCTACAAGCTTTCATTTTTTTAAGTTTCGTTGCATGCTGCTCAGACATTGGCAGTATTATTTATTTTAATTTAATAATTGAAAAAATTCAGTTTGTCTACAAAAAAAAAAAAGTAGCAGCTAGTAACTTTTGCCAAGCAGCTTTTTCTTCTGTCCTGTAATAACATTCAGTGAGCAATATCTGATAGTATATATTTTAATACATACTTAGCCAGTTTGCACTGAGCACCAAAATAGCTCCTTTGATGTTTTTTTCCAGTTGGAATCATGGACGAATTAAAGGTTTATTTTACCCAAAAATGGAAATGCAGTCATTATTACTCACCCTTATGTCGTTTCACACCTGTAATACCTTCTTTCCTTTTGCGAAAACAAATGGAGATCTTTTTGATGAAATCCGAGAGCTTTACCTCCATAGGCACCAACACAACTTACACATTTATAGTCCAGAATGGTAGGAAAGATATCGTTAAAGTACTCCATGTGACTTGTGGTTTAGTCTCAATTTTATTAAGCAATGCTTTGTTTGCACATTAATGCACAACTTTGGGGGTGAACTAAACCTGGACCCAACAGCATGTCATATGATTCAATTTCATCTATTGCATTCAGACTGCAATAAATTTAACATTACCGCCATCTCTCATGCACATGCACGCAGCATCAACCAGAGCCGCTTTGAGCTGTCCGGAAGACTACTTTCAATGTTCTTTGTAGGTTTGTTCATCAGTCATATTTAAAGGGTATTGCAATCACCGTTTATTTACTTTTTTAAAAAAAAAAAACCTTTAACTGTTACGTTTTCGCTAGACTTAAATAGTACGTGCTTGTTTTGGCAGATCTGAGATTTAAAGATGGCGCTACCGGAAATACTTCAGGACCAGGCATGCGCAGTAGCATTCCATCACCTTTGTTATTGTTTATGTCCTTGAAATGGTCTATATTAATCGCGGCTTGTGTGCAAACACATATGAGCATCATCACTGTGTCTGTCACGCGACTCTGTTCCCCTCTTGGGCTTGAGCTGATGGTAAAACTAAGGACATTATTAACTGTCTTTAATTCTGTTTTGAAAGCTGAAGCTCGTGATTATGGAAAGGGGCATTACATTTCCGATGAGTGCTTGCGTTGTTTGGCCAGTCACAATGCACTTTGTCAGCTGGCCAATCAGAGCAGACTGCATTTGTTGGAAGAAGGGACATTGTAGAAAACGAAGCGTTGAAGAGAGGCTGGGCATAGAGGACCTACAGTAATGTACAGTATTTGAAAAATAATGTGTTTTTTGAACATTAAAGCTTGTCAACATTCTGTTACACCAAATACACAAAATAATGATCTTTAAAAAAGCATCATATGACCCCTTTAAATCCACCAGTTCAGAATCTGGAGTTTGTACTTGCCTTGCCTTTGTGTTCAGGGATTCCCTTTTGTCTTTGGAGAAAGGGGGTTTCCCAAGTTGCTGATTGGCTGGAAGTTCAGTAGTCGTTGAAGTGACGTCTTGGTAAGCCAATGGTTGGGCATTGGCTGACAAATGGTTTCGGAGTCAGTTGCTGGTTGAAGTTTGAAGTGGGTGCAGTCGGAGCTGGACTTTGTGGCAAACTTAACTTAGAACATGAAACTGCTCTAAAAGACTGCTCTTTGTCACTTTAAATAGAACAGTCTTGATAAGCTCTTTGCACTACACCACTTATATTCTGCACTGTTTGTTTGTTTGTTTATCTCACTGGTTTGCACTATCTACCATGTGCCTTATGCCACTTTATCCATTTTTATATTATTATTTTTTATTTTTATATATTTTTTATTTTATGTTTTATTTTTACTTTTTTCTACATGTCCTTATTTGTATATTTGTAAGAGTTGCATTTTTGTGTATGTATGTATATATATGTGTATATATATATATATATATATATATATATATATTATTTGATTTGTACTTATCAGTATTTTTGCATTCTACTGTTAGTGTTTAGTGTTATCTGTATGCACCAGGGAGTAAGAGAGTAACGCAATTTCAATTCTCTGTATGTATGTACGGTACATGTGGCAGAATTGACAATAAAGCTGACTTTGACTTTGAAACTCAACGGAAAGAAAAGAAACTAAAGTAAAAGAATAAAAGGATTTAATGAGACTAGGTGGTTGTTCTTGTCATCGTGGTGTTAGCAGCTGGCATGTAAGCCAGAGCACGCTCAAAGAGCACTAAAAGGCAGCATCAAAACGTGGTAGCGAAAGGCAAGAAAAGCCAAAATGCAAAAAAAGCATGGTTTGATGGTGTTTAGTCACATCTCAAGTGGTGTCTTGACCAATTAAATACTGTCTTAGCTCAGGGTGTTGCTCTGTTTCTCCTTCCAATAAATAAATCAACATGTTATCTGGTCAGTCACATGGCCCGAACTTTCCCTCTCTTGCAGAGTATAATTTTGGACATGATTTCTATAACCAGATTATGATACATTTGACAAAGTATTGATTGGAAGAAATGTTTCAAGCTAGATTTTTTACACTCATACATACTATTCAATAGTTATTAAAAAGACATACACAATGAGTGATTAGGACTTGAAAGTAAAAAGTGTGGGTTACATACAGAATATAGAGTTATGCATAGAAATGATTAGTTGCTCATGAGACCTTTTAACCTCTTTGGTCTTCACAGAACACATTCTCACATCCACAGAATGGCACAGAAACTGTGTAGATGCACCTAAAATCATCTTAAAAGGACTTATGAGCAACTAATCATTTCTATGCATAACTCTATATTCTGTATATAACCCACACTTTTTACTTTCAAGTCATCATGACTTTCAAGTAAATCATGGATTTACATGTGATGGTCATACTGTGCATCTCTTTGACCATAAATATTGGTTACTTGCCCCAAATTTGACAATCTCCTTCCTGAGTTGGGATTATCAATAAGTGTTCTTTGTGTCAATGTTGTAAGCTGTTCTGTGAAAGAGGCTTGTCGGTTAGGCTTGCTTCAGACGGGATAGTGCTAGGTATCCGATTTATGACATCCTGTTGTCTTGGGCCTCTTTGTGGAATTTCGGCTCCTCAAGTTTCGATGTTCTGATCGAATCTTAAATTGTCTGATTCGCTCTGATATCCTACAGTATACAACACAAATCTTCACATCCACCAATACAATTAAATTAAATTCACTTCAAGTTTATTTGTATATCGCTTTTTCTGACAAAAATCGTTGGAAAGCAGCTTTACAGAAAATTAAAGTTTCTACATTATATTTAGTAGTAGCTTATCAGTGGTGACTGTCAAGTTGATGTCCATATGGCAGATATGTACAGTAAAAATCATGCAGTTAGTTAATGACATGTAATTGTAATGATGAGTCAAAGGAGTGAGGATCCATTTGCAGCTTTTAATAAAAGTAAACACAGTCGTACTGTCACGAATCCTGGCCATGAACTTTGCATCACTCACCACTAGAGGTCACTCTCCCATCACATGGACTTTCACTCAGTTACAGATCACTCATAGACTGCATCTCCCATCATTCACTGCACCCACACAGCTGTTCACAATGATCACGCTTGCACCTGTTCACCATCTCACAATCACCATCACCCAATCACACACACACACACACACACACACTATATAAACTCTGGACATTCTCTTTCACTCTGCCGAGTATTGTTTAGCCTAGCTGCATACGAAGCGTTTCCCAAGTATTCCTAGTCTGATTTCCTGTGTTCTGATTCTGCCCGTGCTCCTGGATTATTCTCTCTGCCTAGCCCTCTGGATACTGTACGCTGATCGTCGACCCACTCTTGCTTAACGGACTGCTCTTGTGTCTTGCCCATGCCATACCTGTTTGCTACTGCCTGACCCTGCCTGTATTGACCATGTTTCATAATAAAGCCTTGCAAATGGATCCGCATGTCTCACGTCTCGTCAACCCCATAACAGAATACTCGGCCAAACAAGGATCCAGCGGCTTTCCCAACCAACATTGGTCAGGTATGGATACAGCGATCCTGTTACTAGCCCTCAAGCAGGGAACTCGATCACTTGAGGGTTACATCACGGAATATTTGGCTTTGGCTAAAGGCTCAGATTTACCAGACTGTTTGTTAATAGACTTTTTCTGTGATGGCCTTAACCAGCCGTTGAAAGCAAAAGTAATTCAAAATGGCCCTCGTTTGTCATTAAGTCATTTCCTGGATTATGCTCTGTGGACTGTGGGTTCAGCATTCACTGTGGGGGTCGCGGAGGAACGAGACACCGCACCCAATTGTGAGATCACAGCCGCGCTAGAGCACGCTCACAAAATGGCGGCCACAACAACACCCCGTAGTGTCATTGCTGCCAGTCCCATACCAAATCAAGTCTCAGCTGATGTTAAAGAGCCAAGTCAAGTCTCAGCTGATGTTAAAAAGCCAAGTCAAGCCACAGCCTATGTTAAAAAGCCAAGTCAAGTCGCCGCTGATGTTAAAGAACCAAGTCAAGTCACAGCCTATGTTAAAAAGCCAAGTCAAGCCACAGCCTATGTTAAAGAGCCAAGTCACGTCGCCGCTGATGTTACAGAACCAAGTCAAGCCACAGCCTATGTTAAAAAGCCAAGTCAAGTCGCCGCTGATGTTACAGAACCAAGTCAAGTCACAGCCTATGTTAAAAGGTCAAGTAAAGCCACAGTTGATCATCACAGGTCAAGCCAAGCCACCAGTGATCTTCGTGAGTCAAGCCAAGCCACAGTTGATCGTCACGAGTCAAGCCAAGTCACAGTTGATTGTCACGAATCAAGCCAGGCCACAGTTGATCGTCACGAGTCAAGCCAAGCCACAGTTGATCGTCACGAGTCAAGCCAAGCCACAGTTGATCGTCACGAGTCAAGCCAAGCCACAGTTGATCGTCACGAGTCCAACCAAAGCACGGTTGATCATCACAAGTCAAGCCAAGCCACCAGTGATCTCCGTGAGTCACACCAAGCCACTGTGGATCATCATGAACTCACCCAACTCACAGCTGACCAGCCAGAGTCACGCCACGTCACAGCTGACCAGCCAGAGTCACGCCATGTCACAGCTGACCAGCCAGAGTCAGACCACGTCTCAGCTCCTCAGCCAGAGCCTCTTCACGTCTCAGCTCCTCAGCCAGAGCCTCTTCACGTCTCAGCTCCTCAGCCAGAGCCTCTTCACGTGTTTTAGTATGGTTTCTGTTTGTTGTTCAAAACTGATGTGAGACCAGTGTGGTGCTAATTCGGCAAGAGAAGGTGTCAATAAAAGGTCCGTACACCATACTAATCAAGCAATTACAACTGTTTATTGTTGGTACACACAGCTGATATCAATAATAATGATAATAATCATATGCATAAAAGAATACTGATAATCAAAAATAAACACTCATTAAAGAAGCAGAATGATCATAAACCAGTGCATAATATCAGAATGATCATGAGTAAATGGATAATAGATACACAAACTTAAGCATACACTAAAACTAAACCCCAAGCCTAATTACAGAACAATATACAACCTCAGAACTGTGCCATCATCTTCACACATCAGACGACTGGGGAAGTCCGTTTCAGTCACATCAGAAGACCAACACTTGTCCCGAGAAATGCCGGGCGACGTGCACTTATCCCACGGCTGAACTTCCACTGTTTCTGAAACAAACCCCATGTTTTATACTTTAAAATTTAGGTGCGGGTTAAGGACAACCCTCCAAGTGAGAGAGAAAGCAAGTTGGCCAGACTCGATCCCCCTCCCAGTTGGGTGCACTTGTTTCAATTACAAAAAGATGAACCATTAGTCAGCAATTTCTCTGAGGTTGCACAATTTTGCACCTGACACTACCCTACTGCCAACAGTTTCCAGCCTTATCTTGAAGGCCACAAACATAGACGCTCTCTGATACTTTCCCAAGAGAGAACTGCAACCTTGAATGTAACCCTTCCCAGAGTCTCAGTCTCTCATTGTTCATCCGTTGAGCGCTCAAAAAACAACCCATCCTTTACATTCAGTCCCTCGCTCAACGGAGAACCAAACTCCGAACATATCTCAGACACATCCTTCTGATATAGCAGCAAATATACATGTTAAACATAGTAAGTAAAGTAAAAAGTATCAGTAGGACTATTATGGGGTGGATAAATATGTTGAGAAGATGTCGTGCTTGTGGAGACCAACCTTCAAAGATAGACCACCAGCTATTGTGAGCAGTAGTCTCGATTGCTTTGCCCAAATAAGCAATTTAATCAGATGTGATTACAGTGTTAATCGCCAGTTTAGTCACATTATGCAGATGTTGCTTTGCCATGTCCTCTAATTTGGTTGATGCCCTCAGCAATTTTGCTTGTTTCTCTAAAGAGATGCCTAAGTTAGAATGCAAGACATCCCATTGAACTTGAGTCAAACCGTTTGTGCTAGTCTGATTGGTTAACCAATACGTTCTATTACCCCAAGTCCAAATGTATACATTCTGGAGGCATCCAGAAAATGGAAAGTAAGGCAATTTAAGATGTGGGTTCATTGTGGTAACACACAAAGTATGTGGTCCCACTTCAAACAAGATATCGGTTGGTATGGCATGGTCCCACTGGCAGACACCAACTTCTTCTGTTAAGCATGGATTGGAATGTCCTGTTCGCAAGGAGCAGATCATTCCTTGATCAGTGATATCACAATCAGAAACATCATAAGTTTGATTAGTATAAGGATTCAACCAATCACCGTTTAAACGCATAGTCCAATAAGATCCCTTGATTATAACAGGTAATATGTGATATTTACATAGTGTGTGAATTTCAGTTACGTTAAATTGTTCCCACTTCCCATAACACACAGTATCATTACAAATGGTACTGTGGGCATTTAACTTAAGCCAATATCCCTTATCAATTTTCCATAATTCCTTCCAAGCATTATAATTGGAAGACATTACTGTTTGCTGTACATTACGAAGTTGCATCTTCGCTGAAAGCATATTGAGATTGCATTCTGTCCAATTCAACCATTCTGACACATTATTCCAGCGGAAATCATTAATAGAATGCTTCAATATACGGGCAGAAACTACATCCCAATAAGCTTGATATTGCTGGGAATATATTCCAGATGGCATCCATCGCCCTAACTTTTGTAAGGCATCATGTGAATATCTCCCTACATTCGACAGTTTGTTAGCGATCACTTGTTTGTCAATAGTGTTAAGCACTCCTAAACCGGTACCTGTCCCTCCCAATAATGTATCATACCATGCTCGTTTGTTTCTACATTTGGGTATAGGAGGGAAGAGAATGGTCCAAAACACAGTTGTGTGTTTTACATCATGAGCAACAGGTGTACAAGTGTGTGGTATCGGTACAACATGTCGATCTAAGTGTTGTGGTTTACTAACCCATGGTATTACCGTCCCATATGTGGACCTGTTGTGAATTTCAGTAGAGTTAAACAATGTCAGTGGTCTTGGATTGTTGGTAACTACACTCTGTGACCCAGTAATGTTTTGACCATCACATTTTTGTGTAGTGTAGTTCCCTATACACATTGATACATTGGTTTGTACTTCTACTGACAGATTTGTTGGGCAATCTAATATTGGAAGATTGCAATGACCCCGAAAACATAGATTAGTCTTATATATCATGCAACCTCCGGTTGGTCTTAGTATGCCCACCGGACACGAAGCCTTAGCTTCACAGATGATATTGTCTTGTCTTCTAGTATGTGAGTCACTTTTCCATCGCAACACCAGTCTTTTGTACGATTTTACCTCTATCCCAGGCACTTGAGCGAAATAACCGATGATCCAGCCCAGGCTAATCAGTTCCATCAACAACATGATGACCTTCATGGTGACTCAGATATATTTTCCTCTCTCCAGCGCTTGATGGGAACACTATCTTTCCACAAAACAAAGCCTGCAAGACTGATCTGTACGGCTGAAACTATTGTGATTCGGTATGTGAACCACACTCGTCGTGCTCTTCCTCGACCCAAGATGACTCTTAGATCTTGACGTACATGGACAATTGCAGATTTTATCAACAACCCTGTTTGATGTTGATAGGCGTTTTCCTGTGACCACCACTCGCTTTGTCGGACGCAATGATGTCTCAACACTTTCCACACCCGATGATCAGCCAACCTTGGCTGATAGTGCCAGGTGATGTTATGCTCGAACAGAAGCTGATCTCTCTGGTTCCCCTTGGCGCGGGATGATGGACTTGTTGTTGCCAAGCAGAGCCTGTGTCGGTGTGACAGTAGAAGATCTGGCGAGCTGGATTGGATCAGCTCGGTTCCTTTTTCCTCTTCTAGCCAACGATGGACCTCGTCTCCAGACATCTTCGAGAAACAGCCATTTG
Source organism: Aspiorhynchus laticeps (assembly GCA_023376895.1). Classification (NCBI taxonomy): domain Eukaryota; kingdom Metazoa; phylum Chordata; class Actinopteri; order Cypriniformes; family Cyprinidae; genus Aspiorhynchus; species Aspiorhynchus laticeps. The sequence continues at coordinate 4,827,627 of CM041810.1, read as the reverse complement.
GTCAGCAGCCATCTCCATCAGTTCCTGCACACAAGAAAAACACACATACTTCGCAAACGTTACTATGACTCTCTGAGGATAACATTTATTAGCAGGGACATGTCTCCAGCGTTCTTCTCCTAAATTTTGCTGGATTGCCCTATATAAGGGTGGCCTCCGCCCTGTATCAATTAAGGCCCTGACATTTTGAACATTTTTAGTTTTCCAATAAATTTCCAGCGGTACATAGGGTCTAATATCTTCATGCGACCAAGAGGTTGCACGAATTGCGGGGGCTCGACCTGATTCCTAGTAGTGATGTTGTTTGGCCATTTCATCCAATTCTTTACGCGGGTAAAGACTCTTTTTCTTATTTTTTCCCTTCTTAGCTTTCTTTTTCCTTTTGGTCCCTGATTTGTTTTCACAGACCTTTGCCTTTTCTTCTGGTTCTTCCTCCGACTCATCCTCCGAAGAGGATGACTCTGAGGAAGAAGAAGACATAGCTTTCTTTTTATTCTTTGACTTGTACACAGAGTGGTTACATTTGCAAGTTGGTTCATTGAAGGACATTCGCTCACAACACTGCACCATGCTTATCTGTTTCACTGGTTGCGGCGGATCACCCTTAACCACTCCTTTCTTTCTAGCCATTTTGATTAACTCACTAGTGGGTTTTCCATCCATATCTTCTCTATTAACCCCTGCCTGTCGCAACAGAGCCCATAGCTGTTTTCTGGAAACCCCCTCCTGATTACCTCCCCATGTATTTCCTGACGAATTACCATTATTGGGAGTGAATCGTGGTTTCTCGATCTTATCCCATTCCCCCAAATCACCTAACTCCCGTAATCTGGTGACAGTACCCCCTATCGTCCAATCCTCTGCCCCCAAAAGGACAGCCATCACTGGTCCTTTGTACTGAGAAGGGGCATTCTTTATAATGGCATTTCTCATGGATAAAGTTAGTGGGGTGTCATCTAAATCTCCTGTATGCCCTGTGGCTACCGCTACTCTCATTGCTAATTCTCTTAAACGGGAGACAGCCTCAGTTAAAGTATGCCATTGTCCCTCCTTTGAGGGCCAACTACCCTCATCTGGGAAGCGTCGATACACTGCATTAGCAATAAGGGTTAACAAGCCACTTTCATTTGCATCAAGAATTTCTGCCTCACTTTTCATTCCAGCTCGGACAACTGGATCATTACACAGATCTAAGAAGTGCATACTATCAACAGCATCCACTCTGACCTGACTTGCTCCTTGATCATAAAGACGCACTAGCCAACGATCAAGAGGCTCTCCTGATTTTTGTTTCATTCGCTCTCTGATGTCTGAAATTTCATGATGAGTATAATCTTCCATCACATCTTGCCTGTTATTACCCAATGCTCCCTGCACTAATCTCCTTCTTTGAATTGGTTTTACCTGAAGAGATGGAGGATCAATTTCAGATCCCTCATCTGGACCGACATCTTCGTCCGGTCCAGTATCATAATCATCAGAATCCCAAATATTCCCATCCCAAGCGGACGGGTCCCACCCATCGGCATTTGCGGTAGCTACAAACGCCCGTACTTTACGTACATTTGGTTTTCGCTTCTTTTTAGCATTAACTTTGGCTACCTGAAGAGCAGCTTTTTCTGCCATACCAGTCATCTGATTAAGACGCTGGCGCAAAATTTCAGCTTGACCTTGTGCTAATGAGGCGCGCCCTAAGGCATCTGACATTTCTTTCATCATATTTTCAATTTCTCTAGCTTTCTGATCTGCACGCTCATGCTGCTTTCTGTAAGCAGTTAACACGATCCATAAGCGATTCTGTAACCCCTTCAATGGATCCTTTTCCGAGACAGCAACCTTTTTCAAGCATGATTCTACTTGATGCGGGTCTGCGTCCCTCAGCGCACCAGACCAGCACTGAGGTAACCCTCCGCCCTTTCTGAGTTCTCTTGCAACTGACTCATACAAAGTGTCATCCCACTCGGGAAGCACATCAGGCTCGGGCTCCTTCCCTTTCTTACGAAACATTGCATCAATATACCTCCAAAACACCCTTGAGACCTTCTCTGCCTCGCACCAAAATCACTTTAAATGTCTCACGATATCCTGTTCGTGACGCCAAAATGTTTTAGTATGGTTTCTGTTTGTTGTTCAAAACTGATGTGAGACCAGTGTGGTGCTAATTCGGCAAGAGAAGGTGTCAATAAAAGGTCCGTACACCATACTAATCAAGCAATTACAACTGTTTATTGTTGGTACACACAGCTGATATCAATAATAATGATAATAATCATATGCATAAAAGAATAATGATAATCAAAAATAAACACTCATTAAAGAAGCAGAATGATCATAAACCAGTGCATAATATCAGAATGATCATGAGTAAATGGATAATAGATACACAAACTTAAGCATACACTAAAACTAAACCCCAAGCCTAATTACAGAACAATATACAACCTCAGAACTGTGCCATCATCTTCACACATCAGACGACTGGGGAAGTCCGTTTCAGTCACATCAGAAGACCAACACTTGTCCCGAGAAATGCTGGGCGACGTGCACTTATCCCACGGCTGAACTTCCACTGTTTCTGAAACAAACCCCATGTTTTATACTTTAAAAATTGGAGGACAACCCTCCAAGTGAGAGAGAAAGCAAGTTGGCCAGACTCGATCCCCCTCCCAGTTGGGTGCACTTGTTTCAATTACAAAAAGATGAACCATTAGTCAGCAATTTCTCTGAGGTTGCACAATTTTGCACCTGACACTACCCTACTGCCAACAGTTTCCAGCCTTATCTTGAAGGCCACAAACATAGACGCTCTCTGATACTTTCCCAAGAGAGAACTGCAACCTTGAATGTAACCCTTCCCAGAGTCTCAGTCTCTCATTGTTCATCCGTTGAGCGCTCAAAAAACAACCCATCCTTTACATCACGTCTCAGCTCCTCAGCCAGAGCCTCTTCACGTCTCAGCTCCTCAGCCCGAGCCTCTTCACGTCTCAGCTCTTCAGCAAGAGCCTCTTCATGTCTTCGCCGAACTGCCAGAGTCTGTCACACCCAGAGATTTAAGGTCAGTCCTTCGAGTTCCCTGTCTGATATCCAGCGTGAGGGATGCACCACTGGTGTCTGCACGCGCTGCTGGTATCCCCAAATCCACTCACTTTGGCCCTCCTGTCCCTGAACTGATTTCTCTGTCTGAAGCGCTTCCCATGATAGGGATCGCTTTATGTTGCATTTGGGCTGCGTACACCACCATTGGACTACCTGAGGTAGCGACGTCCACCGTAATGTCTCCAGAGGTGGCAGCACCTGCTGCAGAACCTTCTGAAGCGGTGGTGCTTGCCTTAGCCCCTTGCAAGGTGGTGGCGCCCAGCAATATACTCTCACCCGGTCATGGTACCACCGTAGAACTTCCAGAGGTGGCGGCGTTAGCTGCAGAACCTCCAGAGGTGTCGGTGGTATCCTCCTATGAACTCTCACCCTGTCATGTCACGGCTAGGAAGGCCGTCTGTGAGCTCTGCTCCTGTCCTGTCACGGCTATGGAGGCCGTCTGTGAACTCTCGCCCTGTCCTGTCACGGCTATGAAGGCCGTCTGTGAGCTCTCGCCCTGTCCTGTCACGGCTATGAAGGCCGTCTGTGAACTCTCGCCCTGTCCTGTCACGGCTATGGAGGTCGTCTGTGAGCTCTCACCCTGTCCTGTCACGGCTAAGAAGGCCGCCTGTGAGCTCTCATCCTGTCCTGTCACGGCTATGGAGGCCGTCTGTGAGCTCTCATTCTGTCCTGTAACGGCTATGGAGGCCGTCTGTGAGCTCTCATCCTGTCCTGTCACGGCTAAGGAGGCCGTCTATGAACTCACGCTCTGTCCTGCCCCGGCCATAGAGGCCGTCAATGAACTTTCGCCCTGTCCTGCCCCGGCTAAAGAAGCCGTCTGTGAACTTTTGCCCTGTCCAGTCACGGCTGTGAAGGCCGCCTGTGAATTCCTGTCAGGCCCTGTCACGGCTAGGGAGGCCGTCAGTGATTCCCCGTCCGTCCCTGTCACTGCTATGGAGGCCGTCTGGGATTTCCTGTCCTGCCTTGTCACGGCTATGGAGGCCGCCTGTGACTCCCAGACCTGCTCTGCCACGGCCCCTGAGACCAGGAAGGCTCTCCCTGTGTTGTCTGTCTCTACTCTCCCTGTGTTGTCTGTCTCTGCTCTCTCTGTGTTGTCTGTCTCTGTTTCCCCCCAGATCTCAGACTCAGACATGGTTTCCTGCCTGGTCTATGGTCCTACCCCGGTCTGGTGGTCTCCGGTCCTGTCTGCTCCGCCCTGGTGGGCTCCAGTCCCGTCCGCTCCGCCCTGGTGGGCTCCAGGTCCGTCCACTCCGCCCTGGTGGGCTCCAGGTCCGTCCGCTCCGCCCTGGTGGGCTCCAGTCCCGTCCGCTCTGCCCTGGTGGACTCCGGGCCCGTCTGCTCCGCCCTGGTGGGTTCCAGTTCCATCCTCTCCACCCTGGCTTCCACATGGACCTGGCCCTCCTTCCCTTCCCCTGTTCCGCTTCCGCTCCACCACCCTCCTGGATTCGATAATGTGTGGAGCGTCTGGAAGCCGCTCCTTGGGGGGGGGGGCTATGTCACGAATCCTGGCCATGAACTTTGCATCACTCACCACTAGAGGTCACTCTCCCATCACATGGACTTTCACTCAGTTACAGATCACTCATAGACTGCATCTCCCATCATTCACTGCACCCACACAGCTGTTCACAATGATCACGCTTGCACCTGTTCACCATCTCACAATCACCATCACCCAATCACACACACACACACACACACTATATAAACTCTGGACATTCTCTTTCACTCTGCCGAGTATTGTTTAGCCTAGCTGCATACGAAGCGTTTCCCAAGTATTCCTAGTCTGATTTCCTGTGTTCTGATTCTGCCCGTGCTCCTGGATTATTCTCTCTGCCTAGCCCTCTGGATACTGTACGCTGATCGTCGACCCACGCTTGCTTAACGGACTGCTCTTGTGTCTTGCCCATGCCATACCTGTTTGCTACTGCCCGACCCTGCCTGTATTGACCATGTTTCATAATAAAGCCTTGCAAATGGATCCGCATGTCTCACGTCTCGTCAACCCCATAACACGTACAGGCGTGGTCGATCAATTGTAAACAGGGTTATCAGAGATGAGAAAAAGGCAAATTAATAAAACAGGCGAGTGATCGGGGCAGGCAGCAAGCAGAGTAAACAAAAGTCCATACAACAGTGCAAGAGGGTCAAAGGCAGGCAGTGCACAATCCAAAAACGAGAGAAACAGTCCAGTGTCAAACACAATAATCCAATAGAGAAGATAATAACGCTCAGAAATGTCAGCCGGGGCAAAACTATACTTTACGAAGAGTGAGTGTGAAGCAAAGGTTTAAGTAGTCCCTTAAACAAGCACCAGGTGAGCTGTAATCAATGCCAGGTATGGGTGATGGGAAATAGAGTTTGAGGGAAAAAGTCAATACTCGGGTGATGGCGACCTCTGGTGACGACCAGGGGGAACCACAGAGGCCGGATTCGTTACAGTAATCAAACAGATTGTGAACACTATTAACAGCAATGATTATATGTTGCGATCAAACTTATTGCAAAATTTGGTAGTTTTGCATGTTGGTTCAGAGTTGACATCAACTGAGGTCCTCTGAGGGGTTGGCATCATTTCATTACATTTATTTATTTATATAGCACAAATAAACACAACAGGAGTTGACCACTGTGCTTCACAGAGTATAGAAACTAAGATACAAGATAAAAAAGAAAGAAAGCAGTAAACCATAAAAACATAAAGCATAATTAAGAATTGCTAAATGCTCTGGCAAAGATAAGACTTTAACTTTGATTTAAACTCATGCACAGAGGACAGGGATCTCAGATAGAAAGGAAGACTATTCCAGAGCCTAGGTCCAACAACGGCGAATGCACGATCCCCTCTTGACTTCAGTCGTGTTCGGGGCTGAGCTATAGAGTAACTGTTTGTGGACCGTAGACTAGAGGCTGACATTTTTTCGGGAATCCCACGGGTCACAGGATTGGGACGGGACAGGAAAAAATGGCAGCGGGAGTGGGCAGGACCAGGAATAGTAATGATATACCTAACTTTATACACAAATATACCTTTTATATAAATAAACTATAAACTGTTTATTTTAATTCTGAACTCAATTCTAGTTGCCCTGACTCTTTATGCTTTCCACCTGTTTGCTTTGGTGTGGCTGGTTAAGTGAATGACGCAGTCGGTGACAGACAGATTCTTAATGGCTGGTCTATGTGGTAATATCCAAATGCTCACCTATCATTCATCGACCTCAAATATGGCTTTTCATCTGAAAGATGTAGTAGCAACTTTACATGGCCGCTCAATATGATGTTAACCTTGAAAAATGTGCGCTATTGAAGTGTTTGTGTGGAGAGTGGATGCTGAATAGCGTGCTCGCTGCAGGACAGGCGCCAGTGCCCTCACTTGCTCTTAAAATCTCCTATAATTTTTGGTCATACAGATAAAAGTAGCCTAATACATCTTTCGAATCCGTAAAGACTCTACGTTTATTTGTGTGCACTCAGAATAACAACGAAACATTGTGCATTAAAGCAAACAGGATGCGCTTAGGTCTCTGTGAACTTGAGCGAGAAAAATATATCTATAGAGAGTGAAATGTCTACTTTTAAATGAATTTTTTTTTAATAAAAAATCCACATAGAAAATGTGTGTTAGCATGGATGATTTACATGAAATGTTATGTGTGCAACACTGTGCATAAGCTGGCTTTCAGTTCATTATAATAACAAAAAACTAAATTTTTGTTTTGTTTTCCAACTAAGGTGGGCACGCTGTGATCTGTACTATATTTTTATTGTAACTGACAGATTTCGGCCAAAAAACAACAAAAAAAAAACAACAACATGGGAGTGGGAGGGAATGGGAGTCATTCTTCCGGGAGTGGAATGGGACGGGATTTTCCCCCAGTTTTTTCGTGGGATTGGGATGGGACGAGATTTTTTTTTGTGGGAGTGGGACGGGAGAGGTTTGAAAATCCACTCCCGTGTCACCCTCTACCGTAGACACCTGCTTGATGTATTCAGATTTAAAAGATCAGACAGATATGAGGGTGCAAATCCATTTAGAGATTTAAAAACAAACATCAATATTTTGAAATCAACTCTATAACGTACCGACAGCCAATTTAGAGCCATTAAAATAGGAGTAATATGTTGATGTTTGCGGACTCCCTTTAAAAATCTGGCTGCAGCGTTTTGAACCATTTGAAGCCTTGTAAAAGAAGACTGGGAAATTCCAGCATATAAAGAATTACAATAATCCAATCGAGATAAAACGAAAGCATGTGTGACTCTTTCAAGATCTTTGGGTGACAGAAAAGGCTGTACTCTAGACAGAAGTTTCAGATGAAAAAAGCTTGACTTAACTACTGTGTTTATGTGTTGATCAAACTTAAAGGAAGAGTCCAGAGTAATTTCCAAACTTTTCACAGTTGGTTTTATATAAGAGTGCAGATTTCCAACATTAACAGTGGGTTTTTTCTTTCCCCACAGAGGGTCCAAACACAATTGCTTCAGTTTTACTCGCATTAAGGTGTAGAAAATTTGAGGACATCCAGGATCTTATATCATTTAGACAAGCAAGCAAGGTTTCTAAGCCTTTCTTGTCAGTGTGCTTAAAAGGCAGATAAATTTGAGTGTCATCTGCATACAAGTGAAAAGACACTCCATGCCTTCTAAGAATCGAACCTAGAGGTAATATATATAATGAAAACAGAGTTGGGGACAAAATGGATCCCTGAGGAACACCGCAAGTAAGGGGAGCTATGGAAGAGACAGAGCCACCAATGCCAACTGAAAAGGTCCTATCAGTAAGAAAAGATTTAAACCAACTGAGGGCACTTCCACGGATGCCCACATAATATTCGAGACGTGGTAATAGAATGGCATGATCAACAGTATCAAATGCTGCACTCCAAGTCCCAGAGCATTAAAATGACTGAGTCTCCTGTATCGACAGATGGCAGGATGTCATTCAAAACTCTTAATAGCGCAGATTCAGTACTGTGATTCGTCCTAAAACCGGATTGGAATTTATCAAGGATAATATTATCATCAAGGAAGCTCTGTAACTGCAGTAGCACTGTTTTCTAAAGAATCTTAGCTATGAAAGGTAGATTAGAAATCGGTCAAAAAATTTGATAACTCAGTAGTATCCAAATTAGGTCACCATAGCATGTTTACAGAGAGCGGGAACAGAGCCTAAAAGAAGGCTTTTGTTGATAATTAACAGGATCCATGCCCCAACACTGTCAAATATATGTTTAAAAAAATGAGTAGGAACAATGTCAAGAGAAGAAGTAGTAGGCTTCAAATTGGTGACTATATCTGTTAGACATGACATGGTAATTGGCTGAAAATAATTTAAAAACCTGGTGGCCATAACAGGGTCTGCTGAATCGCCAGATGAGGGTAATATAGACTGTCTAATCACTACTATTTTGTCAACAAAAAAACCTCTGAAATTTTTCACACAGAGAGGAAGATTCAGTGATATACTTGTTTCCAACGGCGTTAAAAACAGAGTTTAAAATATTAAACAAAGTTTTTAGTAATTATCTCAGAGAAATAGCAAGACTTAGCGTCTTTGACAGCTTTCTGGTATGATATTAAAGACTCCCGTAGTATTTCATAGGACACCTGTAGCTTATCCTTTTTCCATCTGTGCTCCGCTCTTCTGCAAGCTCGTCTTAGATGGCGAGTGTTACTGTTCATCCATGGCTCAAATTCAATTCAATTCAAGTTTATTTGTATAGCGCTTTTTACGATACAATCGTTGCAAAGCGCTTTACAGGAAATTAAGTCTCTACAATATATTTATACATTGTAGAAACTTAATATATTAACTTATGGCAAAATTTGTTAATTCTGCATGTTGTTGGGGGATCAGAGGTTGGCATCCTCTGAGGTCCTCCGAGGGGTCGGCATCATCTCTTCTCAGGTGTTTGGTCATCTCAGATCATTTAATGGCTGGATCCAGACTGAAGCTTGTGTAATTCCTAGTTACCACGGGATGTTAATCCCGTGGCAGAAACAGAGAAACAAAGAGACATAATTAGTGTAGCTGTTGTTCCATTCAAGCAAGAATTATTTGTTCAACCCAAGCTAAAGAATAATAATGTGCATTTGATCAGATATAACTGCAGTACAAGATTATGAGATGCATTATATGAATGCATTATGTGAATGCTTGGCTAAAGAGATGTGTCTTTAATCTAGATTTAAACAGAGAGAGAGAGTGTCTGAACCCCGAACGTTATCAGGAAGGCTATTCCAGAGTTTGGGAGCCAACTATGAAAAAGCTCTACCTCCTTTAGTGGACTTTGCTATTCTAGGTACTACCAAGAGTCCAGAGATTTGCGACCTTAGGGAGCGTGATGGATTGTAGCGAGATAGAAGACTAGTTAGGTACGCAGGAGCTAAACCATTTAGGGCCTTATAGGTAAGTAATAATATTTTGTAACTGATACGGTACTTAATATGTAGCCAGTGCAGAGACTGTAAAATTGGGGTAATATGATCATATTTTCTTGACCTGGTAAGGACTCTAGCCGCTGTATTTTGGACTACCTGTAGCTTGTTTATTGAAGATGCAGGACAACCACCTAGCAGTGCATTACAATAGTCCAGTCTAGAGGTCATGAATGCATGAACTAGCTTTTCTGCATCAGAAACAGGTAACATGTTCCTTAGCTTGGCAATGTTTCTAAGATGGAAGAATGCTGTTTTTGTAACATTGGAAATATGTTTTTCAAAAGACAAGTTGCTGTCTAATATAACACCCAGACTTTTGACTGTAGAGGAAGTAACAGGACATCCGTCTAGTTGCAAATTGTAATGCAAGAGATTCTGTGTACTGTTATTTGGTCCAATAAGTAATATCTCTGTCTTATCTGAATTGAATAGGAGAAAATTATTGGTCATCCAATCTTTTACATTTTTAACACACTCAGTTAACTTAGATAATTTAGAAGTTTCGTCTGGTCTTGTTGAGATATATAGTTAAGTATCATCAGCATAGCAATGGAAACTAATCCTGTATTTTCTAATAATATTACCAAGGGGCAGCATGTATATTGAAAACAGCAGAGGACCTAGGACATATCCTTGTGGTACTCCATACTTTACTGGTGATAATTGAGATGACTCCCCATTTAAATAAACAAAGTGGTAGCGATCGGACAGGTAGGATCTAAACCATCTTAAAGCCTGCCCTTGAATACCTGTATAGTTTTGTAATCGATTTACGAGTATGTCATGATCTATAGTGTTGAACGCAGCACTAAGATCAAGTAAAACTAGCAATGAGATGCAGCCTTGGTCTGATGCAAGAAGCAAATCATTTGTAATCTTAACAAGTGCAGTTTCTGTGCTATGGCGGGGCCTGAAACCTGACTGAAATTCTTCACAGAGATCATTTTTTTGCAAGAATGAGCACAATTGAGCAGACACAACTTTTTCTAAAATTTTAGACATAAACGGAAGATTTGAGATGGGTCTGTAATTTGCCAGTTCACTAGGATCTAGTTGTGGCTTCTTAATAAGAGGCTTAATAACTGCCAGCTTGACTGGTTTAGGGACGTGACCTAAAGATAACGATGAGTTAATAATATTGAGAAGCGGTTCTTCTGCTACAGGTAACTCTTTCAGTAATTTAGTGGGTACAGGATCTAATAGACATGTTGTTGGTTTAGATGTGGTGATAAGTTTATTTAGCTCTTCCTGTCCTATAGTTGAAAAGCACTGCAGTTTTTCTTTGGGTGCGGTGAATGAGGCTGAAGTACTAGACACCGTAGAATCTACATTAGTTATTGTATTTCTGATGTTATCTATTTTATCAGTGAAGAAATTCATAAAGTCATTACTTTGAGGTACGATATCTATATCAGTAAGATCAATTCCATGCGATATAATTAAATCTAGCGTGTGATTATAACGATGAGTGGGCCCGGTGACGTTTTGCTTGACTCCAAAAGAGTTTATTAGGTCAGTAAACGCAAGTCCTAATGCATCATTTGGATTATCAACATGAATGTTAAAATCTCCGACAATTAGCGCTTTATCAGCATTAACCAATAGGTCTGAGAGGAAATCTGCAAATTCTTTTAGGAAATCTGTATATGGCCCTGGCGGTCTATACACAGTAGCCAGAGCAAGAGATAGGACAGATTTCTTTTGCATATCTGACAGTGTAACATTAAGCATAAGTATTTCGAATGAGTTAAACCTGTATCCTGTTTTCTGAGTAACATTGAGAATATCACTATATATTGTTGCGACACCGCCGCCATCACCAGTCTGACGGGGCTCATGCTTATAACAGTAGCTTGGTGGAGTAGACTCATTTAGACCAATATAATCATTTGGTTTAAGCCAGGTTTCAGTCAAACAGAGTACATCAAAACTATTATCTGTGATCATTTCATTTACAATTATTGCTTTAGGTGTGAGTGATCTAATGTTTAGGAGCCCAAGCTTTAAAAATAGTTTTTGTTCATTTATTTTGCATTTTTCTGGTTTAATCACGATCAGATTTTTTCTAGATCCTGTGTTAAATTTATATTTTGACCTCACTATTCGGGGAACAGAAACAGTATGTATAGTTTGGACAACGCAATTACTTCTATCATTTAAGTGGGTAGAACAAAAGTCATCATAGCAGTTATTTGAGAATTGGCTTACTAGTCAGATGGAGCGTAGTGTCCTGGAGATGTTGTCCGACAGGAGTTCCGCTCCGACTCTGCTGGGGTGCAGGCCATCAGCACGGAAAAGCCTAGGACGCTCCCAGAAAAGATTCCAATTATTAACAAAGAGCAGTTTCTGTTCTTTACACCATGACAATAACCATTCGTTTAAATCAAACAGTTTACTGAACCTTTCGTGTCCTCGTCGGTATGTGGGAAGCGGTCCTGACACGATGATCGTCGTCGCGGGCGATGTGCTGCGTACCGTCTCGATCAGGCTCCTGAAGTCCCTCTTCAGTGTCTCCGTCTGCCGCAGCTTGGTGTCGTTCACGCCCGCGTGCAGCACGACCGCTCCGACGCTCTCGTCATCCTTCAGGATCGCGGGTATCTGCACTGAAACATCGAGAACACGAGCACCAGGGAAACAGTGTGTGTGCACTTTACCTTCAGCTAACGTAGCACGGACGTGCCAGATGATGGAGTCTCCGACGATCACAGCGTCACGTTCCGTCTCGTGGAGGGGGGGTGAAGCGGTTTCGGGTGGAGATCTCGAAGACCGGAAGCGGCGGAGGGGGAGATGATGTAGCCCGAGGCCTCGCTCGCGTCTTCCGCTGCTGCCGCACCCAGGGTCCGTGGTATCCCGGCGCCGGAGTGAAGGACATCTGAGAAGATCGCGTCCTGGGTGCACGGGGCCTGTGCAGAGAAACACACGGTGTAGAGGTGGTGGGAGTGTTAGCAGCGCACTGTATACTTACCTCGGACCTGTGAGCGTCAGCCCGGAATGTTTCCAGCGCAGTTTGCCACTCTCTCAGCTGGGCCTGTCTCTCCAGCAGCTCGTTGATCTGCTTCTCCACGGCCTCCAGCTCCAGCTGCACCGAATGCAGCTCGAACGCATCCTCACCTGCACTCAAAGGTAGACACAAATCCGCCATTAAAGTAAGTAGCAGTGGAACAATGGTTATGTGTGTGAATAGGGTATTAGCTGTGTTAGCGCGCCAAGCGGCTGCCACGTTGGCGGTGCTAACGGGCTATAAGCTAATAGCGGACTTGGGAAATCAGAATAGAACTAGTGATAACAAGGCGCCCTGATTGTTTTTGTTGTAGAATGCGATAGGGGATATATTCACACGTTATAGAAACGACAAATGATGGTGTATAAAATTGATTTTAAGAGATAAAATAGACGATAAAGAAATAACTTAACGGAGCTCAAACTCAAAACGCGTCAGCAACAAACAGGAAGTGACGTATATCTCTGTTGTGTGTGCACTGTATGCTTTCAAACCAACTTTTTCAAATGTGCTTTTCTGATGTTTAAATCTCAGAGGGGCCACAGTATCAAGTACGTTGGTACATAAAGAGTTAAATACAATTTGTATTTTATCAATTGTGACACGTGTCCCGGGCACCTATCAGCGTCGCCCTGGCAATGGAGGAGATTCACCTGCACGCAATCACAGTGGGCTGATCGGTCCCAGCTGAGGCTGCTCAGGAGAGGGCTACAAAAGCCAGGACAACACAGAGTTTGGTGAGCAACGACTCCAGAAGGCAGCCAACTAATGTTTCTCTGTCATTTCTTCCAGAAAGCAGTTGACCGATCAGCCCGCCCCACGAGCACTGGACACCGGACCCACTGCATGCAGCCGGCAGGCGAACAGGATCACGGAGCACGGAAGAATCACCACAGACACGTTGGCACCTTCACTTTATTTTATTTGTTCAATAAACACCCTCCGGGGACCTTTTTGCACAACAACCTGTCGTGTGATTCTTCAGCCCGCCACACTGGTGGAGAATGCAGGCAGATTGCTGAAGAATCACCGACACCCCGCAATCACCGTAACCTCATTAATCTTTTTTTCTTTTCCCCCCTTTCTTTTTTTTTATCGTATGGATCTCTCGTCAGGCGGCGACTCCTCCCCAGCCATGGAAGAGCTCCTAAAACATCTGACGGAGATAAGCATGCGACAACAGCAAATTGTCGAGCATATGGCTGCACGACAAGGAGAAACAGAGCGTGAAGTCGCCGCTCTTCGCTTCACCACCGCCCAGCAGGTACAGCTACCGGACCCCCGCGCTCACGCGGCTCAGCTCCTGCCGAAGATGACCGTCCACGACAACATCGAACATTACCTGAGCATGTTCGAGACCATCGCCTCACGGGAAGGCTGGCCACGCGAGGAATGGGCCCGGATTCTGGCACCGCTGCTCACCGGGGAGCCACAGCGGGCCTACTTCTCGCTGCCCGTGAGCCAGGCGGACTCGTATAATGAGCTCCGCAAGGAGATCCTGGCCCGCGTAGGCCTGTCCCCCATCGCCGTGGCCCAGCTCTTCCGGACATGGGAATACAACAGCCGGTTGCCAGCCCGCGCCCAAGCGGCAGAACTCACCCGCCTCGCCCAGCACTGGTTGCTCGCCGGGAACCCCAGCGCTGCCCAGGTAGCAGAACGTGTCGTCGTGGACCGGTACCTTCATGCCCTACCATGACCCCTTCGGCAGGCAGTCGGCATGCGTAACCCACAGTCCGTGGGGGACCTAGTGGAAGCCATTGAGCTGGCCGACGCGACACAGCAAAGAGAGGCTGGGTAGCGAGCGCCGCCATTTCCCCGGAGGGTGTACCAGGAGCGACGCCCGCCAGAGGGCACCCAGCGCACAGCTAACAGGCCAGAGGTTCCCGGCACGCAGGACGAGCCAATGCCAACGGAGCCACCACGCGCGGCAACGCATGCCTGGCTGGCAGGCTGTGCCGTTCATCAGGAGCTACCGAGAGAGGCGCCCCAGGCTCAAATATCCATCAATGGGCGACCGTATCTGGCCCTTCTTGACTCAGGCAGTGCGGTGAGTTTGGTGCAGTCCTCCATAATTTCCCCGCGGGTAGGAGTCAAGGCCCGCCTGCCTATCACCTGCATACATGGAGACACCCGGAGTGTACCAACCCGGCGGGTCACGGTCACCGCGAGCCCAGGCACCTGGCCCCTGGAAGTAGGCGTGATAAAGGATCTGCCGATACCTGTGCTCCTGGGAAGGGATTGGCCGGGGTTTCAGGAGTTGCTCGCCGAAGTCACAAAGCCTGCCAGCCCTGCCGGGAACCGCCGGAAGCCAAAGAGGAAGCCCAGCCGAGGTCCCCGACGGCGCACCGCCCTCCTTGCGTCAGCCAGCGCCAGGGAAGGTGAGTCCTCCTCCCAAAATTCTAACCTTTTTTATGATGTCTTCCAGCAGGTTAGGGGAGGGGGAGAATTTGCAAAGGAGCAGCTCGGGGACGATCGGCTGAAACATTGCTGGAAACAAGTGAGGGTGGTTGAGGGAAAAGACGTCCAGCCGCCACCACATCCCACCCCTCACTTCGTCGTCCAGAATGGCCTGTTAAACTGTGCCGCACAGCGGAGAGGGGAGGAGGTAAAACTGCTGGTGGTGCCCCGTTCCAAAACGGAAACCATTATGGAGCTCGCCCATTCCCATCCTATGGCTGGCCACTTGGGGGCCCACAACACGGCGCAACGCATCAGGGACAGGTTTCACTGGCCCGGGCTGGATGCAGAGGTCAAGCGGTTCTGCCAGGCATGCCCGGAATGCCAGCGGACGGCACCACAAACCCCTCCCCCATCTCCACTGATACCGCTTCCCATTATCGAGGTGCCCTTTGAGCGGATAGGGATGGATCTGGTAGGGCCGCTACCGAAGTCTGCCCGGGGACATGAGCACATCTTGGTCATTGTGGATTATGCCACCCGGTACCCGAAAGCGATCCCCCTGCGAAAGGCTACGTCCAAGGCCATTGCCCAGGAACTTTTCCTGTTGTGTAGCAGGGTCGGCATACCCCGAGAGATACTGACCGACCAGGGCACCCCCTTCATGTCCCGGACGATGGCTGACCTATGCCGCCTCCTGCAGGTAAAACAGCTCCGTACCACCGTCTACCACCCTCAGACCGATGGGTTGGTCGAACGGTTTAATAAGACGTTGAAGCAGATGCTCCGCCGCGAGGCTGCGGACGACCGTCGGGATTGGGACCAAATGCTGCCGTATGTACTGTTCGGCATCCGGGAAGTCCCCCAGGCCTCCACCAGGTTCACTCCTTTTGAACTTCTGTTCGGGCGACAGCCCCGCGGCCTGCTCGATGTCGCCAAAGAGGCATGGGAGCAGCAGCCAGCCGCCCATCGGTCCACGATCGAACACGTGAGGGAGATGAGGAAAAGGATAGACCGTGTCATGCCACTCGTCCGGGAACATCTGGCCGCTGCCCAAGAAGCGCAACGTCGTCACTACGACCAGGCGGCCCAACCACGGGAGTTTCAACCAGGGGATTATGTCTTGGTTCTCGTTCCCACAGCCACCTGCAAGTTCCTGGCCAAGTGGCAGGGCCCTTACATCATCACTGAGAAAGTGGGGCCCGTAACCTATCGAGTACGCCAACCCGGACGAAGAAAAGAGACTCAGCTATACCACATCAACCTGTTGAAACGTTGGGTGGGGACGAGAACCCAGGTGGCAGCCTTGGCCACCGCATCTCCCGTGGTTGTCGACATCAACCCCCACCTGTCGGCCGCCCAGAAGACGGAGCTCTAACATCTGGTCGGTCAATTCTCTGATGTGTTCTCCCCGCTCCCCGGGCGGACGCGGGTCCTCCAACATGACGTCCGCACACCACCAGGGACTATTGTGCGACAGCGGCCCTACAGAATCCCAGAGGCCCATCGACACGCTGTTGAGGAGGGAGTTCAGGAGATGCTGAAGTTAGGTGTCATCGAGCCCTCCCGCAGCCCCTGGTCCAGTCCGATAGTCATGGTCCCGAGACCGGACGGTACCCTCCGGTTCTGTAACGACTTCCGCCGCCTAAACGAGGTCTCCGAGTTTGATGGATATCCAATGCCGTGGGTCGACGAGCTGCTGGAGCGGCTGGGGAGAGCCCGGTTCATATCCACGCTCGACCTCACCAAGGGCTACTGGCAGGTGCCATTGTCAGAGACTGCCAAGCCGAAGACCGCCTTCTCCACACCCAGTGGCCACTGGCAATACCGGGTTCTCCCCTTCGGGCTGCACGGGACTCCAGCGACCTTCCAGCGGATGATGGACATCCTGCTGAGGCCCCATCAGACGTACGCAGCAGCCTACATCGATGATGTCGTCATTCACTCGGAGACCTGGAACGACCACCTGGAGCAGCTCCTGAGGGTACTACTCGAGCTGCGGCAGGCTGGGCTCACCGCCAACCCCAAGAAATGCCACCTCGCCCTGCCGGAAGCAAAATACCTCGGATTCCAGGTGGGCCGGGGCCTGGTCCGTCCGCAGGAGGGAAAGGTGGCAGCGATCCTCTCGGCCCCGAAGCCCACCACCAAGAAACAGGTACGGGCCTTTTTGGGGTTGGCTGGTTACTATAGATGCTTTATCCCTAACTTCTCCTCCTTAGCGACGGCCCTGACCGACCTGACCAAGAAGGGACAGCCAGAGAAGGTGAGGTGGGGACCCCGTGAAGAGGAAGCATTCAACAGGGTGAAGGCGGCGCTCACCTCTGAGCCAGTGCTGCGCGCTCCTGACTTTAACTGTCCCTTCTTGTTGCAGACGGACGCATCCGACACCGGAGTGGGAGCTGTGTTGTCCCAGGTGCAGGACGGTGAGGAACACCCGGTGGTCTACATCAGCCGGAAGCTGTCCACCACGGAACAACGGTATGCCGCGGTGGAGAAGGAGGCGTTGGCCGTCAAGTGGGCAGTCCTGGACAAAAACTAGACAAAAAACTAGACAAAAAAACGGAAAATAAACACGGGAGAGAGGGAGCACCGCTTACTTCTGTTTTTGAGGTCCGGTATTCAGTCACAATTCGGCTGGAGCAGAGAACGAGGAGACGAGGAATACAATCTTCTTTTAATGAAGCACAAACACATGGAAACATGGAGCACGGGGGTAAGACAAACAATACCGGACATCAGACACGGGGAAAACCAAGGCTTAAGTACAGGGGACTAAACTAGATGATTAAAGACACAGGGCTGGGGACTAATGAACAAATAATGACACAGGACTGGGAACTAATAAACTAATGACGAGGACAGGAACAGGAACAGGAAGACCAAATATGGGCACAAGAGGGAGGGAAACACAAGACATGGGGACACAGGTCTGACAATATGAGTGTTTTCAGTCAGGATTTCGTTCCAAGCATAGTACGGAAACCGCCCTGGTGAGAGTAACTAATGATCTGTTAATGGCTGCTGATGGTGGGTTTTTATCTATTCTCATTCTGCTTGATTTGAGCGCAGCTTTTGACACCATCTCACACAATATTTTGTTGAATCGTTTATCTGCTATTGGTATCTCTGGTATTCCTCTCGCCTGGTTCACTTCTTATCTTTCTAACCGTACACAGTACGTAAAACTAAAAAGTTTTCATTCCCAACCCTTTCCTTTTAGCTGTGGCGTTCCTCAAGGTTCTGTCCTAGGTCCTCTATTGTTCCTAATCTATCTTCTCCCACTTGATAATATCTTTTCTAAATTTGGTATTAAATTTCACTGTTATGCTGATGAAACAAAGCTTTATGTATCGACTAAGCCTGACTCCATTCTTCCACCTGTCTATCTTACTAACTGTCTCCACGAAATAAAAAGTTGGTTCTCTGCTAATTTTCTTAAACTTAATGGCAGTAAGACTGAAGTAGTACTTATAGGTACTAACTCTAATCTTTCTAGGTCTTGTAGTTTTTCTTTATCCATTGATGGTTCCTCCGTTTCTCCTTCTCATCAGGTTAGGAACTTCGGGGTCATCTTTGACAGCACCTTTTCATTTGAAGCTCACATTAATAGTACAGCCCGGTCTTGTTACTTTCACCTTCGTAATATTGCTCGCCTTCATTCATCTCTCACTCCACACAGTACTGCCATTCTTGTTCACTCACTAGTCACCTCTCGCATCGATTAGGGTAAGCCTATTAAGCTCACGTACCCATTAAGCACACTTCCATTTTTGAGATCAGATCATAAAAACAAAAAATAATTTATTATCCTACTTGATGTCTTAACCAATTGATGCATTTGTTACTATATACCTCCTATAATTTCAAGTCAATCAGATCATTGCACACAGAGATATGGGTCTCCATATGTTCACACTGTCCGACGGCCATTTTGAAAGCTGTCTAAAAACTTTCACCAAAACAGGAGCCCCATAAATGTGTGTTTTTTAGATGTTTAAGCCTCTATTTTGGGTAAGTTTCACTACTTATTGTAAAATTAAGAGATTAATGTTCAGACGTTTGCATATTATAACCTGGAACTTGGATGTGGGAAATAATTACATTAGATCCAAAAGATAGTTTTAGCAACATAGCGCAGATGCTACAAAACACAGTTAGCTGACTAGCTGTATAAGATTGTGTGCTACGCTAACATATAACTTCACATGCATTACTCGCATGTACTTTTACATCCATAATATTATAAATTGACAGTTTATTGCTGGTCTGTCGTTTTACAGTGCTGTAATTTTTTAAGATTTCATTTTATTTTAAGGTGAGCTTAAAGGGTGCACTACTATGAAAATCATACAGCTTCAGTGTGACATCAATAAGAAAAAGTATGATTTCATAGTTATTGTTAATAATAGTTGTTCATATTAAAATATGTATGAACTTAATACATGGCCTAGACTATTTATTCAGCAAAATCCTGTCATTTTAATAAATATTACATGAAATATATTAAAAATGGTTGCTGCTCCAATTAAGCTCACTGTGCTTGTTAAGCTCTTCCACATTGAACGTCTATGTAATTACTTCATAAACAGACTTTACATATAAACTGATGGTTGTCACTCTAAGTTAAGTTAATCGATTATCTATGGAATCAGTCCACTCAAATATGCAGACTGGCACTGATCTTTGGCAACTAGCATCAACTTTTCCAGACTGTAAATATGTTGAAATTCGGGACAAAAATCATGTAGTTTATTCCAGTCTTAAGAGACTTTTGATAAGTTAACAACCATTTAAAAAAGAGGTTTATAATGAGGCTAATTTCTATGTTCATCCCCATGAATTAAATGTTTTATTGGTTTGTTTTATTTGATTTTTGAATGTGTTACTTAGCTGAACGTGGACTAGTATGTTACAATGTGCTTAAATGACACTTCATTATGAATATCTAACTGATCGACTTGAATGCCTTGTTGCTTGATTTTAGTGTTCTGTTGTTGTTTTTTTTTAGATTGACTTTGTGCCTTCAAAAAA
This sequence comes from Aspiorhynchus laticeps, assembly GCA_023376895.1. Taxonomy (NCBI): domain Eukaryota; kingdom Metazoa; phylum Chordata; class Actinopteri; order Cypriniformes; family Cyprinidae; genus Aspiorhynchus; species Aspiorhynchus laticeps. Next base: position 4,807,658 of record CM041810.1, on the reverse strand, counting down.
ATATATTTTTACAATTATTCTTTAAAAAAAATTCCTTAAAATAAACAATAATTTTAAATAAAATATGATATATTTTATCTTAATGGGAACAGGGGTGTGCTTAAAAGGGTACAAAAATGTACCCATTAAGCACAGCCAGACTTTTTTAATTTAATAACATGTATCTTATTTTAAATGCTTTTGTCATTTGAGATGAAATAAAATATTTTTTTGTGAGAGATTAATATTTTATTTTAACATAACTTTTTGTACTGAAACCAATATCTTGTGCACTAAAAATGTCTCAATGTAGATTTTGGTGAGCTTAATAGGTACGTTTACCCTACTGTAATTCCCTTTTATTTGGTTTACCACACAATCTTCTCCATAAACTCAGAATTCTGCAGCTCGTATCATACCCCGGACTCCATCTTTACAACACATTACTCCTTCTCTTCAACAACTTCATTGGCTTCCCATCAAATTTGAGAAGGGTCTGGCTGCAGACATGCACTTGCATTTTCAGACTTGCACTCTCAGACTTGCACTTTCAGACACCTGCACTTCCGCAAGTGACATCACTTGCAGTCTTTTTTGTTTTTTATTTTAGTTAAGTATTTTTTTAATTGAATCTCTCAACATTTTACACAAGCATCCAGGTGGTGAAGACAATAAAAAAATAAACTAAATTACGAAGTTGCTTGCAATTGCTACTGCTACATCACTTGCAATCCACACAAATGGTGCGTGTTGCCAATGGAGACAAGACGCTGTGGTGGTTAAACTATTAAAACTAATTTAATATCATAACATACAGGGTCCTGCAAGCAGGGCCGTCGCCAGAAAATCTTCAATGGGGGGCATTTCGTTTTCATAGGGGGGCACACTTTTTTCTGATCTCAGAAACAGACATTCACCAAAACAACCTGTATTATTACTTAAATTGATCAAGTTCTATATTAAAACATATTTAAAAAGCTAGTCTGTCGATAATCTGTCGACTTTTAAAGTTAAAGCTGCTTTTAAAGTTAAAGCTAGAATACCCACCTTCTACATGCTCCGGGCAGGCCTATCATATGGTTCTCTCACAGAGCCAGCCTCACAATTTATAGACTTTCACATCAAGCCCCTGGCTCAACAGCTTCCTTCTTATATACAGGATACTACTCATGTGTTGAAGGTCTTAAGTGACATGAGAGTTCCAGATAACTGTTTTTTAGTCACATTAGATGTGGAGTCCCTGTACATAAACATTGCTCATGAAAGCCTGAAAGCTTTACAACATTTTCTAATGAATAGACCTATAGACTCTTTGCCTCCCTCTGAATTCATTATTCAGCTCACTGAATGGACACTTAAAAATAATGTTTTCTTTTTCCAAGACATATTGTACATTCAGGTTCGGGGTACTGCAATGGGTGCATGCTTTGCCCCTAACTATGCTAACCTTTTTTTAGGTTTATGGGAGAAGGATTTGGTCTATTTTAACAGCTACAGTGACAAGATAAAATGGTGGGGGAGGTATATTGATGATATCTTCTTGATATGGAGTGGTTCTTATGAAGAACTGTTACAGTTTTATGATTACTTGAACAACAATGACAGGAATGTAAAACTGTGCATGGAACATTCCAAAACGACCATTAATTTTTTAGATCTAACCATTTTTAAGAGTAAAGATGGGAAGCTCCATACTACTGTGTATCGTAAAACAACAGATACAAATACTATGTTAAAAGCAGATAGCTTCTATCCAAATTGGCTTAAAAAACAATATACCTTTTGGCCAGTTCCAACGTCTTTGTAACATATGCAGCCGACACAGAGGTAAGTGAAAGCACATATACGTTTATTGAACAGGATGAGCTTTACTGAGTGATGCAGTGGAGACTTGAGGTGAGTAGATGACTTCTGAGATAAGCACCGAAGATGGGTAGGAATTCCTCAAGGAGTGTAGGATCCAGAATGTCATTTCTGGGAACCCAAGAGCATTCCTCGGGACCATACCCCTCCCAGTCAACCAGGTATTCTAATTTACCACCACGGCGCCGGGATTCTAGGATGTCCCTTACTCTGTAGACGGCTCCTTCGTCCAGGATGAGAGGGAGAGGGTGTTCCTCTGTCTGGCCAGGCTCTGGGGAAACAGAAGGAGAGAAGGGTTTTAGTAATGACAAATGGAATGTAGGATGAATTCTGTAGTGTGAGGGTAACTGCAGTTTGTATGTGACTGGGTTAATCCGTTCCAGAATGGTGAAGGGGCTAACGAATCTGGGACTGAGTTTCCGGCTAGGCAGGCGCAGCTTGATGTCCCGTGTGGACAGCCAGACCTTTTGCCCAGGTTGGTATTCGGGACTGGCTGATCGTCGGACGTCCGCTGCCATCCTTTGTCTGCCCACTGCCTGCTGCAGCTGATGGTGTGCTGCGTCCCAGACTCCCTCTCGGAACCAGTAATCGACTGCGGGGATGTTGGATGGTTCCCCTGACCATGGAAACAGGGGAGGCTGGAAACCAAGTACGCACTGAAAGGGAGTGAGTCCAGTCGAGCACTCAAGGTCAAAGTCAAGGTAGGTTTATTTGTCACATACATAATCATACAGAGTACAATCAGCAGTGAAATGCAGGGATTTTTTTAAGAAAAATACAGCAAACATGAGGAGAGAGAGGAGGAAAAAAATAACCCCCAGACTATGCTCCTTGGGGAGTACAGTGTGAGAACAGGAAAAACACCTCAGCAACAAAAGCACATAATACACCATAGACACACGACTTTGCAACAGAGGAGGTAATCCAGCTCCAACAGCAGCCATCCGGTCCAGCAGCTAACCCAGCAGCGCTAGTCACATACCCGCTTGTCAGGCTGGTGGTTCAAAGCGACGGAGGCGAGGGATCGGGGTTGGGGAAGTGAATGCATATGTGTGTGTGTATGTGTAATAGTTTGTAATCAGTATGTGTGTATGTGTGTGTATGTGTAATCAGCAGGTGTCTGAAGAATGGGGGAGGAACGCAGAGAGCGGGGAATTCTGGGCGTACTCGGCCTAGCCAAGGAACTGGTTCCAAGAGTTCTGGTGGTCATGGCAGAAGGTTCTCAGGAAGCGTCCCACTTCCTGGATCTTGCGCTCGGTCTGCCCATTCGACTGCAGGTGGTAACCAGAGGAGAGGCTCACGGTCACACCTAGGAGTGAGAAGAATGCTTTCCAGACTCGGGAGATGAATTGTGGACCTCTGTCCGATACAATGTCTTCTGGGATGCCATAATAACGAAAAATTTGGTTAAACAAAAGTTCAGCTGTCTGAAGTGCTGTGGGAAGGCCAGTGAGGGGTATGAGGTGACAGAACTTGGAGAAACGATCTATGGTGACTAAGACACATGTATTACCATCCGAGGCAGGTAGATCCGTGATGAAATCCACCCCTAGGTGCGACCAAGGACGGTTAGGTATGGGTAATGGGAAAAGTTGCCAGCAGGGAGGTGACGGGAACTTTTGGAGATGGCGCAGTCGGGGCAGCCTTGCACGAACCTTCTCACATCCCTGGCCATATTGGGCAACCAGAAGCGGTCTCGTAGCAGCGAGAGAGTGGCGTTGGCCCCTGGGTGGCCAGTACCTAGGGATGTGTGAGTGGAATGGATGAGAGGAGTGCGTTGCGTTCTAGGAACGTATTGGTGATCGGGTGGACAGCCCGGCGGATTGGCTGGTGGAGTGGTAGAGGCAACTGGTGGAGAGGTCCACTGGATGGGGCTGGTAATGATCTCGGCTGGCAGTATCCCTTCTGGTTCCTCCGAGCACTCCTCAGGAGTGTGAATCCGGGACAAGGCATCGGCCTTAACATTTCTGGGGCCTGGACGGTAGGAAATCTTGAATTGGAACCGGGTAAAAAACAGAGCCCACCTGGCTTGACATGGGTTTAACCGTTTGGCCTCGCGGAGATACTGCAGATTTTTGTGGTCCGTCAATACCAGAAAGGGGTGTTCAGCTCCCTCCAACCAGTGCCTCCATTCCTCTAAGGCAAGTTTGATGGCCAGGAGTTCTCGATTGCCAATGTCATAATTCCTCTCCGCCGGGCTGAGTTTACGAGAGAAGTAGGCGCATGGATGGAGTTTGGGAGGCGTCCCCTGCTGCTGAGACAATACTGCTCTGACACCTGTTGTGGAGGCATCCACTTCCACGACGAAGGGCAACCTTGGATTGGGGTGAACAAGGAGTGGTGCGCTGGTGAAGGCGTGCTTGAGCTTGTTAAATGCCTCCATGGCATTAGGGTTCCAAGAGAGAGATTTAGCTTTACCTTTAAGTAAATCTGTGAGGGGACTGGTGGTTGTGCTGTAATTGGAGATGAACCGGCGATAGAAATTGGAGAATCCTAGGACTCTTTGGAGTTCCTTGATACTGGAGGGAAGGGGCCAGGAAGTGATTGCCTCCACCTTCCCCTTGTCCATGCGAATGCCACCACTGTTAATGACATACCCGAGGAAGTGGACTGTGGACTGGTGGAAGGTGCATTTCTCGGCCTTGAGGTATAAGTGGAATTCCCTCAGACGTTGGAGGACCTCCGCAACATGTTGGCGATGTTCGGCCAAGGTCCGGGAGTATATGAGGATGTCGTCTATATATACGATGATGAACCGATGGAGGAACTCCCGGAGCACCTCATGCATAAAGCCTTGGAAGACTGAAGGAGCATTGACTAGCCCGTACGGCATCACCCGGTACTCATAGTGGCCGGTGGGGGTCACAAACGCCATCTTCCATTCATCCCCTTCACGGATGCGGATGAGGTTATAAGCGCTGCGGAGGTCCAACTTGGTGAAGATGGTGGCACCGCGCAGTTGTTCCAAGGCTGTTGGGACAAAGGGAAGAGGGTACCGTAACTTAACGGTGATCTCATTTAGTTTCCGGTAGTCAATACAGGGCCTCAGGCCTCCGTTCATCTTGGCCACGAAGAAGAAACTGGAAGCAACAGGGGATGTAGATGGAACGATGTAGCCTTGCTTTAACCCTAAGGGGACGGCTGTATCGCCGGCGATACCAACTCGTTTTTTTTAAGACCAGTGCAAAAGACATTAAAAATACTCCGTCGATTTTGGTCGTACAGATAAGTGTTATACATCAATTGAAACTTTGAAGTGTCTATTTTTTTTGTGTACACTCACGAATACAACAAAACTTTGTGGTTTTGGAAAAAAAAAAAGAAAACAAACAGGATGCGCTCTTTGTCTTCTCCATCTCTGCGAGCTGCTCTTCGAAAAACGTCACTAAAATGAACTGTAACTCAGCGAAAACTCAACACACGGACATGGGGGTTATATCTATAGAAAGCTGGAAGTGTCTACTTTGAAATGAAGTAAGTCTTATCGAAATCAAACATTCTGTGATGAAGTAATCCGTATGAAACCAACACGATGTTCAGTCTGTCCCGTCTAACTCATTATTTCTAATGCAATCCCGCCCCCTCGTGTTCATATGTAAATAGCCACGTGAGCCGCGTGCTCAAGGAAACGCCCAACATAAACAAAGCCAGATCGTTCCTCGCGCTAACATTACTGTTAGTTTCTGGAAGAAGACACGCTGAATAAAAGCTGGATTCGCCTCAAAATAAGAGCAAGAGTTCATCCAGAAGAGAAGAGCGATCTGATGAGTAAGTAATATTTCTTTTTTTGCATTAGTTAACGTGTTATTGTGACTCAAACTTGAACGCGTTTATTTTTTTTTCCCAAACGACAACATGATGAATGCTACAATGTTTAGAAAAATGTTTAATGTTCACAAATGGATTTAATAGCGTGCTAAACGATAATAATTAGTTTCTCAGATATAAAATATCCTTTTTTATAGTACAAAGTACATCTTTTGTAGTACAAAGCCATACATACTAGGCTATATGACTACAAAATCATAGTTTGTTTTTTCTAAACAATAATAATTAGTTTCTCAGATATAAAATGTATTTTTTTGTTTACGATAGTACAAAGCATGCGTGAGTCTATAAAACATATATATAAAAAGATGCTCCTGATATTAACATGCTCACAAATGTTTGTTTTTTTTGGTTGTTTGTATTTTATTGAATCAGATACCTGCACCACAGATGATGAATCCTGATGACTTTCTTCAAACTGTTTTCCTCAGAGAGTGCTGTATCAACATCAGATGTCCAACTACACTGATATTATATGGTAAAACAAGCTCCTTGACCACTGATTATGTTTTTTTTCTTCTTGAATCCATGGAAAGTAGCAGAAACACTCAAATAACACACGTAAATATCAGGCATGATTTACTTGTTTCACTTGTTGAACAGAATCTGTTGCAGGAATGACTCAAAGTCTGTTCACATCTCTGTGGTTAGATCAGTGTGCACAATAATGTGTCTTTGATCTTCATTATGTATGTTTTGATTATACGGTGTTGTAAATAAAATACTAATAATTAAAAAAAAACATTTGTTCAATCTCCTCACATTCTCTCTTACCTGCCTCAAAGTCACTGTCACACTGATGGGCCATTAGCAGCCTTTAGGGGAGGGCCCTTTGTGTCTCAGGTGAGAATCACTTAATATTCAAGGACATTGCCACTCCCTCGCATACAGGCTTTCAATCACAAAACATGTCTTAAAAATTTTTAATCAATATATTGTTTTCTGTGAATGAGTAAGCAGAATGATTCTCACTTAATTGTGAAGTAAATATTCTAGCCGACAAGACTGATTACTCTAAAGTCTTATTCAGGACTATTTAGTGTGGGTTTTATGGCCTTATTTCAGCTACATTTTTTCCCCCAAAACTTACTAACCACGCATAATATTTTTTTTCTATAAAAATACAAACATGTACATCCATCTTGGTCACATAATATTGTAGCAAAGTTTGTGCTGAATACAAAAACAAATACATGTTGGTCATTAGTATGTTATAAGTAGCTGAAATAAGCACAAATATCAGGGCATGTCAAAACATCTCAAGGGCCCCAAAATCACCTCAGTCCCCAGAGGGTTAACGCCTCCTCAATATACTCCTCCATGGCCTTCTGTTCGGGGAGTGATAAGGGATAGATCCTTCCATGAGGTACTGGCTCACCCGGTAAAAGATCGATCGCACAGTCCCATGGCCAATGCGGTGGAAGCTGGGCAGCTTTCTTGGGACAGAAAACGTCACTAAAGTGGGAATAACTGGATGGAATGTTAATGGATTGCTTCTCAACAGGACTCTCAATCGATGTGGAGTGAACAGGTAGCTGGACAGGGACAGCAGTGAGAGGTCGGGGCAGTCGAAGGAAGCAATGAGGGAAACAACTCTCACCCCACTTTAGGACTTCTCCTGTCCTCCAGGAAAGGTGAGGATCATGCTGCACTAGCCATGGGCGGCCCAGAATGATGTCCACAGTGGAACCCTCCAGAACCAACAGATGTAGTTCCTTCTGATGTAACTGCCCTATCTGCAGTTGTAAGGGTCCCACACTATGTCTGACGTGACGTCGAGTGAGGGGTTTGCCTGTTATGGACTGGACCTCGTAAGCGGTCTCCGTGATCGAAGTTGGGAGTCGGAGCTGCTGGCAGAGACTTCCGGCGATGAAGTTACCCGCTGAACCGGAGTCAAGGAGGATGGTAACTGAAACCACAAAATTGCCGGCAGTAAGCTGAGCATAGGTAGACAGAGGATCCATCTTGGTAATGGGAGGACGTATGGTACTCACCAAAGCCCGAGGAGGACGTAGGGGGCACTCCAGGATCATGTGCCCACTCGCACCACAGTACAGACACAATCCTCTGGACAATCGTCTCCATCTCTCCGCGGGTGATAGGCGGTAGAAGTCCGTTTGCATAGGTTCTGGAGGGTCACTGGCAATGGCTACTGAGGCGTCAGTTGAGCAAGACTGTATGCGGTTGGAACAGCGGATGGCCAATTGGATAAACTTCTCTTTTAGAAAACTACAGACCTGTCTCTCTCCTTCCATTCGTAGCGAAAACACTCGAACGTGTTGTCTTCAACCAGCTCTCACTATTTCTTTCACAGTACAACAAACTGGATGCTAAACAGTCAGGTTTCAGGAGTGGCCACTCAACATAGACTGCGCTACTCTCAGTCACGGAAGCCCTGCGAGTCGCAAAGGCCGATTCCAAATCATCAGTCCTCATTCTGCTCGATCTTTCTGCTGCTTTTGACACTGTCAATCATCAGATACTCCTGTCCACCCTCTCATCGCTGGGCATCACTGGGATTCCACTTCGCTGGTTTGAATCCTATCTCACCGGTAGGTCCTTCAGGGTGGCTTGGGGTGGTGAGGTATCCAAAGCACATCAACTGGTCACTGGGGTTCCTCAGGGATCGGTTCTTGGACCCCTCCTCTTCTCCACATACACTACATCACTGGGACCCATCATACAGGCACATGGCTTCTCCTACCATTGCTACGCCGATGACACACAGCTCTATCTCTCTTTTCAACCAGATGATCCAACGGTAGCTGCACGGATCTCAGACTGCCTGGCGGACATCTCGGCATGGATGAAAGAACATCACCTACAGCTCAACCTGGCAAAGACTGAGCTTCTTGTCGTCCCTGCCACTCCGACCCTACAGCATGACTTCCTGATTCAATTAGGCACATCAATAATTACCCCATCAACTTCGGTCAGAAATCTTGGTGTAATCTTTGATGACCAGCTGACCTTCAAAGAGCACATTGCAAAGACCGCTCGATCTTGCAGGTTTGCGCTATACAACATCAGAAAAATCAGGCCCTTCCTGACAGAGCATGCTGCACAACTTCTTGTCCAGGCCCTTGTCGTTTCTAGGCTGGACTACTGCAATGCTCTTCTGGCTGGTCTTCCATCAAATGCAATCAAACCTCTACAAATGATTCAGAATGCAGCGGCACGACTGGTCTTCAATGAGCCCAAAAGAACCCATGTTACACCTCTCTTCATCTCACTGCACTGGCTACCAGTGGCAGCTCGCATCAAGTTCAAGACACTGATGCTTGCATACAGAACAACCACAGGCTCAGCACCCTCCTACTTCCACTCACTATTACAAATCTACATCCCCTCCAGAAGTCTGAGATCTGCTAGTGAGCGACGCCTTGTGGTACCATCACAGAGAGGCTCAAAATCACTCTCCAGAACATTCTCATTCACCATTCCTGGATGGTGGAATAATCTTCCCACCCCTATCCGGATTGCTGGATCCCTATCAAGCTTCAAGCAACAACTGAAAACTCATCTCTTTCGGTACTACTTGACTTCATCCTAAACTTGATTTAAAAAAAAAAAAAAAAAAAAAAAAAAAAAAAAAAAACTTTCCCTTTATCTTTCTCTCCTTCCCTTGCTAGCTTGTACTTATTTGAACAATGACTGAGACTTGGTGTTACGAGCACTTCCTCTGTCTGATTGCCTCTTCAAGATGAATGGCTTTATGTACTCCCCAATTGTAAGTCGCTTTGGATAAAAGCGTCTGCCAAATGACTAAATGTAAAATGTAAAATGTAAACTTTTCCAAACCATATGTGTCATCATAGGCAGTGAGGTGAAGGCGAAGGCAGGGATTAAGCCCTTGCCGGTAAGCCGTCAGGAGGGACGGCTCATTCCAGCCGCTGGCAGCCGCCAGGGTTCTGAACTTGAGAGAGTATTGCTGAATCGGCATAGAGCCCTGACGCAGTTGAAACAGTCGCTCACCTACAGAAGAATCCCCCGGTGAGCTACTGAATACTTCCCGGAAGTGGGCCAGGAAGTTGGAGAAAGTCTGGGTGACTGAACCTGCCTGATTCAGGATAGTCTCCGCCCACTGGAGTGCAGGGCCTGTCAGGGAGGTAATCACAAAAGCGATCTTTGACTGGTCAGTGGGAAACATTTGTGGATGTAGATCAATGGTGAGGGTACATTGTATAAGGAAGCCATTGCACTCCTCCGCCGAACCAGAGTAGGGCGCTAGTCAGGCCATGGGACTGGCAAAAACGATCGGAGAAGGAGTGCTGGTTGTTGTACTGGTAGATGGAGGTGCAGGAACTGGAGGTACCGGAAGTGAAGGTGGATGGAGTAATACCCTCTTCAGGGAATCCACAAGCTCCTGAAAGGGGTCTGGTGAGCTCATCCTGTATCGTCGGTAATCTTGGTCCGATCTTCTGTAACATATGCAGCCGACACAGAGGTAAGTGAAAGCACATATAGGTTTATTAAACAGGATGAGCTTTACTGAGTGATGCAGTGGAGACTTGAGGTGAGTAGATGACTTCTGAGATAAGCACCGAAGATGGGTAGGCTTGTAATAATGAATGTCTTATTGTCCACAGGAATAAAGTGCAGATGAGACGGGGGAAATCTGCAGGAGCACACTGACCACGGAGACTGACGATCTGGCGGGAGAGGAGAACACAAGGAGCAGACACAGGAGGTAAGGATCAATAGGTAAGTATGGTAAGGTAGATACTCAGCTTAAATGTAGCAGGAGTAGAGTCCACGTCGTGTGTACGAGATCGGACAGAGAGTGAACTGTGGCGTGTGCTCTTATACTGGGTTAGATGACAGTGGTGATGAGGTGCAGGTGAGCGTGATTAGAATTCAGGTGATGCGGATCGTTGTAATTGACGGAGGGGAGAGCCTGGCCGATCCGTGACAGTCTTAGACGTATTTGTGATACTGACAATGAATATGAAGTGCAAGCCAAAGTCATGTCTAACCGATTTTCACAAAGGGGCTATCACACAGAAATTGTACATAATGCTTACAGGAAAGCTCAGTCCATTCCTAGATCAGAGCTACTCCAGAAAAAGAAAAAACGATTCTCTAAACAAAACCAGGCTTATTTTGTTACAAAATATAGCTCTTTGGCCAATCCCATAAAAAGGATAATACACTCAAATTGGAATCTTATTAAGAGTGACCCTGTGCTTAGAGAAGTGTTTTCTGCACCTCCAAAAATTAGCTTTAAGAGGGCTCCTACATTATGTGATAGGTTAGTACCAAGTCATCTTCCTGCCAAAAAACAGATTACTTGGCTTCACAGACAGTTAAAAGGTACTTACAAATGTGGCTTGTGCAATCATTGTTCCAACATTAAAGAATGCAAACAATTTAGTGATTTTAAGACAAATAAGATGTACAATATAAAAGCATTCATTAATTGTAACACTACTTTTGTGGTATACAAGTTATCATGTAAATGTGGATGCTTTTATGTAGGCCGGACCAAGAGACGTCTCAAAGACAGAATATCGGAGCACAAAAATGCCATTAGAAAAGCAAATTTGGATTATCCTATAGCAAAACACTTCCAAAATGTGCACAATAGTAATCCAGAAGGCCTAATGGTTGAGGGTTTAGAAACGATCAAAAAGAACATTCGGGGTGGTGACCGATTAAAATTACTTTTACAGAGAGAAACATTTTATATATACGATTTACAGGCCACAGTGTACCCTGGGATTAATGAAGAAATAGATTTCAGTCCTTTTTTGTGATCATTTTCTCTGTATATATACATATATATTTGTTTGGGCTTAACTTGCAATGTAGCCACCTAGTGGACTCTTTTTGTATGTGGACATTTACGATGTGAACTGTTTCTTAGTTTTTTTGTATTCATTCCTTTGTATGTGAACATTCACAGCCAGCCACCTAGTGGATTGTTTTTGGTATGCTTCATGTGGCAATTTACCATGCCACTCAGGTGTTTTTAATTAGTATACACAAAAGGGGAACTGTTTGTTTGGGAAGCACACCCTGAAGAAGGCATTTTGCGCCGCTACGCGTGGGTTGCTTCTTCCTATGTCTTTAATTTTCTAGCATGAAATAGTCAGTAAAATAAAGGCTTTTTAAATAATTTTGAAGAAGAGTGCCTTGGATATTTCTTTTTTTTGAAATTCCCGACCCCAAAGAGCACCTTCAAATATCTATTGAACTCCCTGAGCACCCAGGACTTTTTTTGTCTAGTTAATTTTTTCTTTGTCTTTACCATCTGGATACTTGTGTAAAATGTTGAGAGATTCAATTAAAAAAATACTTAATAAATTAAATAAAATAAAAAACAAAACATACTGCAAGTGACGTCACTTGCGGAAGTGCAGGTGTCTGAGAGTGCAAGTCTGAGAGTGCAAGTCTGAAAATGCAAGTGCATGTCTGCAGCCAGACCCTATTATCAAATTTTGCATTGAATTCAAAATTCTTCTTCTCACGTATAAAACTCTCCATAACCTCCTTCCACGCTACCTCTCAGATCTCATTCAGCCCTTATACTCCTTCTAGAATCCTTCGTTCTTCTTCACTGGGTCTTCTCCATACACCTGCGGCTCGTTTAACCACCATGGGCCATAGAGCCTTCAGCCATGCTGCTCCTCGCCTTTGGAACTCTCTCCCAGCTAGCATACGTAATTTAGACTCTTTATCCCAATTTAAGGTTAAACTTAAAACTCACTTATTTAGAATAGCTTATCCTACATGATGACTCTCTACACTCATCTAGCAGGGTTTTTTTTCCCCTACATGATGACTCTCTACACTCATCTAGCAGGGTTTTTTTTTCCTCCCCCCCTCTATCTCTTTCTTCTTGTCTATTGTTATTTTACTGTGGTTATTTTGTAACTGCTGTTTCTCTTTTTATTGCTATTTATTGTTATTTATTGCTGTTTTATTGTTCCTGATGTTCGGTGACCTTGAGTGGTTTGAAATATTGTTTTTATTCATTTATTTTGCTTTTTTTTCCAATTTAATCACGATCCAATTTTTTCTAGAGCCTGTACTAAATTTATATTTTTACCTCACTATTCGGGGAATAGACACAGTCTTTATAGATTAGACAATGCAAGTACTTCTATCATTTAAATGGGTAGAACAAAAGCCATCATAGCAGTTATTTGAGAATTGGCTTACTGGTCATATGGAGCGTAGTGTCCTAGACATGTTGTCCAACAGGAGTTCCACTCTGACTCTGCTGGGGTGCAGGCCATCAGCACGAAAAAGCCTAGGACGTTCCCAGAAAAGCTTCCAATTATTAACAAAAAGCTGTTTCTGTTCTTTACACCATGACAATAACCATTATTTTAAAGCAAAAAGTCTACTGAACATGTCATGTCCTCATTGATGCATGGGAACCCGTCCTGACACGATGATCCTCATCGCGGGCGAAGTGCTGTGTACTAGGGGTGCAAATCGGATGGTTCGTCACGATACGATACCATAACGATAACAATTCTCATACCCAGCGATGCGATATTTGTGATACCTCAAAAAATTATATGATACGATAGAAATACAGGAGTATATCGATCGATTTATCGATATTATGATATTATACTGAGAAGATGAAATACTTCAAGTCACTCGTATATTATGATATTATATACCTATTTATGTGTAGATTGGTCAACTGAGAGAAGACTTCTTGTTTGAAAGACTCCCATCTTTCTCATCTGCCACAAATGTCCATCTGCTTTGATTGATCATGACTGTGTGCGCAGACACATGTGAGTCAGCATGAAGTGTGTGTGATCTAGAGTCTCGGCAGGCTCTTCCTCATGTGTGTGTTTGTCCCGCAGCTGCTGTGGGTTCTGCTGGGCGCCACTATCATCGGGCTCCTGCTGCAGCGTCTGGCCGCTCGACTCGGCGTCGTAACTGGGATGCATTTGGCTGAGGTCTGCAACCGCCACTACCCTAAGGTGAGCTTATCAGCCAAACAGACACTGGACATGCATGGCCTTCACTTGATTCATAAATTATTCAGCTTTTTAGGCACTTGAGTTTGTGTTGTCCTCTTAATAACCAGTTTAGGAGATTTTGTTTATATAGCAAAAATAACTTTTAAATTAATTTTACCAACCTGGTCTCATAAAAATACGTACCTCTGTGCGACACCGTTTTACGTACATTACTGCACGTTTCGCCGCAGTTTCAAAGATAAATGTCCACTGAGTGGCGCTAAAACACAGGTTAAATACGTGAAGCCTTGCACATTTTTATGTTGATATAGGTACGTATCGCTGTGTTTTTATTATGTTGCTACAGGAACGTATTGCAGAGGTTAAGAATTAAAATATCCGGGGTCTGACCCTAAAAGTTAATGCTCTATCTTGTTGGAAATATGCCCTACACCAAACCCAACCCTAAACCTACCCGATAGTGTTAACAAATGCAAAACTGGTATAGAAACGGCATTTCAACTTCCTTATATGCAGATTTGAACTGTTTTGTCGAACCGTAGTTACACGGGATTTGAACCGGAGCTCCTCGCCTCCTAAGTATGTCTCCGTACTCTGTGAGCTACCGAACAAACTTACCGTCTATGAAAACCCATAGATATGACGCTGGATATGTGCAATGCTAACATTCAAAAGCATCAGTTTTCAAATCTCCCAGCATATTAATATTGTTTTGAAGTCGTAACATGATATTCTTAAAGTAATTGTGTGAAAAATACGCTTTATTAATCAAACATCTGTAAATTTGTGTGAAAAGGAGTAAAAGGTGTTGGAGTTTTACTGCCTCTAGGGTTTGTTTCTTTTGGAAACTGAAACTGCAGTAATATGTAGTTATTGGTACGTATTTCATGTCTCGCTAAAAAGTGCACCCAGCTACATAAATGCCATGAGACTAGGTTGAATTTTACCCACATTACTGTACAAAAGTTTCAAATATATATATACAACCCCAAATCAGAAAAAGTTGGGACAGTATGGAAAACGCAAATAAAAAAAGAAAGTAGTGATTTCTAAATTTACTTTGACTTGTATTTCATTGCAGACATTATGAACACAAAATATTTCATGTTTTGTCTGGTCAACTTCATGTCATTTGTAAATATACATCCTTTCCTGTCATTCAGATCTGCAACACATTCCAAAAAAAGTTGTGACAGGAGCAATTTAGGGCTAGTAATGAGGTAAATTGGTTAAATAATGATGTGATTTGAAACAGGTGATGTCAACAGGTGATTGTAATTATGATTTGCTACAAAAGCAGCATCCAAGAAAGGTCTAGTCCTTTAGGAGCAAAGATGGGCCGAGGATCGCCAGTTTGCCAACAAATACGTGAGAAAATTATTGAAATGTTTAAAAACAATGTTCCTCAAAGAAAGATAGGAAGAGATTTGGATATTTCACCTTCAACAGTGCATAACATAATTAAAAGATTCAAGGAATCTGGAGGAATTTCAGTGCGTAAAGGACAAGGGCGCAAGCCTAAGCTGAACAACCGTGATCTCCGATCCCTCAGGCGGTACTGCATCAAGAATCGTCATTCATCTATAAGCGGTATCACCACATGGGCTCAGGGCTACTTTGGCAAACCTTTGTCAAGTACCACAATACGTAGTTACATCCACATATGTCAGTTAAAACTGTACTGTGCCAAAAGGAAGCCCTATGTTAACAGTGTCCAGAAGCGCCGTCGACTTCTCTGTGCTCGGAGGCATCTGGGATGGATCATCACACAGTGGAAATGTGTACTGTGGTCAGATGAATCAGTATTTCAGGTATTTTTTGGGAGGAATGGACGCCGTGTGCCCTGGACCAAAGAAGAAAAGGATCATCCAGACTGTTACCAGCAACAAGTCCAAAAGCCAGGGTCTGTCATGGTATGGGGTTGTGTCAGTGCCCTTGGCAAAGGTAACTTGCACTTCTGTGATGGCACCATTAATGCTGAAAAGTACATAGAGATTTTGGAGCACAATATGGTGCCTTCAAGAAGACATCTTTTCTAGGGACGTCCATGCATATTTCAACAAGACAATGCAAAACCACATTCTGCACCCATTACAAATTCCTGGCTGCGGAGGAAGAGGGTACGGGTACTTGACTGGCCTGCCTTCAGTCCCGACCTGTCTCCAATAGAGAATGTGTGGCGCATTTTGAAGTGCAAAATGCGACAGCGAAGACCCCGTACTGTTGCCCACCTTAAGACTTGTTTGCAGGAAGAATGGGACAAAATTACACCTGAAACACTTCATCACTTGGTGTCTTCAGTCCCTAAACGTCTTTTAAGTGTTGTGAAAAGGAATGGCAACATTACAAAGTTGTAAATACTTTACTGTCCCAACTTTTTTTGGAATGTGTTGCAGGTCTGAATGACAGGAAAGGATGTATATTTACAAATGGCATGAAATTGACCAGACAAAACATGAAATATTTTGTGTTCATATTGTCTGCAATGAAATACAAGTCAAAGTAAATTTAGAAATCACTACTTTCTTTTTTTATTTGCGTTTTCCATACTGTCCCAACTTTTTCTGATTTGGGGTTGTATATATTTTTTTGTTGTTTAGTTTTTTTAAGAAGTAAATGCACTAAGGCTGCATTTATTTAATCAAAAATAAAAACTATAAAAAAAATTATAATAAAAACTAGATAATGATCTTAAATATCATTACAATTTAAAACAACTTATTTCTGTGTGAATATGTTGTACAATGCAGTTGATTGCTGTGATCAAAGCTGAATTTTCAACATCATTACTCCAGTCCTCAGTGTCACATGATCCTTCAGAAATCATTTTAATATGCTGATTTTGTGCTCAGGAAACATTTCTGATTATTATCAATGTTGAAAACAGTTGTACTGCTTCATATTTTTGAGAAAACCATGATACATTTTATTTTTGCATGATTCTTTGATGAATAGAAAGTTCAGAAAGTAATAATTAAGGTATAATAAGTATACAGTAATAAAGTACTAATAAAGTACAAATCATTTGAAAACTATTCATGAAACCTGAAATTTGAAACTATTCATTTATAATAACTTAATAGTTTATAAACTGTAGTTAATACATTAATATACTCTATACAAATAGTGAGTTTATCATTCATTATCACCATAATTAACCAAATTATTATTGTTTAATTAGCTCATATGTTGTTACGGGGTGAACAAGACGTGAGACGTGCGGATCCATGTGCAAAGCTTTATTCAAAGGTGTGGTCACAAACAGGCATGGTTCAGTAAACAGCAAACAGACATGAATGAGGCAAGACAAAGAGTATTCCTAGGACAAGCATGGGTTGTCGATCGGCGAACAATATCAGAGAGATAATCCAGGTACACAAGCAGATTCAGATTCCGAACGGTAAGGCAAATGGTTAATAAAGGGTTAATGAATCAAAGAATCAAAACACGAGAAAACAGGCAAGGCAAGACTATGACAACTAAGTGGGCTCCGTAGAGTAGCTGTCGCTAGGAGAGTGAGTGAGTGAAGTGAGTGAAGTGACATACGGCCAAGTATGGTGACCCATACTCGGAATTCGTGCTATGCATTTAACCCATCCAAAGTGCACACACAGAGCAGTGAACACACACAGCGTGAACACACACCGGGAGCAGTGGGCAGCTGCGGCGCCCGGGGAGCAGTTGGGGGTGCGGTGCCTTGCTCAAGGGCACCTTAATCATGGTATTGAGGGTGGAGAGAGTGCTGTACATTCACTCCCCCCACCTACAATCCCTGCCGGCCCGAGACTCGATCCCGCAACCTTTTGATTACGAGTCCGACTCTCTAACCATTAGGCCACGACTTCCCCACAGTGATATACACTATACAATACGCGGCGATCTGACTGAGGAAGTACATGGCTTAAGTAAGGCATGTGATGGGAATCAGCTGTGTGATCAGTGCAATCAACTGTGTGTGTGTCGTCAGTGAAATGGATGATGGGAATTGTAGTCCAGAGTGACGTGCAACAGTTAGTGTAGTGCAAGAGTCAATGTGGTGAGCGAGTGACCTCTGGTGGTGAGTGAACGGAAGTTCATAGACCAGATTCATGACAGAGACCCCCCCCACCCCCCTGGGAACTGAGGCAGAGCTGGCAAGACAGAGGACCAAGGTGGAAACCAGAGTGAAACTGACAGAGCTGGGAGCCAGGGCGGAGCCAGAGGCCAAGACAGGGCCGACAGAGCAGGGACCCACCAGGGCGGAGCAGACGGAACAGGAACCCACCAGGGTGGAGCAGACGGAACAGGAGCCCACTAGGGTGGAGCAGACGGAACTGGAGACCATGGCAGGGACTGAGACCTAGAGAAATCAGAGACAGACAACACAGATAGAGCATTCACGGCCACAAGGACCGAGGCAGGAAATGTAAAGAGAAAAGTTTCCCTGGTGCCCACTGAGCGGGCAGACAGTTCATAATCAGGCTTATTGACAGGAACTGGACTGACAAACAGTTCATGATCGGGTCCATTGACAATAACCAGACAGACAGACCGTCCAACATCGACTGCATTGGCTGGAGTAGAACTGGGGCAAACTCAAAATCAGGGGCATTGGCAGAAGCTGAAGCAGACAATTCAGTGACAGAAACTTGACAGTAAGATAAATCATACTCGGGCTCATTAATTAACATGGAGCAGATAGATGGTTCAAAATTAGACTTGTCGCTAACAGAAACCAGATAGGCAGACATTTCAACGGCAGATTCAACAATTACATTTATACAGACAGACTGTTCAAAATCAGGTGCATTGACTGAAACTGGTCTGGTAGACCATTCAAAATCAGTCTCGTTGGTCGAAATGGGACAGACAAGTGGCTCAAAACCAGACTTCTTGACTGAAACAGGATAGATAGACAGTTCATTAGTGGGCTCTTTGGAAATGACAGGGGTAGCGGGACAGACATGGAGTGTATTTATTGTTTCTGGGCTCATGACAGACAGAGTTAAGAGCTCAGTTAAGGTTTCTGGATCATGACTGGACTGAGGGGGCAGATAACAGGTTAATTGATTGCAATGGGACTGACAGAAACTTCAAACATATTACTTGAAAGTGGACCATCAGATCGTTCAAAATCAAGACCATTGATTGGAACTGAACAAGTTGACTATTCACCATCAGACTCAGTGGGAACTGGACAGGCAAATGATTCAACAACAGACTTCTTGACTAAAACATGGTAGACAGAGTGTTCAGACATATTACTTGACATAGAACAGACAGATGGCTCAACATTAGACTTACGAACTGAAACAGGACTGGCAGAAACTTCTAAATCAGGTTTGTTGACTGAGACTAGATATTCAGATTATAGAATAGATTATAGACTGTGACAATTCACAGTCAGCCTCTATGGCTGGTTTAGAACAGTACGAGAGTTCGGAGATGGGCCCATCGGCCGGCCCACAGCAAAGAAAAAGTTCACTGACGGCCTCCTTAGCCGTGACAGGACAGGGCAAGAGCTCACAGATGGCCACCTTAGCCGTGACAGGACAGGGCGAGAGCTCACAGGCGGCCTCCTTAGCCGTGACAGAACAGGGCAAGATTTCACAAGTGAGTACCACTAACACCTCCAGAGATTCTGCAGCGGATGCCGCCACCTCTAGAGGTTTTACAGTGGTACCATAAGGATACTGGGAGAGTTCATCTACAGTTCCTTCGACCATGACATGATGAGCTGAAAGTGCATTGCTGGGCGCCACCACCACGCAAGGAGCTGAAGCGAGCACCGCCGCTTCGGGAGGTTCTGTAGCATGCGCCGCCACCTCTGGAGAAACTGCAGCGGGCACCATCGCTTCGGGGAAGACACCAGCGGTGCATCCCTCACACTGGATACCAGACTGGGAAATCGAAGCACTGACCTTGAATATCTGGGTGTGACGGACAGGATGTCACAAGACTCTGGATGATCAGCTGTGACATGGTGTGACTCTGGATGATCAGCTGTGACACGGTGTGAATCTGGATGAACAGCTGTGATGTGATGTAACTCTGGATGATGAGCTGAGACATGAAGAGACTCTGGAAGACCAGCGGTGACGTGAAGAGACTCTGGAAGACCAGCTGAGACGTGAAGAGGCTCTAGAAGACCAGCTGAGATGTGAAGAGAGTCTGGAAGACCAGCTGAGACGTGAAGAGACTCTGGAAGATCAGCTGAGACGTGACTTGACTTGAGACGATCAGCTGAGACATGACTTGACTCGTGAAGATCAGCTTTGACTCGACTTGACTCGTGATGATCAACTGTGACTTGACTGGACTTGTGACGATCAACGGTGACTTGACTGGACTCATAAAGTTCAGTGGTGACTTGACTGGACTCATGAAGTTCAGTGGTGACTTGACTGGACTCATGAAGATCAATGGTGACTTGACTGGACTCACGACGATCAACTTGACTGGATTCACGAAGATCAACTATAACTTGCCTTAGCTCTTTAAGATCAACTGTGACTTGACTTGGCTTTTTAATATCAACTGTGACTTGACTTGGCTCTTTAACATCAACTGTGACTTGAATTGATTCATGACTGGCAAGCCATGACACGACGGGATGTTGTTGTGGCTGCCATTTTGTGAACGGGCTCCACTGTCGCCGCCATTTTGTGAGTGTGCTCTAGTTCGGCTGCTATCACACTTGTGAGTGCGGTGTCGCGATCCTCCGCGACACCCACAGTGAACGCTGTACCAAACAGGACTCTGGATGATGGATAATAAAGCCTAGAGTGTCTTCTTTCCAAAGATACCTAAATTGTGTGTGTAGCACATTATTGTCAGGAAATGTTAACATTTTAATTAAGGTAGGTCATTTTCAGCTTTGAGTCCCAAAATGGCGGGTGCAGGTTAACAGGTTAAGGCCATCACAGAAAAAGTCTATTAACATACAGTCCGGTAATTCTGAGCCATTGGCAAGAGCCAAATATTCCTCAATGTAACCCTCGAGTGATCGTGTGCCCTGATTGAGTGCTAGCAACAAGATCGCTGCATACCTGGCAAATGTTCATTGGAAAAGCCGCTGGATCCTTGTGTGGCCGAGTATTCTGTTCTGACAGGCCGAAAAAGACGTGAGACGTGCGGATCCATGTGCAGAGCTTTATTCAAAGGCGTGGTCACAAGCAGGCATGGTTCAGTAAACCGCTAACAGACATGAATTTGGCAAGACAAAGAGTATTCCTAGGACAAATGTTGGTCGTCGATCGGCAAACAATATCCAACAGGGTAAGGCAGAGAGATAATCCAGGTACACGGGCAATAGTCCAAGCGAGGTGCAAACATAGTCCGAACGGTAAGGCAAAGGGTTAACCAGGAAACACGGGCAATAATCAAAACACGAGAAAACAGGCAAGTCAAGCCTATGACAACTAAGTGGGCTCCGTAGAGTAGCTATCGCTAGGAGAGTGATATACGCTATACAATACCAGGCGATCTGACTGAGGAAGTCCATGGCTTAAGTAAGGCGTCTGATGGGAATCAGCTGTGTGTGTGTCGTCAGTGCAATGGATGATGGGAATTGCAGTCCAGAGTGACGTGCAACAGTTAGTGTAGTGCAAGAGTCAATGTGGTGAGCGAGTGACCTCTGGTGGTGAGTGAACGGAAGTTCATAGACCAGATTCATGACATATGTAAAGAGTTAGACAATGCTTTGTTAAAAACCTATTAACCATAAATAGATCTCACTGTAGGTCATGGAAAATGGGCAAATGTCATTAAATCTGTAACCCTAAACCTACCCATCAGAAAAAACTAGAAAGATTTTTTTTTTTTTTTATGTGAGGGGTAGGTTTAGGTGTAGGGTTTGGGTAAGAGGATAGAAAATACAGTTTGTACTGTATAAAAACCATTACACCTATGGAGAGTCCCCATCAGTGGGGATTTCTTTAAGACTGCAAGGGAAGCGCGGCTTCCCCTATAATGTCAAAAAAGAATAATGATCAAATATATACTATTGTGTTAACATTTTATTGACTAAAAATGCGTTAGAACATGTTTATCTCGAAGACGAGTTCGTTCAGAATCAGCTACATATAGCAAGTCGGCTGACTCGATTTCCTTCTCATACATTCCCGTAGCTTCACAGTGTATTTCCCTGTTGAAGCCTAGCGTCCATTGACTTCAATGGGGCTGCTTTGAACAGTTTTTTTCAGTGCTTCGAAACTAGACGGTCATTGGATAAATGCTGCGATTATGTCCCGCCCACGGATGCTCAGCGTCTCTGGGGGTGAATGGAGGAGTGGGCTGGCCTGGACTCCGGGCTTCTGCATGATGATTGGAGGGTCTGTCGAAAGACTGCATCTCCTTTTGATTGACAGCGATTTTGTAATATAAAAAGTCACTGACGCTGAAGCACAGTTGCCAAGTCCGCGTATTATACGCGACTTTGGGCTTCTTTTTTTGTAAAGTTGCGGGAAAAAATCCCTGGTCGCGGGTTGCGGTTTTTTGGGCTTATTTAAAAAAATATGGTTGCTTGTTAGGGAAATCTGACAAGCAACTTTGTTTCTTTATTTATGTTCGCCATATTCTCCAATGCATTGATTGACATGCTGTCTGCTCGCAGTTAATAGCCAACCAGTGCAATAATATTAGTGCCATAGAGTAATTTGCCATATGTTCCGCCCCCTCATTGGAGAAAAATCACATTCAAAAATAAGGCGCGTGACGCTGTAATCCAAGCGATGATAGAAGAAGACGTAAAGGAGTGGGAGGACTTTCTTTTAGCTTAATTTTTTACAATGTTTTTGTAATGTATTAATTATCACAGGCTATAATAAAAAAACAAGTAGTAATACTGAGTAAATACATTTGGTTCGAATAGCCTGGTATGGCAAGATGTCTTTAAATGTATTTTTTTTTTACATTTAAACGTAGACCACATTATTAGATTACCTTTTGACTTCATGAATACACATAAATGACAGCTTAATGATTTAAAAAAAAAAACATTTTTTAAATATTTTTAATAATATTATATAATATTTTCTTTTTTTTAATATAATATATATTATAATTTAATATAATATTTTATATATATTTCTATAATATTTATGTGGCATTTTGTTTTTTTGTGTAATTTATTTGATAGTTATGTATACATTATTTTATTTTAAATGGAAGAAAAACCTGTTTTTGACCTCAAAATAAATCACTTTGCCGCTGTATATGGCTGTGGGGACGAGCAGTTTTGTGGTGCTTGTAATTATTTTTAATTAATTAAAAACAAATATTGCCACAATGATGGCTCAAGTAGGTGTAATTGTTCAAATAACTCATCGTTTCATTTTAAAATCTATATATAAAAAATTGTAACCAAGTGTTTTTCAATTGTAATATTTCTGTAAAGGCTAGGGACAGAAAAATAGACATTTCCATAGAATGACCCCCTATATATTTTAGGCTATAAATATGTGGCTCATTTATTGTGTAGAAAGGAGCTTCTCCTGTCTAAAGTGGCTCAAGTCCTACACCCGTAACACAATGGGTCAAGGCTGTTTAAGCAGCCTCGCTCTGCTGGCCATTGAGAGGACACTGGTCAAGTCACTGGAAAATACACTGGTCACTATACATATAAACAATTCAAGCATATCACAATGTTAGTTTAAATGCTCAGGCTATATAAATGTGTGCCAGGTGCATGTCGAATGGTTTGTGTGAAGAGTGGAAGCTGAAGCGCACTTTGCAGAACATGGAGGCGCCAGAGCGGTCACTTGCATTTTTTTTCTTGATAGTGGAAACAACTTAAAATACGCCGTAATTTTTGCTCATTAAGGTAAGAGTAATACATAATTTGGAACTGAGAAGGGTCTACTTTTATTTGTGTGCATTCACAATATCAACAAAACATTCTTTTATAAAATAAATAGGAAAACAGAGGATGCGCTCGACGTCTCGTCTTGAACAGGAGCGCTTCACAACAATGAACCGAAGCTCAACGAACTGAGTCACAAATATGATAAATATATCTATAGAAAGCCTTAAATTACTACTTTAAAACGAAATAATTCAAATCAAAAACAAAAACTCTTTCATTATGTAATCAATAAAGATGCATTTCTCTGTAAAGGCGCGTCTAATGAGGAGAGGGCGAGTCATTTTTCATCACCGTCTAAAATATAAAAATAAGGAAACGCCTAAAACAGGCACAATTATATTTTTTTCTGATTTTATTGCTCTGCTCTGAATACCTTAAAATTTTAAGGATTTTCTGCAATGCAATTTTGACTGTGAATTATTTATTTGCCTATTTTGCAGCAAATGCTTTAAAACAGCTTTAAAAATTACTTAATTGCATTCCAGATGATTATAAAGAACTTTTCACTATAAATTTTACGGGTAGCTTGAATGTAAAACATTGTCATGAATTTGTTGTATTCCCATTTAAAATAGGCTACAAAGTAAATGATGATCTCATGAAAGTGCGTGTAGCATGATTTTCTGTTTCTATTTGGCATCATGT
Source organism: Aspiorhynchus laticeps (assembly GCA_023376895.1). Lineage (NCBI taxonomy): Eukaryota > Metazoa > Chordata > Actinopteri > Cypriniformes > Cyprinidae > Aspiorhynchus > Aspiorhynchus laticeps. Next base: position 4,783,550 of record CM041810.1, on the reverse strand, counting down.
TTATAAGCAGAAACTGACTTCGGCATGCAAAAGACTGATACATTCATTATCAATGGCATGGTCGGTTCAGTCGACAGAAATACGGGACACACGGGCCTATAATTCACTGCTGAAATGTTTGCGGGGCAAATCTCAGGTCAGTTTGAGCACTCATGGTACGCACAGTTCGTACAGCCGTACACCTGCAGGCGCCACTGCCTGGCAATGCATATTAATAATCAAAAATTAAGTTTTGATATATTTACAGTACAAAATATCTTTAGGATGGGAGCAGAGGTAAACTTTCCCTTCAGATCTTGGAATGCAGAGATAGCGGCCAGTGTCAAGCCAAGTCAAGTCACCTTTATTTATATAGCGCTTTTAACAATACAAATTGTGTCAAAGCAACTGCACAATATCAAAATGGGAAAATAGTGTCAATAATGTAAAATGACAAGATTAAACACTCAATTTTCAGTTAAAGGCATTTCATTATTGAATTCAATGATGGCATCGTCCAGCTCAGTTCAGTTCAAAAAGTTTCTGTTCAATCAAGTCGACGATATTGCTGGAAATGAAGTGTCCCCAACTAAGCAAGCCAGAGGCGACAGCGGCAAGGAACCAAAACTCCATCGGTGACAGAACGGAGAAAAAAACCTTGGGAGAAACCAGGCTCAGTCGGGGGGCCATTTCTCCTCTGGCCAGACGACACAGCAGTTCAATTCCAACTGCTGCAAAGTCAGATTGTAAGGGCTCAACTGGTTCCCGAGGTCTTTTCCTGATGGCTGTCTAGGTGACGGGGTCCTCACTGGGGGTCTGTCTCTGGGGCTCATCTAGGTGTCCTGATCTCCGCTGACATTCAGGGCTGTAGAGGTCGTCTCTAGGTGCTGATCCACCATCTGATCTGGTGACTGCAGTGACCTCGAAATAAGAAAGAAACAGACTAATATTAGCATAGATGTCAATCTTTTTACGATGTAACAAGTACATCGTGTGTTATGGGAAGTGTTCCCGGTTCCGGTTGATCTAATTAATGCAGCCTAACAATCCTTTAACGGATTTGAATAATAGAAGTGTATAAGTGTGTTATGTGTAAGCCAGGTGTCTATTTGTAGGTGTTCCTGTGGCTCAGTGGTAGAGCATTGCGTTAGCAGTGCAAAAGGTTGTGGGTTCAATTCCCAGGGAACACACATACTGATAAAAAAATGTATAGCCTGAATGCACTGTAAGTCGCTTTGGATAAAAGCGTCTGCTAAATGCATAAATGTAAAGGTAAATGTAGGCGTCACCAACAATTTGTGATGGTGTCTATTGTTTTTTTCAACATTACATGTTATAAATCCTGTAAAGGGAGCCAAAGGCCTGGTCATTGCTGCTGTTACACTTACAGGACGATCATATCCTTGTTTAATAGACTATTGACCAAACATTTCATTCAAATATCCATTTAATCATTTTTTTTTGGCCACCATTTTGATATAGATGACACAGCCTCTATAATTTCTTCAACAAAAACATGTGGACATCACAGCCCTTACAAAAATTGACCATGGTTTTCGTAGTAAAATGGCTTAATTTTCTTTTGCGTGATTTCTGAATGCTTGAGACCATAAAATCAATCATACAACTGTATTAATAAAATCATAACCATAGGTAACTGTCTAGAGCACTACAATTGTAATTTGTAAATAATACAATTTAATTACAATTTATTCATTTATTTACTTTTATATTTTATTAAAGTTCTATTTTGACCCCTATGGTAGGTGTTTTTTTTTACTTTCATAATATTTGAGGGAGGAGGCACACCAATAAAATCCTGCTTAGGGCACCCATTTGGCCAGCAGCGGCCCTGATAAAAATGTCTCCACAATATGCATTTGAAGAAATATCGTTGTATCGTGCTATAGCACACATTCTATCAGCTGCAGTTCTGGCGCCTCCGTGTCAATATACTGTACAGCGCCACATACATTCATATCAGTGTTAACTCAGCAGTAGAGTTACTCTCATGGGACACTGCACTTATTCACAATCACAAAAGTACATTATTTGCATCTGCTTTAAAGCCTTACTGGTTAAACATTTAATCCGTGTGCTATTCTTACATGTGATTTTTCTGAGCATGTACACCCGAAGCGCGCACACTAAAAAGCCCGTCAAACCGTGCCTGATTACTGAACTAAGTTATGTTTTGTGCTAATACTGTCAAAACACACAAGGTTTATGTATAGACTCAGTTGGTTATGTCTAACATGCAAGTAAACAGCTGAGAGAAATGGATACCTGTATATTAGATTTGTGCAGGTCTTAAAGGGACAGTAGGCTACTAAACATGCTGCCGACTGTAATTAAAGGGATAGTTCACCCTAAAATTTAATTTCTGTCATTATTTACTCACTCACATGTTGTCCCAAACCTGTATTCATTTATTTCTTGTGCTGAACACAAAAGAAGATATTTTGAAGAATGTGGGTAACCAAAGATTTGCTGGTCCACATTGACTTTAACAGTAGGGGGAAAAAAATACTATGGATGTCACTGTGGACCACAGGGTTTGGTTTTCCACATTCTTCAAAATAGCGTTTATGTTTAACAGAAGAAGGAAACTCAGTAAATGAAGGTATACAAATAAAACACTAGCCTATTTTAATTATTGGGTGAATTATTCCTTTAATGTTAATAAAACACCAAACACAAAGAGAAAAATCACTCACTACTCTTGGCTGAAAAACTTTAATACAGTTTCTTTAATAGGAATCAATCTATATAGTGTTTTATTTTTATATTTGTTAATTCAGTTTCTTGAATGCTCCTGCCAAATACACCTATTTTAGCCTACCTGAAAATAAAACACTGTTTATTTTATTTGTATAATATGTGTATTTGTATTTGTATCTTTGTTCTCATTTATTAATAACAAAGATAAAATAATGACAAAGATTTTTATCTTCACCCACTTAATGTTAAGTTACACCCACCTAAATACAGGTGCATCTCAATAAATTAGAATGTCGTGGAAAAGTTCATTTATTTCAGTAATTCAACTCAAATTGTGAAACTCGTGTTTTAAACATTTACATTTTACATTTTACATTTATGCATTTAGCAGACGCTTTTATCCAAAGCGACTTACAGTACATTCAGGCTATACATTGTTTATCAGTAAACAAATTCAATGCACACAGACTGAAGTAGTTTAAGTCTTTGGTTCTTTTAATTTTGATGATTTAGGCTCACATTTAACAATTTCAACAAATTATAATATGGTGACATGCCAATCAGCTAATCAACTAAAAACATCTGCAAAGCTTTCCTGAGCCTTTAAAATGGTCTCTCAGTTTGGTTCACTAGGCTACACAATCATGGGGAAGACTGCTGATCTGACAGTTGTCCAGAAGACAATTATTGACACCCTTCACAAGGAGGGTAAGCCACAAACATTCATTGCCAAAGAAGCTGGCTGTTCACAGAGTGCTGTATCCAAGCATGTTAACAGAAAGTTGAGTGGAAGGAAAAAGTGTGGAAGAAAAAGATGCACAACCAACCGAGAGAACCGCAGCCTTATGAGGATTGTCAAGCAAAATCGATTCAAGAATTTGGGTGAACTTCACAAGGAATGGACTGAGGCTGGGGTCAAGGCATCAAGAGCCACCACACACAGACGTGTCAAGGAATTTGGCTACAGTTGTCATATTACTCTTGATAAGCCACTCCTGAACCACAGACAACGTCAGAGGCGTCATACCTGGGCTAAGGAGAAGAAGAACTGGACTATTGCCCAATGGTCCAAAGTCCTCTTTTCAGATGAGAGCAAGTTTTGTATTTCATTTGGAAACTAAGGTCCTAGAGTCTGTAGGAAGGGTGGAGAAGCTCATAGCCCAAGTTGCATGAAGTCCAGTGTTAAGTTTCCACAGTCTGTGATGATTTGGGGTGCAATGTCATCTGCTGGAGTTGGTCAATTGTGTTTATTGAAAACCAACGTCACTGCACCCGTTTACCAAGAAATTTTGGAGCACCTCATGCTTCCTTCTGCTGACCAGCTTTTTAAAGATACTGATTTCATTTTCCAACAGGATTTGGCACCTGCCCACACTGCCAAAAGCAAAAAAAGTTGGTTAAATGACCATGGTGTTGATGTGCTTGACTGGCCAGCAAACTCACCAGACCTGAACCGCATAGAGAATATATGGGGTATTGTCAAGAGGAAAATGAGAAACAAGAGACCAAAAAATGCAGATGAGCTGTAGGCCACTGTCAAAGAAACCTGGGCTTCCATACCACCTCAGCAGTGCCACAAACTGATCTCCTCCATGCCACGCCGAACTGAGGCAGTAATTAAAGCAAAAGGAGCCCCTACCAAGTATTGAGTACATATACAGTAAATGAACATACTTTCCAGAAGGCAACAATTCACTAAAACATTTTTTTTTATTGTTCTTATGAAGTAATATAATTTGTTGAGATAGTGAATTGGTGGGTTTTTGTTAAATGTGAGCCTAAATCATCACAATTAAAAGAACCAAAGACTTAAAATACTTCAGTCTGTGTGCATTGAATTTATTTAATACACGAGTTTCACAATTTGAGTTGAATTACTGAAATAAATGAACTTTTCCACGACATTCTAATTTATTGAGATGCACCTGTATCTGCCATTCTTTTTCTATATTTTGTTACCTTGAAAGGCTTTACCTTTGTCTTTATAATAGGAACATTAGTTTGTCTGTAATGCTCAAACAACTTGCAAAATAGAAAAACCAACATGACAAAGAATCGTGATAAAATCGTGAATCGTGATACCCCTAGCCGAGGGGGAACAACCACCCACCCCACCACCCCCATCTGCGATGGTGCCCTCGTAATGCCATTTCGCCCCTGCTCCTCCGGAGGCCTGTGCACACCACTGTTGCCGAGGAATGACACGGTGTTTTGGTGAAACTCACACTTCTCTGTCTTGGCATACAGTTTATGGGTGATAAGACGTTGAAGAACTGAACGAACATGCTTGACATGATCCTCGTATAAGTCCGAGTAGATCAATATATCATCAATATATACGATGACCCAGCGATTCAGCATGTCTCGAAACACATCATTGATGAACAGTGATGGGAATAACAGCGTTATAAATAAACGGCGTTACTAACGGCGTTATTGTTTTCAGTAACGAGTAATGAAACTAATTATGGTTTCCCCCGTTACAACGCCGTTACCGTTACTGACAATAAAATGCAGCGTTACTATAATTTATTATAATATTATTATCATTTTATTTTTCAGTTCATCTGAAAGGATGCGCAGTGTAGCTGTATTTGACGTACCGTGAACTCTAGTGTGAAGTGCACGGCTCGCCGTAGCTTTGTCTCTCTCTCTCACACACACACACACACACACACACACACACAGCGCGCAAAGAAAGATACAGATCGAGAGAGTCTTTCATAACATGCAGAATTGACGCGCTACATGTAAACGATATTCTTTGTTGTGTTTTTCTGTCAAGATATTAACAGGAGTTCGACTTTTCCGGAATTCTTCAGCTTTTAAGAACTCCGCTAGTGGGCGGAGCAAATGCGTTTTTAATACGACAATCTCATTGGACCGGCGCTCACATTTTATCATCCCTGTTTTAGGGATGTTCAGCAAATCATTTCGAGCGAACCCATAGCAATGTGATTAATCCTCATGAACCCAGCAGCTCATTAATCCTTAGTCCGTTTTATATTGTTATTAGTGGTATAATTCGTAGTAGTTTTGTTATCTTATCAATTTTGCGCTGGCGTTTCTTGAGAGACAAGTCACTAAAGGACAAACAATATCTTAAGCACCACCACCAGTGCCTAAGTTCAGTCACCATGACAAATATGAATTCATACTTGGTTATTCTAATAACATACTCAATAACTTCTATCATCATATACGCACTGCTAAATGTCACCATAATATCATATTATAATACTTGACTAAGTCACTGCTACGTCCTAGACTATTTGTCAGTAGATAAATACTGTCGATTACATGTACAATGTTTTATAATAATAATTTATGCTATTTAGTGTCCATTTCATTCATTTAACATATTTAATATTGGGGCATCCAAGTTATTTGACTTTTTTTTTTTTTTTTTTTAAAGTAACGTTAATAGTTACTTTCCCTGGTAACTACTCTACTTCCACCAATGATGTAACTCAGTTCACTAACCTCAGTTACTATTATGCTGAGAAGTAACTAGTAACTACAACAACTTACATTTTTGAAAGTAACGTGCCCAACACTGTTGATGCACATGCTTGGAGCACAGAGTGACTATTGGATAGCCTGAATGGCATAACAATGGATAATTCATACTGTCCTGATGTTGTGGAGACACATCCGTACTTTCACCATATTCACTGCACACATTCACGGATCTCCTGAATGAGGTTATAAGCGCTACGAACACTCGAGCTTGGTGAACATAATTGGCCTTTCGGCAGCATGTTCCAATGCTGCAGGTATTAGGGGTAGAGGGTAACGAAACTTGACAGTGATGCCATTGAGTACCTCGGTAGTCGATGCATGGACTGTGTACTTTCACCATATTTAGTGCACAAAGAAGAATCCACCTGATGCAGGTGCTGGTGGATGGACGAATGAAGCACTTTGGCCAACTCCTCCTCGATGTATAATTTAACTGGCTTCGGACACAGGTTGTGATAGTGGAAAACTCTGCCTTTGGATGGCATGACATGAGGAGGTAATTGAGAAGCCTTGGTACTTGCTAAAAGCTTCAATGATGATCTTGGTACTCACCGAATTTTGGATGCATCACAGGGCATCAGGTTTGCTGTCTTTGGAGAGTGCGATTGACTACAATGTTGCACGGCAGGATTCTTGACCACTGAATAATCTGTCTCTCTGGCCAGGAAATACACAGATTTATGATTTCTCCAGCCAGGGCAGGCCCAAGATGTTTTAGAGGTAACTTCACCGTTATTGGACATAATAATTAGATGAACTGGTCTCACTGTGAAGGGCACACGGTGCAAAGTACTTAAATCACTCAGTGGTGAACTGAATCAGTGCCAGAGCCCAGAGGCTGTCCGTCTAGCTGCTGATTACTACTACAACACAAATGAGTTTCACAAGGAACAAGGGGAATATTATGAGCTTTTGGTGACATTCAGCGTCAATGAAATTTCCTGCGGCCCCTGGGTCGATAAAAGCTGTGGTATCAATAACCCTCCCCTTAACTCTTGAAACAACTGGTATTTTTAAGATGGCAGATTGACTGAAATTCAGACTCACCACAAACTGCCTTCCTGAGTGCAGATCAGTACTGACAAGATGCTCTCATGTGTCCAAGAAGATCGCAGTATAGGCAGAGATTCTGGAGAATGCATCTCTCTCTCTCCTCCTCGCTGAGATGTGTAAAGCCGAGCTGCATGGGTTCAGTTTCAGGTGGCACTGTTGCCATGTACAGCGGCGACCAAAGGAGGGCTGTAGCTTGTTGTCGAGAGCGGATGAGATTGTCAATACGAATCGCCAGGTCAATGAATTGGTCCAGGGATTAGCCCTCATCACGGCAGGCCAATTCAGACTTGTAGTTTGGTGATGAGACCGTAATGGATTTGGCACATCTTTTTATTAATTTTTATTATGAAAAATTGTTAATAACTTTACTGTAACACACTGTACTTTCACCAAATTCAGCTCACACATCACTGCCTTCCTGGTGGTTATACTACAACACTCATTTGGGAAGTAAATGCTTTGGCATATTTTTTATGAATTTTTATTATGAAATATTGTTAATAACTTTACTGTAACACACTGTACTTTCACCAAATTCAGTTCAAACATCACTGCTCTCCTGCTAGTTATACTACAACACTCATTTTGAAAGTAATGGATTTGGCACATTTTTTATTAGTTTTTATTATGAAAAATTGTTAATAACTTTACTGTAACACACTGTACTTTCACCAAATTCAGTTCACACATCACTGCTCTACTTCTAGTTATACTACAACACTCATTTTGTAGATAATTGCCTTGGCACATTTTTTTATGAATTTTTAACATGAAAAATTGTTAATAACTTTACTGTAACAAACTGTACTTTCACCAAATTCAGCTCACACATCACTGCCTTCCTGGTGGTTATACTACAACACTCATTTGGAAAGTAATTGCTTTGGCACATTTTTTATGAATTTTTAACATGAAAAAATGTTAATAACTTTACTGTAACACACTGTACTTTCACCAAATTCAGCTCACACATCACTGCCTTCCTGGTGGTTATACTACAACACTCATTTTGAAAGTAATGGCTTTGGCACAGTTTTTATGAATTTTAATTAGGAATTATTTTTAATAACTTTACTGTAACACACTGTACTTTCACCATATTCAGTCCACACATCACTGCTCTCCTGCTAGTTATACTACAACACTCATTGTGAAATTAATGGCTTTGGCACATTTTTTATGAAGTTTTATTATGAAAAATTGTTAATACATTTACTGTAACACACTGTACTTTCACCAAATTCAGCTCACACATCACTGCCTTCCTGGTGGTTATACTACAACACTCATTTTGAAAGTAATTGCTATGACACAATTTTTATGAATTTTCATTATAAAAATTGTTAATAACTTTACTGTAACACACTGTACTTTCACCATATTCAGTCCACACATCACTGCCTTCCTGATGGTTATACTACAACACTCATTTTGAAAGTAATGGCTTTGGCACATTTTTTATGAATTTTTAACATGAAAAATTGTTAATAACTTTACTGTAACACACTGTACTTTCACCAAATTCAGCTCACACATCACTGCCTTCCTGGTGGTTATACTACAACACTCATTTTGAAAGTAATGGCTTTGGTACAGTTTTTATGAATTTTAATTATCATTTTTTTTAATAACTTTACTGTAACACACTCTACTTTCACCAAATTCAGTTCACACATCACTGCTCTCCTGCTGGTTATACTACAACACTCATTTTGAAAGTAATTGCATTGGCACATTTTTTATTAATTTTTATTTTGAAAGATTGATAATAACTTTACTGTAACACACTGTACTTTCACCATATTCAGTCCACACATCACTGGCTTCCTTGATGGTTATACTACAACACTCATTTGTGAAGTAATGGCTTTAGCACATTTTTTATTAATTTTTATTATGAAATGTTTTTAATAACTTTACTGTAACACACTGTACTTTCACCATATTCAGTCCACACATCACTGCCTTCCTTGATGGTTATACTACAATACTCATTTGGAAAGTAATTGCTTTGGCATATTTTTTATGAATTTTTATTATGAAATATTGTTAATAACTTTATTGCAACACACTGTACTTTCACCATATTCAGTCCACACATCACTGCTCTCCTGCTAGTTATACTACAACACTCATTTTGAAAGTAATGGCTTTGGCACAGTTTTTATGAATTTTAATTATATATTTTTTTAATAACTCTACTGTAACACACTGTACTTTCACCAAATTCAGTTCACACATCACTGCTCTACTTCTAGTTATACTACAACACTTATTTTGTAGATAATTGCTTTGACACATTTTTTATGAATTTTAATTATGTTTTTTTTTAATAACTTTACTGTAACACACTGTAATTTCACCAAATTCAGTTCACACATCACTGCTCTCCTGTTGGTTATACTAAAACACTCATTTTGAAAATAATTGCTTTGGCACATTTTTTATACATTTTTATGAAAAATTGTTAATAACTTTACTGTAGCACACTGTACTTTCACCAAATTCAGTTGACACATCACTGCTCTCCTGCTGGTTATACTAAAACACTCATTTTTTATTATTAAATTTTATTGTAATTTTGTTATAATTTATTATTAAAAATTATTAATAACTTCACTGTAACACACTGTACTTTCAGCTGAGAACTTGTCCCTGGCTGCCAGTGATGGTTCAAGATTGTGGCATGGGGACATAACGTCTCCGTTCCCTCTATCAGGGAACGAGTGTTACGTACGTAACTGAAACGTTCCCTATCTGTCGGTCACTACAAGTTATTTCATGAAGACATATGGGGTCCATGGAAAGCGCCACAACCCGAATGGCATATGAAATGTTGACAAACAGCTGTATGTCAGATAAATGCTACACAATGTTGTAACCTTCCCTCCGGCCCAGCACAAATTTGCTCTTGGTATCCACAGGGACCAGAGGGGAGTATAACGCTGCTGGAGACAGCCAAGCTGCTGTTCCTTTCCCCACAGGATTTCTTGACAGAAGAGATTTCGACCTTCAATGAAAGATTGCTTCAAGTCTTTCCTATTTGTTGTTACAGCTTAGCAGTAACAATGGGGAGGCAAGCCTTCCGGAGAAGGCACCCCCTGGTATCAGACTGCTCCACCCAGTCTGACTGCGGGGGTGCTGGAGGAACTCCACCAGGGTTCGCCGTCTGGGGAACTTACTGGGGGAGGAAAATGGCGCTTGCATCCCCAGGTGAGGAGGAATGGCACAGCAAGCGTGACACTGGCCAGCTCTTCCCACCACTTACTTGTTACCCAACACAAGGGAAGAGACTGGCTCAACACAGAGAAGGTTTTCAGTGTGTCGCCCAGCCCGCAGCTCTGCAGATGTCTGCCAGAGAGGCACTGTGCGCCAATGCATAGGAGGAGGCAACACTCCGTGTGGCGTGAGCCCTCACCCCCAGGGGGCACAGCTCGCCTTGGGATTGGTACTCCAAGGCGATGGCATCCACTATCCAGTGGGCCAACCTCTGCTTGGAGACAGCCTTCCCTTTCTGCTAACCTCTGTAGCAGACAAAAGCTGCTCAGAGCTTCTGAAGCTCTGACTGACTCCAGCAGCTCAACGGGACCCCACTGCAGGACAATAGAGAGATCCCAGGAGGGCACCAAGGGTGGCCTAGGAGGATGCAACCTCCTGGCACCCCTTAGGAACCTCACAATGAGATCTTGCTTGCCCAGGAACCGGCCGTCCACTGCATCGTGATGTGCTGTGATAGCAGCCACATATGCTCTCAAGGTGGAGGATGGCAGCCTATGCTCCAACCTTTCTTGCAGGAAAGAAAGCACTACTCCAATTGTACATCTTTGGGGGTCTTCTCGGCGAGAAGAACACCAGTTCGTGAACAGACTCCTTTTCAGATCGTAGGCTTGCCTCGTAGAGGGAGGTCCTTTCTCAGAGGGATGCACCAGGAGGGGCTATCACGAGGAGCATGAGTTCAGAAACCAGGTCGGGTGGGCCAATACGGCGCAACCGGCAGGGCCTGTTCCTCGTCCTCGCTGACCTTGCACAGTGTCTGTGCGAGAAGGCTCACTGGGGGAAACACATACTTGCGTAAAGCCCAAGGCCAGCTGTGCACCAGTGCGTCCGTGCCGAGGGGGCCTTGGTCAGGGAGTCATACAACTGGCCGTGGCAGGACTCGTGGGAGGCAACCGGGTTTACCTGAGTTTCCCTGAGTCGACTCCAGAACAGCCGGATCGTCTCAGGATGGAGTCGCCATTCTCTGGGGAATGTGAGCTGTCGTGAGAGCACATCGGCTGCACGATTGAGGATGTGGATGACCAGGATGTGGACGGCACGCTGCGACTTGCACTGCATCTGACTCCAAAGGAGGAGATGGCGGGCGAGTTGTGACATGAGACGTGATCGTAGACAACCCTGCCAGTTGATGTACAAAACGGTCGCAGTGTTGACCATGCGGACCAACATGTGCTAACCAAGCAGCAGCGGCCGGACCGCCACAAGGCTAGTAGCACTGCCAGCAACTCGAGGCAGTTGATGTGCCAAAGCAGTTGAGGCCCTGTCCAGAACCCTGAGGCTGCATGCCCGTTGTATGTAGTGCACCAGCCCGCATTAGAGGCATTCATTGTAACAAACGACATGACGAGCCACTTGTTCTATGGGCACTCTGACCTGTAGAAAGACAAGGTCCATCCAGGGGCTGAATGAGCGGGAACACGTTGGCGTGATGGTAACGCGAACTGTACCGCGGCACCATGCTTATTTCGGGATTTAGGAGTGTAACCTGTGCTGAAGTGGTCGGTACTACCCTCGTGCATTTGTTTGAGTGCCTTGGCTTGGTGGACCTGCAGGATAGCCATGGCATGCACGGCAGAGGCGGCCTGGCCACTGTAAGCTTTAGCCACGAGCGCAGCCGTCAGCTTACAGACTTCGGACAGGAGATGCGGGCAATTCCTCCAAGTGATGGCCCCGCCATCAAGGGTAGTGAGGACGGAGGAGGGAGATGAGCGGCTTCTGGCCATAAAAGGGGCCGTCCACGACTTCGTCAGCTCCTCATGCACCTCCGGGAAAAAAAGCACCAGAGCAGATCGCGGTCGTGAGCTGCGTCACGCTCCGAGAAACCAATCATCTAGCCGCGAGGGCTCGGGACTGGGAAGTCTGTTGACCTCAAGCCCGATACTCATGGCTGCCTGGGCAAGCATGGCTGTCAACTGGTGACAACACCCAAGGGGGGCAGCCCCATCGAATCTTCATCCTCGGAGGATGATAGCCCATCCCCTGATGCTGCGATCGACTTCTGATCCTCCGGGGGTGCACTGAATGAAATGCTGGCAGCCCCGCGAGGCGGACCAGCGAAATCACTTGGGAGCCGAACAGGATGATCGCGCAATAAGAGGTCCGTGGGGACACTGGTCCGGTGGAGAAGCTCTTATTGTAACCATCAGTTCTCCCAGAGCGCTAGCCGGCGGTTCTCTGCTCGAGCCAGAGAGGTACTGGGACGGGTAGCGGCAGAGGGTGACCCTCTTTTCACAAAAGAGAGGCGAGATCGTAGCGAGTTCATGCTCATACACTCACAGTAAACGCATGAGTCATCCCGAACGCAGCTTCAGCGTGTTGGGTACCCAGACACTGAAGACAACGATTGTCTGTCCTCAGAAGACAGGTAACAACAGCAACCAAGAGGACACGGACAGAACGGACATCTTTAAAAAGACGCGAGCCTTCCATGATTTGCTCTTTTATTTGAAGTGCCCAGGGGAATCACTGCAGACAGGGACACCGCTGTTCACACCATAACACCAACCAAGAACAGCTTCCAGTCAGATCGATGAAAGGTTTTGTGGAGATCAGCACTGTTCACCTACTCGGCTCTGAAGCAAAAATCTGAAGAGTGGATGCACCTGTCTCCTATTTGTACCCATATGCATGGGGAGTGGTTCAGGTGTGTAAAATCCACTAGCCAAAATGCATTGGTGTACAAAAAGCAGTGATGTGTGAACTGAATTTGGTGAAAGTACAGTGTGTTACAGTAAAGTTATTAAAAAATGTTCATAATAAACCTTAATAAAAAATATGCCAAAGCAATTACTTTCAAAATGAGTGTTGTAGTATAACCAGCAGGAGAGCAGTGATGTGTGAACTGAATTTGGTGAAAGTACAGTGTGTTACAGTAAAGTTATAAAAAAAATGTTCATAATAAACATTAATAAAAAAATGTGACAAAGCAATTACTTTCAAAATGAGTGTTGTAGTATAACTACCTGGAAGGCAGTAATGTGAGCTGAATTTGGTGAAAGTACAGTGTGTTACAGTAAAGTTATTAACAATTTTTATAATGAAAATTTATAAAAAATATGCCAAAGCAATTACTTTCCAAATGAGTGTTGTAGTATAACCATCAAGGAAGGCAGTGATGTGTGGACTGAATATGGTGAAAGTACAGTGTGTTACAGTATAGTTATTAAAAATAATTCATAATTAAAATTCATAAAAACTGTGCCAAAGTAATTACTTTCAAAATGAGTGTTGTAGTATAACCACCTGGAAGGCAGTAATGTGTGAGCTGAATTTGGTGAAAGTACAGTGTGTTACAGTAAAGTTATTAACAATTTTTATAATGAAAATTCATAAAAAATATGCCAAAGCAATTACTTTCCAAATGAGTGTTGTAGTATAACTAGCAGGAGAGCAGTGATGTTTGAACTGAATTTGGTGAAAGTACAGTGTGTTACAGTAAAGCTATTAACAATTTTTCATGTTAAAAATTCATAAAAAATGTGCCAAAGCAATTATCTACAAAATGAGTATTGTAGTATAACTAGAAGTAGAGCAGTGATGTGTGAACTGAATTTGGTGAAAGTACAGTGTGTTACAGTAAAGTTATTAAAAAAAATTGTTAAAAATTCATAAAAAATGTGCCAAAGCCATTACTTTCAAAATGAGTGTTGTAGTATAACCAGCAGGAGAGCAGTGATGTTTGAACTGAATTTGTTGAAAGTACAGTGTGTTACAGTAAAGTTATTAACAATATTTCATAATAAAAATTCATTAAAAATATGCCAAAGCAATTACTTTCCAAATGAGTGTTGTAGTATAACCATCAAGGAAGGCAGTGATGTGTGGACTGAATATGGTGAAAGTACAGTGTGTTACAGTAAAGTTATTAAAAATAATTCATAATTAAAATTCATAAAAACTGTGCCAAAGCCATTACTTTCAAAATGAGTGTTGTAGTATAACCACCAGGAAGGCAGTGATGTGTGAGCTGAATTTGGTGAAAGTACAGTGTGTTACAGTAAAGTTATTAACAATTTTTCATGTTACAAATTCATAAAAAATGTGTCAAAGGCATTACTTTCAAAATGAGTGTTGTAGTATAACCATCAAGGAAGGCAGTGATGTGTGGACTGAATATGGTGAAAGTAGAGTGTGTTACAGTAAAGTTATTAAAAATAATTCATAATTAAAATTCATAAAAACTGTGTCAAAGCCATTATTTTCAAAATGAGTGTTGTAGTATAACCACCAGGAAGGCAGTGATGTGTGAGCTGAATTTGGTGAAAATACAGTGTGTTACAGTAAAGTTATTAACAATTTTTCATGTTACAAATTCATAAAAAATGTGTCAAAGGCATTACTTTCAAAATGAGTGTTGTAGTATAACTAGCAGGAGAGCAGTGATGTTTGAACTGAATTTGGTGAAAGTACAGTGTGTTACAGTAAAGTTATTAACAATATTTCGTAATAAAAATTCATAAAAAATATGCCAAAGCATTTACTTCCCAAATGAGTGTTGTAGTATAACCATCAGGAGAGCAGTTATGTGTGCACTGAATATGGTGAAAGTACAGTGTGTTACAGTAAAGTTATTAATTATTATGTCCAATAACGGTGAAGTTATTAAAACATTTTCATAATAAAAAATCATAAACATATGCCAAAGCAATTACTTTCAAAATGAGTGTTGTAGTATAACCAGCAGGAGAGCAGTGATGTGTGAGCTGAATTTGGTGAAATTACAGTGTGTTACGGTAAAGTTATTAACCATTTTTCATAATAAAAATTAATAAAAAATGTGCCAAATCAATTACTTTCAAAATGAGTGTTGTAGTATAACCAGCATAAGAGCAGTGAGGTGTGGACTAAATTTGGTGGAAGTAGAGTGTGTTACAGTAAAGTTATTAACTATTTTTCATAATAAATAGTAATAAAAAATGTGCCAAAGCAATTACTTTCAAAATGAGTGTTGTAGTATAACCAGCAGGGGAGCAGTGATGTGTAAATTGAATTTGGTGACACTACAGTGCGTTAGTGTAAAGTTATTGAGTATGTTATTAGTAAAAAAAAAATCGCGTTTGGCACTTTGCAGACGGTCCCTTAGGACTTGTCTCTCAGACGCCAGCGCATTTAGATCAATGTATTTTATACAGAGCGGAGGAAAGCTTGTTTTGAGGAAACCTCGCTTGTAGCTCGTTTTCTACATCCCTAAAAAAGAAAAGAGGCGTCATTTGTGTATTAAAAACGATTTGCTCGCGAGTTATTGATCCGGAAAAGTTGAATCTGTCAATATCTTGCTAACTTTACCGAACTCTTTCATAACATGCAGAATTGACGCGCTACATGTAAACGATATTCTTTGTTGTGTTTTTCTGTCAAAATAACGGAGTTCCTTTTGGAATTCTTCAGCTTTTAAGAACTCCGCTAGTGGGCGGAGCTAATGCGCAAACGACAATCTCATTGGCCGGCGCTCACATTTTATCATCCCTGTTTTGATTTCAGCAAATCATTTCGCGCGAACCCATACAATGTGATTAATATTCATGAACCCAGCAGCTCATTAATCCTTAGTGCGTTTTATATTGTTATTAGTGGTATAATTCGTAGTAGTTTTGTTATCTTATCAATTTTTCCCCCGTTTTTTATAGAAACACTAAATGACAAACAATATCTTAAGCACCACCACCAGTCCTAAGTTCAGTCACCATGACAAATATGAATTCATACTTGGTTATTCTAATTACTAAAGTTCTATCATCATATAATGCTAAATTATCATAATATCATATTATAATACTTGACTAAGTGATGCTACGTAGTAGACTATTTGTCAGTAGATAAATAGTGTCGATTAATGTACAATGTTTTATAATAATAATTTATTCTATTTAGTGTCCATTTCATTCATTTAACATATTTAATATTGGGGCATCCAAGTTATTTGACTTTTTTTTTTTTTTTTTTTAAAGTAACGCAATAGTTACTTTCCCTGGTAATTAGTTACTTTTATAATGATGTAACTCAGTTACTAACTCAGTTACTATTTGTGAGAAGTAACTAGTAACTATAACAAATTACTTTTTTAAAGTAACGTGCCCAACACTGTTGATGAATGCTTGGAGCACAGAGTGACTATTGGATAGCCTGAATGGCATAACAAGATATTCATAGTGTCCTGATGTTGTGGAGAAATCCGTCTTCTATTCATCTCCTTCACGGATGCGAATGAGGTTGTAAGCGCTTCGAAGATCGAGCTTGGTGAAATACTTGGCCTTTCGCAGCTGTTCCAATGCTGCAGGTACGAGGGGTAGAGGGTAACGAAACTTGACAGTGATGCCATTGAGTCCTCGGTAGTCGATGCATGGACTGTGTATTTACTTTTTTTCACAAAGAAGAATCCACCTGATGCAGGTGAGGTGGATGGACGAATGAAGCCTTTGGCCAACTCCTCCTCGATGTATAATTTCATGGCTTCGGACTCAGGTTGTGATAGTGGGAAAACTCTGCCTTTGGATGGCAGAGATGAGGAGGTAATTGAGAAGCCTTGGTCTTGCTAAAAGCTTCAATGAGATCTTGGTACTCCCCGGGAATTTTGGATGCATTACAGGGCTCAGGTTTGGTTCTTTGGAGAGTGCGATTGAGACAATGTTGCCGGCAGGATTCTGACCACTGAATAATCTGTCTCTCTGGCCAGGAAATACACAGATTATGTTTCTCCAGCCAGGGCAGGCCCAAGATGAGAGGTGTTTGAGGAGATTGGAAAACAAATAGATGAATGGTCTCAGTGTGAAGGGCTCCGGTGCAAAGTATTAAATCCTCAGTGGTGAACTGAATCCGGCCAGAGCCCAGAGGCTGTCCGTCTAGCGCTGCCACTGCTGCCACAAATGAGTTTCACAAGGAACAAGGGGAATATTATGAGTTTTGGTGAATTCAGCGTCAATGAAATTTCCTGCGGCCCCTGGGTCGATAAAAGCTGTGGTATCAATAACCCTCCCCTTAACTCTTGAAACAACTGGTATTTTTAAGATGGCAGATTGACTGAAATTCTGACTCACCGCAGAAGTGTTGCGAGGCAGATCAGTGTGACAAGATGCTCTCATGTGTCCAAGAAGATCGCAGTATAGGCAGAGATTCTGGAGAATGCATCTCTCTCTCTCCTCCTCGCTGAGATGTGTAAAGCCGAGCTGCATGGGTTCAGTTTCAGGTGGCACTGTTGCCATTACAGCGGCGACCAAAGGAGGGCGAGCTTGTTGTCGAGAGCGGATGAGATTGTCAATGCGAATCGCCAGGTCAATGAATTGGTCCAGGGATTTGCCCTCATCACGGCAGGCCAATTCAGATTGTAGTTTGGTGATGAGACCCTTGCGGAAGAGGAGTTTGAGAGTATCGTCCATCCATCCTGTTTGTGCAGCGAGTGTGCGGAATGATAGAGCGTAATAAGCAGCTGAACTTCTTCCCTGATGGAGAGATAAAAGTTGCTCGCCAATCTCCTTGCCACCAGCAGGATGTTCGAACACTTCTTTGAAATGCTGAATGAAACTGGCGAAAGAGGGGAAAACAGCGCGATCAACTTTCCACACAGCAGTAGCACATTCTAGCGCTCGTCCGCTTAATAGAGCGCAGACAAAGGCAATGCGGGTATCATCCGTTGGATATAACATGGGCTGCTGATTTACAAACAAGGAGCTTTGAAGCAGGAATTCCTTACATTTTGTAGGTGAGCCGTCAATTTTTTTCCGAAAATGTCAGGCGAGGGCCGGCTGTGGTGGAAGCTGTGGTAGGAGCAGGTGGAGGCGGCTTCTGCAGGAGAACGTTCACTTTGGGTGCTGGGAGTCGAAGAGCCTGTAAAGTCGTTACCAGCTCCTCTGTGAGTGAGGTAAGATGATTAGGCTGTTGTGAATGAGCAGCTAGTAGGCCTACTGACGCTTGAGCAGACACCGCCGTGGTGAAATGGTAAAAAAAAAACGCTGGATCGATATCTTGCGAAGACTTCTGTAATGAAGAGTCAGTGACATTGGGATCCATATGCAGCTTTTATTAATGCACAAACGAGTAGAACAGGCAAGGTTCAGACAACAGCTTCAAGTACAATGTAGGCTAGGCAGAATCATATACTGAGTCCATGCAAGTGGTCGAGGCAGGCGGCAGACAGTTAACAGGGTGAATACAAGGCAGGCTGTGTCAGTAAGGCTGGCAGCAAACGATCAGAATAGAATACACAGTCCAGGTAGGCAACAGAGAAACAGACAGGATAATACGCTCAGTAATGTCAGCTAGGCAGAACAAGACTTCACAAAGAGGTATGAGAGAACACTGCTTAAGTAGTCCAGATAATAACTAACACCTGTGCAGGTCCCAGGCATGGGGTAGTGGGAAATGAAGTCCGAAAGAACCGGTCAGTACTCTGGTGAGGGATCCCTCTGGTGGCGACCTGATTTGTGACACAACCCATAGCAACGCCTCAGATTGACAGATATGTAAAAATAAACAGTAATTTTCTGACTTTTGAGTGATTAGTTACCATTTTGTATACAGCATATTGTCAATGACAGTATATACAAAATGGTAACTAATCGCTCAAAAGCAATTTGTCATGTTAATTACAATTCAAATGCATTTTGTTTTATTGACTACAATATCATTGCTATTTGTCTGAGAGGGGCGCTTTTGAATAATTTTGAAAAAGGGCAGGGGCTTAAGCCCCCAAAGCCCCCCCCCCCCCTTCTGCATGTGCCTGCAATAGGATGTGGTGCTGGTCCTTCAAGAGTCACTCTCAACTTATCTGTCCATAAAGCCTATAAAAAAAAAAATCAGTCTTCATGTATTTCACAACACCAGCACGTTATTCTTATTAAGTGAGGGTAATGTTTTAGATTTTTTTTTACCCAAGCAAAGTCCCTGAGATCCTGACTCCTTGCACTTTTGGATACTCCAGGTAGGTTTCAGTTCTGGAAAAAAAAATTGACACTTAGTCTGAGTTGAACCTCTTTTTTGGCTTATTTTATCTGTAAAAGCAAACCTGCCTAATAATTCTGCACACCTGAATATAAGGAGTTTTTCACTTCCAGCCTTCATGGACAATTATATATCACTTATAAATCATTAAATACAAAATCAATAGTAGTTACTAAGATTGATGTGGTTTGTAATTGGTAAAATGTGCTTGGAAAAAAAATATAACCAGAAAATAAACTTGCCTAATAATTCTGCACGCACTGTAGTTATGTGTTAGCCTTTAGTTAATTAAACTCTTTTGCACTAATTACAAGTTTCTGATTCTGTCACTGCTTGTAAATGAATGTCCCTTTTACAATTCGATCTTGTTATGCTCTAATGCATTAAAACTGTAATAATGTTAATTTCTATGGCCACGAAAATAACATTTATTGGAGTTGATATGAAATTACACTGAATGTTCGCTGGACGAACAGATTAGTTGATGGTAATATTAATTCTGCTACAGTTACTACTAATAATTGTAATTATTTATATAGATTTACCTTGGTGGTAAATTAAGTTGGTGTGTGTATTTGTAACTGAAGGTGCTGTGTTTTGACATGTTTGGTGTGTGTTTAATGCAGGTACCGCGTTTCATCCTGTGGCTGATGGTGGAGCTGGCCATCATCGGCTCTGACATGCAGGAGGTCATCGGCTGTGCCATCGCCCTCAATCTGCTGTCGCTCGGCAGGTACATCATCAAACGACTGACTCACACTCACAGAGACTGGATTCTGTTCATGTGTGCTTCAGCTGTAAGGGCCATTTAGCAACTCAGGACTTGACAATAAGGTAGAGCCCTGCACGTGCCTAAAATCTAGGCCCTAGCCCGGCCCGTGTCCGACAGCTTATCAGAATTCTCGGTCCGAGTCCAACCCGAGCCTGTCCTTTTTTCCCCTTCTCCCAAAACAGCTTATGCTACTGTTTCAGCTATTAAAATAGTTCAGTTTTGTATGAAATGGCAAAGTGATTGTGTTTTATTTTATTTTATTAAGTTAATTTAGAAAAAAAAAATTGTATTCATTAAATATAAGTTTTTGTTTTTTAAAGTGGTCGTTGATTGCGATTTCACTTTTTTAACGTTAGTTAGTGTGTAATGTTGCTGTTTGAGCATAAACAATACTGCAAAGTTGCAGCGCTGAAAGTTCAATGCAAATGGAGATAACGTCTTTTAAAATTCTAGCAGTTTAATGCCTACAAAAACGACTGGTAAGGGACTACTTACTTCCCGGGTTCATTACGTCATGACCCCAGATAAACCCCGCCCCCAGGAACATGCAGCAAAGGGGGCGAGGCCATGCTGCACTGCTTTAGAGAAGAGGAAGAGAAAACTAGGGGTGCACGAGAAAATCTATTCATATATGAATCGCGATTCTGTCTTCTAACGATTCTAATTGATTCACATCTCTCTCTCTCTCTCTCTCTCTCTCTCTCTCTTTCTCTCTTATTCAGATTGTAAAATCAGCTCCAGCAAACTGTTCCAATTATACAGGTGCATCTCAATAAATTAGAATGTCGTGGAAAAGTTCATTTATTTCAGTAATTCAACTCAAATTGTGAAACTCGTATATTAAATAAATTCAATACACACAGACTGAATTAGTTTAAGTCTTTGGTTCTTTTAATTGTGATGATTTAGGCTCACATTTAAAGGTGCAGTGTGTAGATTTTAGCGGCATCTAGCGGTTGAGGTTGTGAATTGCAACCAGCGGCTCAATCCCCCGCTTACCCCTCCCTTTAGAGAAGCTACGGCCTTAGGCCGATACAGGGCTAAGATGTCGTAGTCTGAGACCGCAGAGAGCAATGAGGTTTCTTTGCAAAGGTAAATTAAGGAATTATATTTACTTAATTATTCAATAAACCGATGTCATTGCGAATATTGCTGTTACTTGTTCATCCTTGTGTCAGTGTTTTTTCGCAAGAACAACAAAACGAAACACGAGTGACGAAACGCGCTCTGTAGAGCAGTTTGTCCGTTAAGGGCTACTGTAGAAACATGGCGGCGACTTCCATGTGAGGGGACCCGCGGTGTATGTAGATATAAATTGCACAATCTAAGGTAATAAAAACATAACGGTTCATTAAGTAAGGTCTTTATATTCCTCTGAAAACGTAGTTATGTATATTATATTGCATTTCTGTCTATAGATCATCCTAAATATTACACAGTGCGCCGTTAACAAAAACCCACCAATTCACTATCTCAACAAATTAGAATACTTCATAAGACCAATAAAAAAAACATTTTTAGTGAATTGTTGGCCTTCTGGGAAGTATGTTAATTTACTGTATATGTACTCAATACTTGGTAGGGGCTACTTTTGCTTTAATTACTGCCTCAATTTGGCGTGGCATGGAGGTGATCAATTTGTGGCACTGCTGAGGTGGTATGAAAGCCCAGGTTGCTTTGATAGCGGCCTTCAGGTCATCTGCATTGTTGGGTCTGGTGTCTCTCATCTTCCTCTTGACAATACCCCATAGATTCTCTATGGGGTTTAGGTCAGGTGAGTTACTGGCCAATCTAGCACAGTAACGCCATGGCCATTGAACCAGCTTTTGGTACCTTTGGCAGTGTGGGCAGGAGCCAAGTCCTGCTGGAAAATGAAATCAGCATCTCCATAAAGCTTGTCAGCAGAAGGAAGCAAAATTTCCTGGTAGATGGCTGTGTTGACTGTGGACTTTAGAAAACACAGTGGACCAACACCAGCAGATTACATGGCAGCCCAAATCATCACTGACTGTGGAAACTTCACACTGGACTTCAAGCAACATGGATTCTGTGCCTCGCCACTCTTCCTCCAGACTCTGGGACCTTGATTTCCAAATGAAATGCAAAATTTACTTTCATCTGAAAAGAGGACTTTGGACCACTGAGCAACAGTCCAGATCTTTTTCTCCACAGCCCAGGTAAGATACTTCTGACATTGTCTCTGGTTCAGAAGTGGCTTGGTAGCCCTTTTCCTGAAGACGTCTGAGCGTGGTGACTCTTGATGCACTGACTCCAGCTTCAGTCCACTCCTTGTGAAGCTCTCACAAGTGTTTGAATCAGCTTTGCTTGACAGTATTCTCAAGCTTGCAGTCATCCCTGTTGCTTGTGCACCTTTTCCTACCCAAATTCTTCCTTCCAGTCAACTTTACATTTAATATGCTTTGATACAGCACTCTGTAAACAGCCACACCTTTCAGTAATGACCTTCTGTGACTTACCCTCTTTGTGGAGGGTGTCAATGTTCGTCTTCTGGATCATTGCCAAGTCAGCAGTCTTCTCCATTATTGTGGTTTCAAAGAACAAGAGATACCGGAATTTATACTGTAGGGAAGGTCATTAATTGAAACTCAAATGTAAATATTCTAATATTTTGAGATGATTTTTGACTTTCATGAGCTGTAAGCTCTAATCATCAAAATTAAAACAAAAAAAACTTTTGAAATGTTTTACTTCATATGCAATGAGTCTAAAATATATGAAAGTTTCACTTTTTGAAATAACTTACAAGAAAAAAATTACTTTTTCACAACATTCTAATTTATTGAGATGCACCTTTACAAGGAGAGAAGCTAAATGAGTCCGACCCGAGCCCGATCTGTAAGAAAAAAATAAATAAATGGCCCAAGCCCGGTCCGAATGGACTCAACATCGGGACCCGACGGGCTTGCAGACCTCTACAATAAAGAGTGTCCGATGGCCTGGGGCCAGCATAAAAGACACTTGGGACAGCTGATGGATTTGTCACTGACCCGATTGGGCCACCGCTGCATTGTCACTAAAGTTTATCATTTGCACATGTTTTAAGCCTCGCTAATTTGAAAAATTAAGCGATTTTAAAGCATTCAAGCAAGACGCAAAAGACAACTCCATAAAGTACTGTGTGTACTGTGAGTTTACACTGGTAACCAAAGAAATGGTGTATTGCTGCAGTTCCATAATGTCACCTGCTGACAGAGAGTGAATTTGTATTCACATTCAGCCCGTCTGCTTTCACAAAACTAAAGTCAGACCATTCTATTGTTGCTTCAAATTTTGAAATGATCTAATCTAATTTAAATAAATAAAACTGCACATTACATGTGTGTAGCATAATTTTTGGATTGTTTTTTTATTAAAATGTAGTAATTGCCTCTAATTTCAAAATGGATATGAAAAATCAAGATTCGTGCATCACTGTTATTTTACATGAGATTATTAAATTTCTGTACCTGAACACCTACAAACATAAAAACGGAAGCATTGTTTAATTTGTATCTTTGTTCTATATATTTTTATTTGAGCCAGTTGCATGTAATTTGTGAAGAGTTCATTTAAAAGAGTCACATTAACTTGTCATACATTTTTCAGAACTATTGGACTATCCTCAGGCCAAGATGTAGATGAGTTCACTGTCTTCATCAGATTTGGAGAAATATAACGTTCCATCACTTGGCTTCACAAAATGTTAACTGATGGACTGGAGGGGTGTGGATTACCTGTGGATTATTGTGGTGTTTTCATCAGCTGTTTGGACTCTCATTCTGATGGCTCCCATTCACTGCAGATGATCTATTGACGAGACAGTGATGGAATGCTACATTTCTCCAAAACTTATGAAGAAACAAACTCATCTACATCTTGGATGACCTTAGAGTGAGCACATTTTCAGCATATTTTCTCATTTGAGTTAGCTATTCCTTTAACAAACTGACATGTTAATTTAACGTTATTTGTTCACAGTGATTTAAGGACAATCACCAGTTTTTCCTCTGAAAACAGCTGTAATTGTCAGTCTTATAAATAATAATGAGCTCTTCACAGTGTGAATTTTCAGTATATTTGCTGCTTTCAGTGATTGAAGGATCTAATGTTTGAATTGATTGAGGATGTGTAGAGTTCATTCATCTTGTTCATGCTTGGTGTTCTTCTGCAGCATTCCTCTGTGGGCTGGAGTTTTGATCACCATCGCTGACACGTTTGTCTTCCTGGTTTTGGACCGGTATGGTACGTCTGCACTGAATGAGCGTGAGAATGATAACATTGGCTTATATGGTGGCTCTAATGCAAGCGTCTGGTCTGTTTTCTCCAGGTCTGAGGAAGCTGGAGGCGTTCTTCGGGTTTCTCATCACCATCATGGCTCTCAGCTTTGGTTTTGAGGTTGAGTAGAGCTGCAGCATGTTGTCAGCAGGTGAGTGTTCAAGCGTTAGGTGTGTGACGTGTTTTTCTGTTGTCTGCAGTATGTGCGTGTGGCTCCAAACCAGGTAGAGGTGCTGAAGGGCATGTTTGTGCCGTACTGCAGTGGCTGTGGACCTGTGCAGCTGGAGCAGGCTATCGGGATCGTGGGAGCTGTTATAATGCCTCATAACATCTATCTGCACTCTGCTCTTGTGAAGGTCAGTCAACACACCTGATTAGTGACATCACTTATATAAATGTCTGAAGCTGTAGTTCAATGTAAACCATTCCAAGGTCAAACACTGACATGCACTAGCGCTCCAGCACATCAGATGTGTGTGAACCAGTTAAACAAATTACTAGAGCTGTCAAGCGATTAACACTGTAAAGAGATAGTTCACCCTAAAAGAAAATTCTGTCATTAAAGGTGCAGTTGGAGATCTCAAAAAATGCTAACTTTAGCCTGATAGCACTGAAAGTGAATGTCCCACCCTCCTTGCAATCGCCATCCAAAGCCACGCCCCCTGAATGCACAAACGCTCAAATAGCAGAATACCAGAGACAACATTAAATTACTACAATAGGCTACATCAACGGTTTCCAATTACAGTCCTCGCGCCCTCCCCGCTTTGCACATTTCATATGTATATCTTATCACGTCCGATGGTTGTTCTGTTCGACCGTAAGTCATAAGTGCCCTGCGAAGTGGACATCACCAGATATTCCACCATAATTCCAGTTCAAAGCAAGCGTATATGTTCCATACAAAGGGCATTAAAGTGTGCAAGATGTGAATTTAAATTGTATTTATTTACAGAGGTATATTATGTCACATTTCACACTTCTCTAGTAAGTTTCGTCTGTGTGTGAAGATGCAGCGCAGCGCAAATCCATGAGTGAATGTTCCGAAGTGAAATAAACTTCAACGGATTTTCCCTGCTCAGGGAGTAGGGAGTAATGAACACAGTGTAGGGAGCATGTCAATCAGAACACAGTTCATGTGATTCAGGTGTGTTAACACATTAACACAGGTGTGAGACATGCAAAATATGCAGAGCGGGGAGCGCGAGGACTGGGATTGGGAACCGCTGGGCTACAACATGTGACATTCACTGGTGAGAGAACTTTATAGCTCAGTTAGTAAAAGTACTACAATACCAGGAAGATCGGGTTGTTGATATTTGCCTGCTATTCTTGCTCTATCTGCACAGCGTGCGTGAACGCGCTGATGACGTATCATGTCTGCATGAACAGGGTGCTCAGAGGTATGCTAATACATACGTTGACAGACAGGTAGGAAAGACAATTAAAATGCTCAAGTGTTTTGATTCGACGAACATTTCTTGGTCCAACACCTTCCATAGAATATATAAATACAGATAAATACATTTAGACCACTTAACTTAATGATTGCTATCAGGATGTGAAGAGACTTTCAACCAGAATAACAAAAAATGTTTCTGAAGACAATCACCTATAGCACCTTTAATTACTCACCCTCATGTTACAAATGAAGATATTTTAAATGAAATCCGAGAGGTTTTTGTTCTTCCATTGACAGCTTAACCTGTTAACCCGCACCAGGACGCCAATGTCCTGACATTTTATCCTACCCGTCAGATTTTCCTACCGGGGCTTACTGCGCATGCGCATATCAATATTTTGTCAAAAAATATTGATACATTTTAACAAAATTATTTATTGTTGGTTTCCGGTAGCTGTATCCCTTCTAGCCACAACCGCAAATATAACACATAATTACTGTATATACACTACTGTAAGGGTAGGTTTAGGGTTGTGGTAGGTGTAGACATTAATAAATCATAATTTAACAGGTAGCATTTTTCATTGTCGAATTGTACTACCTACTGTTTTAACCTGTTAACATGCACCTGCAATTTTGGGCCTCACAGCTGAAAATGACCTACCTAAATTCAGAGGTGTAAAGTACTTGAGTAAATGTAACTAATTACTGTACTTAAGTATCTTTTTGAGTACTTTGTAGTTGTACTGAGTATCAAAGACAACTTTTACTCTCTACTTCACTACATTTCTGAATGAGTATCTGTACTCTTTACTCAACTAAATTTGAAATGAGTGTTGCAGTTACAAAGTACTTTTTGCATGGCACCTAGCTTTTCTGCAGCAGTTTATTTCTGCTACAAAAGATGTGATATCGCCAACTACAGGGCACTGAAAGTACTATATCTTGTGCATTTTGCCCTTACTCACCCAAACTTGTCAACAAGGCTACTTTACATGAATGTGAGTCTCTTAGCCAGTAGTTGTGAATCACAGGTGTTGTATATATGAGATGAGGACATGACTGCAGCTGGAAATGAGTCCGAAACCAGCACATCCAGTGCAAGAAGACTTTGACTTTTTAATTTTACTTAACAATATTTTATTTATCCTTTATACTGAAGAGACCTTTTTGAAGGTTACTAGTTTTTTTGTTTGTTTTGTTTTGTTTTTGCAATTTTGAGGTGTTCAGTTTTATTTTGGTTTTAGAAAGTAAGTGTGATTTGCTCTCCTCACAAGTCAGCTCTTTCTTGTTTTTGTTGCGTTTTCTGTGGCCGTTTCTCAATATGCATTCTTGTCTGTACTTGTGTTTTCTTGTGGACTTGTGAAACGTCATCAGTCGTCACACAAGTACTGTTCCAATTCAATGTTCACATCTAGCCAAGTACAGTTAAAATCCACGGATGTGTCCTTGCTCCGCCCCTTTTATCAAGGATGCATCAGAGGTGACTTGTGCGAACTTGAGGCAGCCAGGTATCCCAGAATGCATTTCGCACCAATCAGCGAGCGTTAATGGCAGAGGGGAAAACCGCAAAATTTCAAAATATTACTGTTATTGTGTCATGAAATGCCGTTCTAAGAGTATTTCAGGCGAGAATGCAGTTGTTTAAAACTCAAATCTGCGGTTTATTTATAAAGATAGCGCCTATTTGAAAATTAGTTTCGTCGATTTCAGAGACGTGAGTTCCAGGCGATCAGCGGGCGGTCAGTGCTCGTGTATCCCGAAGAGAGGAGCATAACCTCGGCTAGTGCTTCTGACATCTGCCGCTGGCTCTGATGTCTCTGTAGTGATTAAACATAAGATATAATTCATTTTGGGTAAATCTAACAGGCAATCTTTGGTCTCGTGAATCTATTATTTCTTCCAGGTAATGTCGTTTTGGTTGAGCACAAAGTTATTTTTCATAAATTATTTATTTATTAATCGTAATACAGAGCTTACTTTGTTAACGTGACTGATTTGTTTGCTTTTGTCTTTATTTCCTATTATGTCTCTTATACTTTACTTTTATAATGGCTATTATTGTTCATTAAAACTGACATTTAATAAAAAAGGCAGAGTTGTGCTTGTCATATTTCATTTTATTATACAGTGAATCAGAGTATATGTGCACATATTACCTAAACCACATATTAATGTTTTATATTTTTAAAATGAAAATGAAAAGAGGGTTGTTTTATATTTTGAAGAAAATGAAAAGGCAGTGGTGTTTGATATAATTTCGTTTTATTGTAATGAGTGTACACTTTTCATGAACCACATTTTTGTGGCAATTAATATTTTAAATGAAACAGAAAAGAGGCAACGCTGTTTGATGTAATATTTATTTTCACTGTAATGTATGTACGTTCCCTGAAAAATTTTTTTGCAGCTATTAATATGTATACATGAAAACAAAGAGGCAGTGGTGTTTGATATCGTATTTCGTCGTATTGTAATACAGGCGAGCTGACTGACGTTATCAAGTACGCTGCTGTTCCATTTGCAGAATTACCGGACTTGTGTCCTCCCGTCCTTGGGAGTTCGCACTCCCGAGTCGAACTTGCGAAGTCCGAACTACTGAGGACGCAAGTCCGAACTTTGCTTACTTGGTATTGAGAAACGGCCTGTGCCTTGTCCTGGATTTTATGTCACTTTCTGTCTCCATTGGTGCTTGTAGCCAGTTGTAAATTATCTTGTTCAGCTTGTCAGCCTCCTATATATATATATATATATATATATATATACAGTCTACAGCCCTAGTGTTTCTTTAGTTCTTTGTGAGTTGTTGAATGTAATGGTTGTCTGTTTCCCCGTCATTCAACAACATTACAGTTTTTGACTGGCATGTCTCTTTGACTAGTGCATCTTTGAGCCTATATTTAGTACAAGTAAAATACTTAAGTAATGTTAAAATCAGATACTTTAATACTTTTACTCAAGTTGTTTTGGAATTGGTGACTTGTAACTTGTAGTGGAGTAATTTTCTATAAAGGTATCTGTACTTTTACTCAAGTATGGTTTTCAGGTACTCTTTACACCTCTGCCTAAATTAAAATGGTAACATTTCCTGACAATAATGTGCTACACACACAATTTAGGTATCTTTGGAAGAAGACACTCTAGGCTTTACTATCTATCCATCATCCAGAGTTGATAATGCTCAAAAAAATTAAAAGTTATAGGCACTGAAGTGCCTTGAAAAATGTTTTACCACACTGAATGTTTTTTTATTTCATAATCAAATACATGAAATAAGCCCTGGAGCAATCCAGAAAAGTAATGGGTTGAAAGTCACATGTCTAATGAGTTTATATTTCAAATGTTTCAAAAAGAAAGAAAATAAGTTATTTGTGGAAAAAAGCCATCAGATGACAGGAGCGTCACAGCATGCATCAAGCGGCGTCACGAGAGAGCGCCAAATTCAAATAAACAATATTCCGCTTATCTGTGACTTTTTTTTTTTTTGGATGGTCTCATTTTGGATGGTCTCATTCTGTTTGTGACACTGTATGCTACAACACAGTGTTGTTGTTTTTTACCACCAAGATGCTGTTTTTGAGCGTAATTTATTCCATAATGGACACAAACAATAACTCTCCCGAAGAAATGAAATGTAAACAAAGGAATATACATCCAAATTACAACGTTATTGTTTCGTTGGACTAAAAGTGCTCGCTGGGATGTTGTTCTGTGGACCCTTACCTAACTTAATCTAACTAAACCGGGATTTCAGCAGTGGTCGCGTTTGTGACTCGTTATTGAAATGATAATTGTACGTACTGCTTTTTTATTCTGCATGTTTTGATGTGTACTGCATAGCAAATACATTCCTTATAAGCTTTCAATCGAAAAACAGCGAACTGTCGTCGATGCTTGAGGCTTAGACCTTCAGAATGATATATAGTTTGTCAAGATTAACTTTGTCCCGTTTCATTTATTCTATTCATAAATAATGACATATGCAAACAAAGAGCGTTCGGTGCGCTCTGTCAATTCGGTGCATTCTGTCGATTTGTGCTACCCTGTCAGATTTTCCTACCTCCCATTAAGTAACTTCCACTTTGAAGGCCCAGAAAGGTAGTGAAAATATCATGGAAGTAGTCCATGTTACTCCAGTGGTACAAGTTACATTTTTTGAAGCAATGGGAATGGTTTTTGTGCACCAAAAAAGCAAAAATAACAATTATATTAAAAATGTTATTTACTTCCGTTTCATCTCGAATGTGCATTCATGAGAACTGCTTCTTCTTCTTCTTCTTCTTCTTCTTCTTCTTCTTCTTCGGTCCAAGAGAGCGCCATGACACATGCATGTTGTGTTGACGTGAGAGCACAGCTCTCTGTACTGGAAGTGCTGTACTATTTGCAAGCAGAGGAAGAGGAATACTACTGTAATACACCATTCCTCTCATGTTGAAGATCATACCAGTGTTCTCTGATTTTGTGGTTTTCTTTTTAACAGTGGTACATTTATTGGTTGTTGTTTTGTTTTTTTCCAATTTCCAGTAAGTCAGAGTGGCTTTCACTATTGATCTTAAAAATGTTCCTGAGGTTTTACATGTACAGATGGTACTCATCCAGAATAATACTTCTACCTCCGCTGTTGCTGTGGCAGGAACATTAGAAATGTGTATTTGCTGCCTTTTACCGCTAAGTGGTGCTTTAACCACAGACTTTTAAAAGTTAGAATGTGAAAATGTTGGAGCACATTCCCTCACATATTGCATTGCACTCTGCCGATGGGCTCATTGATGGCTGCAGTAGTGGATAAATTGGTTGCAGTTTTTGTATAATCTAAGATAAACTAGTTAAAATAATTCATATTCACAGAATTTAGTACTTTATTGCGTTTGTTATTCAGAACGAACTCAAGCAGCATATAGTAAATGACAGTGAGCCTGTGGGTAACACTTTAGAATACTGTTTCTTACTTACTGCATAACTAATAAGGAATTATTGAAGAACTAACAGAGAATTATTAATTAACACTTAACTCACTACTGTTAACTACTAAGGAATATGTGTTAACTAATCACTATGTAATACAGTTTTCTGATTGTGTTAAGTAACAGTTAGCTAATCAATAACTAATGTATTCTGTCATACCTCCTGAAGAACTTCTTTTAATTATCTACTAGTTAATGTTCAAGAAAAATAACTATGAAATAACTACTAATAAACAGTTATACGCAAATAGTCATGGCCTAATGGATAGCGAGTCGGACTTGTAAGCGGAAGGTTGTGGGTTCGAATCTCAGGTCCGGCAGGGATTGTTGAGGTGTCCTTGAGCAAGGCACCGAACCCCCAACTGCTCCCCAGGCGCTGTAACATGGCTGCCCACTGCTCCGGGTGTGTGTTCATTTAGGATGGGTTAAATGCAGAGAATACATTTCACTACTGGTTATATACTCTCTATGTAATTGTGTATGTGACAAATAAAATTAATCCTAACTCAAGCTACTATCAAATGTGCATTTCTAAGAGACAAAAAAGTGATATTATTATTAATAATAATATTATCAGGCAACCCAAACCTGTTTCTTGATTTGAAACAATATCACTCATTAGAACATGCAGCAACTTAGAAATTCATTTTTCTAGTTAGATATTTACTGGTTTCTACAACTTTCACTTTGGAGCAAAATTCTGGGTTTAAACTTGAAAGAAATAAAGATTTGACATTTATCGTGATAATTATCGATATCGACTGATATGAAAAAAATTATCGTGATAATTTTTTTGCCCATATTGCCCAGCCCTACATTGTATTATTTCATTCCCATTATTAAACAAGAAACGAATAAATAAAACCTGGCTACGAATTAGCCAAAACAATGAAACTATAAATACTGGACAATAAAACATCTTTAAGTTTAAACTCACAAGTTCTCTCATTATTCAACAAAGACATTATATAACAAAATAGTGTTTTGTAATATAAAAACTGATAAAGGGGTACTAAAACTGCCAGCTGAAAATTGAAAATATGGGCAATTCCAGCATTACAGACATTCGCAGTCAAAACCTAAAATATAAATTCTCATAATATATTGAACCAGCTCTGTCAGGAAATAGGCTGGATTCAGTTGCGGGTTCAACAGATTTATTGAACGGAAAGATCAGAGACAGAGACATTTCTGCAGACAGTTGTAACAACGTAGAATATCCTACCACCTGGATGGGTGGGTGACAATGGCTGGCTGAGACCGTGGCAGCGGAGACGAAGCCGGTGTTGTGCTCATTTTCGACCCCCTGCCAAATTATTACCCCCTCGTTGAAATCGATACCTGATTGCCTAATCCTAACCCCACCCCTAATCCCAACCCCTAACCCTAAACCTACCTATAGGGGGGGGTAATAGTCTCGCGTAGCCAGACCTTCAGACTGACGGCTGAAGGTCTGGAATAGATGTCCGCTTTCATTGGTCAAGGCCCGCCCATGAGGCCGTTTGACCGACTTGTCAAACAACCAATCAAAGTTTGTTTCGTTTAGCGTCACATTTCGGGGCGTGGAAATGTCGCCACAATAACAAACCAGAGTGTGAAACTCTCGGATGTATTTTAAAGATTACATGCAGCAAACTTTAAATATTTCACATACTTTTGAAAATCCAGAGATTATTGACCATGATAAGCGTTCATCATAACATTTGTAAACACGACGGCTTTCTTCTTTTGTGAGGGGGTTTGGCGCCACGGCATCTTTGTTTCCCGGCGGACCAAAAATAAACGCGACACTCGCGTCTCCCGGAAATCTGGTTTAATTCCACCAGTCAGATGACGACTTCGACATTCCTGAAGTGTTTCCAGAAAAGTGTGCCATATGCATCAGACGTTTAGCCAACGTTCCGTGGGCGTGACGTTTGAGGCTGAGACTAGAGGGGTAATAATCTGGCGGGGGTCAGAATTCGGCACTACACCGGCAAGACAGCTCACTAATCCGAGCGAGAGGCATAGTAATCCGCTGAGGACTCCGCAGAGACCTAGGGAAGGCGGAAGCCAAGAAGAGCCCACAGGTACCTGAGCGCACAGAAGATGCAGGAAAACAAACTTGCAGCTATGAGCACTAGGGCTGTCAAAATGGCTGAAAACCTAAATTCGAATTTTGTACTTAAATATGATTAAAATTTGAATTATATTAGAATTTAAAAGGCATAATTTCAGTTAGGGGAAAAAAGCTTTTGGCTTCTCTCCACAAGAGGGCGCATCAAGCAAAATATTACTAATCCACGTTCTTCAAAGCAGAAAATAATATGACTATCTTTGAAAAAAGTGCATAATGTTTAAAATAATGTTTAACCATATATAATTAAGTTGCTTAAACAATTAGAAACAAAACACCATCATGCTCAAACTCCCATCTTCTCCTTCTGTCCCCTCACCGAGGCGGAAGTATCCAAACTTCTCCTCTCCAGCCATCCTACAACATGTCCTCTTGACCCAATCCTCTCTCACCTTCTCCAAGCAATCTCTCCCACACTCTTACCGGCACTCACACACATTATCAACACATGTCTCCACACTGGCATCTTCCCCACAGCATTCAAGCAGGCCCGGGTAACCCCACTGCTCAAAAAAACCTACATTAAACACTTCACTTTAAGAAAACTACAGACCTGTCTCTCTCCTTCCATTCGTAGCGAAAACACTCAAACGAGTTGTCTTCAACCAGCTCTCACTGTTTCTTTCACAGTACAACAAACTGGATGCTAAACAGTCAGGTTTCAGGAGTGGCCATTCAACAGAGACTGCGCTACTCTGTCACTGAAGCCCTGCGAGTCGCAAAGGCCGATTCCAAATCATCAGTCCTCATTCTGCTCGATCTCTCTGCTGCTTTTGACACTGTCAATCATCAGATCCTCCTGTCCACCCTCTCATCGCTGGGCATCACTGGGATTCCACTTCGCTGGTTTGAATCCTATCTCACCGGTAGGTCCTTCAGGGTGGCCTGGGGTGGGGAGGTATCCAAAGCACATCAACTGGTCACTGGGGTTCCTCAGGGATCGGTTCTTGGACCCCTCCTCTTCTCCACATACACTACAACACTGGGACCCATCATACAGGCACATGGCTTCTCCTACCATTGCTACGCCGATGACACACAGCTCTATCTCTCTTTTCAACCAGATGATCCAACGGTAGCTGCACGGATCTCAGGCTGCCTGGCGGACATCTCGGCATGGATGAAAGAACATCACCTACAGCTCAACCTGGCAAAGACTGAGCTTCTTGTCGTCCCTGCCACTCCGACCCTACAGCATGACTTCTCGATTCAATTAGGCACATCAATAATTACCCCATCAACTTCGGTCAGAAATCTTGGTGTAATCTTTGATGACCAGCTGACCTTCAAAGAGCACATTGCAAAGACTGCTCGATCTTGCAGGTTTGCGCTACACAACATCAGAAAAATCAGGCCCTTCCTGAAAGAGCATGCTGCGCAACTTCTTGTCCAGGCCCTTGTCGTTTCTAGGCTGGACTACTGCAATGCTCTTCTGGCTGGTCTTCCATCAAACACAATCAAACCTCTACAAATGATTCAGAATGCAGCGGCACGACTGGTCTTCAATGAGCCCAAAAGAACCCATGTTACACCTTTCTTCATCTCACTGCACTGGCTACCAGTGGCAGCTCGCATCAAGTTCAAGACACTGATGCTTGCATACAGAACGACCACAGGCTCAGCACCCTCCTACTTCCACTCACTATTACGAATCTACATCCCCTCCAGAAGTCTGAGATCTGCTAGTGAGCGACACCTTGTGGCACCATCACAAAGAGGCTCAAAATCACTCTCCAGAACATTCTCATTCACCATTCCTGGATGGTGGAATAATCTTCCCACCCCTATCCGGAATGCTGGATCCCTGTCAATCTTCAAGCAACAACTGAAGACGCATCTCTTTCGGCACTACTTGACTCCATCCTAAACTTGTTCTAAAAAAAAAAAAAATCTTATCTTATCTTTCTCTCCTTCCCTTGCTAGCTTGTACTTATTTGAACAATGACTGAGACTTGGTGTTACGAGCACTTCCTCTGTCTGAATGCCTCTTCAAGATGAATCGCTTTATGTACTCCCCAATTGTAATTCGCTTTGGATAAAAGCGTCTGCCAAATGACTAAATGTAAATGTAAATGTATACACAGTTTAATACAAAGCATGGAAAACCAATCACAAAGAGACATGCTTTTTCAAAGTTGAACTTACAATAATTTTAAATGGCTTTCTAAATATCCGACTCTCTTTTGCGAGACACGAGTGCAACCGTGATAGATGTCCCTCTAGAGAATGCGCAAAATATGCATTCTGTGTGAACGGGTTGGTTCTAGTTTTGACAAACAACATCATCTCTGCATTGATGTTCTCTTTTTCCGCAGTATTTTAAATGAATAATGTATCCAGTGGGTTCAACCGGATAGGCTAAAAAAAGCATTAAAATGCAATGACACCTACCTACATCATCGCATCTCGTGCGCCACTGATAAGGCTGCCTGATGCACACCAAAAATTTTGAATGCAACGTTTTGCATTTGAACGTAGATTTTTATTTTAAATTCGATGAATATTTGACAGTCTAATTTTTTTAACAGCCCTAATGAGCACTGGAGCCTGATCGAGACTAGACAGGACAGGTAAACAATAACAACCTATGGCAGTCAGAACAATGGCATAAACCACAACAGTCTGACAAAAGCCAGAGAAACATGGGGAGCTATGAAGTCAAGTCAAGTCACCTTTATTTATATAGCGCTTTTAACAATACAAATTGTGACAAAGCAACTGCATAATATCAAAATGGGAAAATAGTGTCAATAATGTAAAATTACAAGATTAAACACTCAATTTTCAGTTAAAGGCATTTCATTATTGAATTCAGTGATGGCATCGTCCAGCTCAGTTCAGTTCAAAAAGTTTTTGTTCAATCAAGTCGACGATATTGCTGGAAATGAAGTGTCCCCAACTAAGCAAGCCAGAGGCGACAGCGGCAAGGAACCAAAACTCCATTGGTGACAGAACGGAGAAAAAAACCTTGGGAGAAACCAGGCTCAGTCGGGGGGCCATTTCTCCTCTGGCCAGACGACACAGCAGTTCAATTCCAACTGCTGCAAAGTCAGATTGGAGGGCTCAACGGGTTCCCGAGGTCTTTTCCTGATGGCTGTCTAGGTGACGGGGTCCTCACTGGGGGTCTGTCTCTGGGGCTCATCTAGGTGTCCTGGTCTCCGCTGACGTTCAGGGCTGTAGAGGTCGTCTCTAGGTGCTGATCCACCATCTTATCTGGTGAATGCAGTGACCTCGGAATAAGAAAGAAACAGACTAATATTAGCGTAGATGTCAATCTTTTTACGATGTAACAAGTACATCGTGTTATGGGAAGTGTTCCCGGTTCCGGTTGATCTAATTAATGCAGCCTAACAATCCTTTAACGGATTTGAATAATAGAAGTGTATTAGTGTGTTATGTGTACGCCAGGTTAAAGAGATGGGTCTTTAATCTAGATTTAAACTGACAGAGTGTGTCTGCCTCCCGAACAGTGTTTGGTAGATTGTTCCAGAGTTTGGGCGCTAAATAAGAAAAAGATCTGCCGCCCGCAGTTGATTTTGATATTCTAGGTATTATCAAATGGCCAGAGTTTTGAGAACGCAGCGGACGTGAAGGACTATAATGCGATAAGAGCTCGCTCAAGTACTGAGGAGCTAAACCATTCAGGGCTTTAGAAGTAATTAACAAGATTTTAAAATCTATACGATGTTTAGTAGGGAGCCAGTGCAGTGTTGACAGAACCGGGCTAATGTGCTCATACTTCCTGGTTCTAGTAAGAACTCTAGCTGCTGCATTTTGAACCATATGTAATTTGTTTATTAAGCATGCAGAACAACCACCCAATGAAGCATTACAATAATCTAACCTTGAGGTCATAAACGCATGAATTAATATTTCTGCATTTGACACTGAGAGCATAGGTCTCAGTTTAGATATATTTTTAAGATGAAAAAATGCAGTTTTACAAATGCTAGAAACGTGGCTGTCAAAGGAGAGTTTACTATTAAATAGCACACCTAGGTTCCTGACTGATGACGAAGAATTTACAGAGCAGCCATCAAGTGTTAGACAGTGTTCTAGGTTATTACTTGTGGGGGTTTTAGGTCCGATAATTAACACCTCTTGTTTTTTTTCAGAATTTAGCAGTAAGAAATTACTCGTCATCCAGTTTTTTTATATCGACTATGCATTCTATAAGTTTCTCAATTTGGTGTGTTTCACCAGGCCGTGAAGAAATATAGAGCTGAGTATCATCAGCATAACAGTGAAAGCTAACCCCGTGTTTCCTAATGATATTTCCCAAGGGTAACATAAAGCGTGAAAAGTAACGGCCCTAGTACTGAGCCTTGAGAAACTCCATACTGCACTTGTGATCGATATGATACCTCTTCATTCACTGCTACGAATTGATGGCGGTCAGATAAGTACGATTTGAACCATGCTAATGCACTTCCACTAATGCCAACAAAGTTTTCTAGTCTATTCAAAAGAATGTTGTGATCGATAGTGTCGAACGCAGCGCTAAGATCCAGTAGAACTAATAGAGAGATACAACCACGATCAGATGATACGAGCAGGTCATTTGTAACTCTAATGAGAGCAGTCTCAGTACTATGATACGGTCTAAATCCTGACTGGAAATCCTCACAGATATCATTTTTCTCTAAGAAGGAATATAATTGTGAGGATACAACCTTTTCTAATATCTTTGACAGAAAAGGGAGATTCGAGATCGGTCTGTAATCAACTACATCTTTGGGGTCAAGTTGTGGTTTTTTAATGAGAGGCTTAACAGCCAATTTAAAGTTTTTGGGGACATATCCTAATGACAATGACAAATTAATAATAGCCAAAAGAGGATCTATGACTTCTGGAAGCACCTCTTTTAGTAGTTTAGATGGAATAGGGTCTAACATACATGTTGTAGGTTTAGATGATTTATCAATTTTATACAATTCTTCCTCTCCTATAGTAGAGAATGAGTGGAATTGTTCCTCAGGGGATCTATAGTACACTATTTGATGTGATAATATAGCTGACGGCTGCATGGCTACAATTTGATCTCTAATAGTATCAATTTTGGAAGTAAAATAGTTCATAAAGTCATTACTGCTGTGCTGTTGGGAAATGTCAACACCTGTTGATGCTTTATTTTTTGTTAATTTTGCCACTGTATTGAATAAATACCTGGGGTTATGTTTGTTTTGTTCTAAAACAGACGAAAAGTAATCAGATCTAGCAGTTTTTAAAGCTTTTCTGTGGGATAGGGTACTTTCCCGCCAAGCTAAACGAAATACCTCTAGTTTTGTTTTCCTCCAGCTGCGCTCCATTTTCCGGGCTGCTCTCTTTAGAGTGCGAGTGTGCTCATTATACCACGGTGTTGGACTTTTTTCCTTAATCTTCCTTAAGCATAAAGGAGCAACTGTATCTAAAGTGCTAGAAAAGAGAGAGTTCATAGTTTCTGTTACATCAAGTTGTTCTGAGCTGTTGGATATGCTAAGGAATTGAGATAAATCAGGAAGATTACTTACAAAGCAGTCTTTTGTGGTAGAAGTGATGGTTCTACCATATTTATAAGGAGTTGAATTTACAGCTTTAACTATATGGAGTTTACACAAGACTAGATAATGATCTGATATATCATCGCTTTGCTGCAGAATTTCAACACCATTAACATCAATTCCATGTGACAGTATTAAATCTAGAGTATGATTTCGACTATGAGTAGGTCCTGAAACGTGTTGTCTAACCCCAATAGAGTTCAGAATGTCTATGAATGCTGATCCTAATGCATCTTTTTCATTATCAACATGGATATTAAAATCACCCACAATTAGGACTCTATCTGCAGCCAGCACTAACTCTGATAGAAAATCAGCAAATTCTTTAATAAAGTCTGTATGGTGCCCTGGTGGCCTGTATACAGTAGCCAGTACAAACGTTACGGAGGATTTATCATTAATACTTTTTTCTCTAGATAATTTTGTATGAAGCACCATTACTTCAAAGGAGTTATACTTAAAGCCTGTCTTCTGAGAAATACTGAGAATATTGTTATAAATTGTAGCAACACCTCCCCCTTTGCCTTTTGGACGCGGTTCATTTTTGTAACAGTAATCTTGGGGGGTAGACTCGTTTAAAATAATGTATTCATCTGGTTTTAGCCATGTTTCTGTCAAACAGAGCAAATCTAGGTTATGATCATTAATCAGATCATTTAAAAAAGTGCTTTTATAGAAAGGGACCTGATATTCAGTAAGCCAAGTTTTATCAATTGTTTCTGTGTATTATTTTTAGTGATCTCCAACTGGCGAAGTTGAACATTATTAGCACCGGCGTGTATAACAATCTTACTAAATTTAGATTTAGCATTAGCCAGCACTTTTAAATTTGCCAAGATGTCAGGCGCTCTGGCTCCCGGTAAACAATGGACTATGGTGGCTGGTGTCTCTATTTTCACGTTCCGTACAATAGAATCGCCAATAACTAGAGCACTTTCACCAGGTTTCTCAGTGGGTGCATCACTGAGTGGGGAGAACCTGTTTGATGTTCTGATCGGAACGGAAGAGCGGTGTTTTGACCCGCGACTATGCTGCCTCACAGTCACCCAGTTGCCCTGCTGCACAGGCGCTAATGCCGGAACCGAACAATGTACAGGAGTCCCTGAGCTAGTCACATCCAAAGCAATATCTACAGCCCTCACATTCTTACTGTCCTCAACTAAAGTTTGGATGCGTGTCTCTAGTTCTAGAACCTTCTCTGTCAGCCTAACTATTTCCCTGCATTTATCACATGTGAATCCCTCATCGCCGACAGAGATAGATAAACTGTACATGTGGCAAACTGTGCAAATAACAATAGCAGGAGAAGAAGCCATTACTCACCGTGATTGATGAATGATACCAACTTAACTTACCACTTACCACTCCACTTACCACTGTTGTTTGATGAACTCGTGAAAAACGGAGTGAGAGAGAAATGAATACGGAGCGAGAAAAAAGAAAACAATAATAGGCGCAAATAGCAATGCGAATTAGTTTGATAGATAATACCAGAAATATGGTGGGAATTAAGTTATTTATTATCACTTTAAACAACAGAGTGAAAGTAAGGTAAAAATTCAATAAAAAAGCAGAGCTACAATCACAAACCGCACAACAGCACAACAGACAGAAACAGACTGAGGATAAAGGGGAGGATAATGAGATGAACGAGAACCCGGTGTGAACGAAGATGAGCTAATGAGCAATGAAACAAGGGGGGTGGAGAAACAACCACGTGGACAACGAGCACGTGGCGAGCTTTCAAAACAAAGCCACGCACACAACACAACACACCATCACAATGCACAAACACAGAGACAGCAAAGATGCAGGTGATCAGGCCCGAGACCCGACAATCTCTTTATACTTTTCTAAACCCCTGAAAATATTCCAGACATCAGAAAATATCAGTCTATAAACCTGTTTTATATTTTAGATGAGGGAAATACACATGCCTTACGAACATGACAAAAACGACGAGTTTTGGGAGACAACATATTTTGTAGATGTTTTTTACAATGCACAAACCAGAAGCAACAATATTTGCCAAATGGAGAAGGGTTGGCTATTTACAAAGCCCAAATAATAAATTTTGTTTAAATTTTTGTTTTTGTGTTTCAGAGGAAAAATCAATGTGTATGCAATGTGACAGTTCTGAAAGGGGATTTTATCAGACTATGGAAACGTGTATAAAATGCTTTAAAAACTTTAACATAGACGTCTAGTGGGTATTTATTAGGGCTGCCCCCCACTAAAGATGTTTTAGTTAACTAGCAGTCGTTCATTTGAACCATTATTCAACTAATCGCACATTTATATTAAATAAACTACTAATCCATAATAAGCTTTAATATATTCTGTGCTCAAGCACACGTATAAAGTTTGCCACAAATCACAGGCAAACGTAGCCCAATGATTATGAATGTATAGAAAAAAAGAGACATTTAATTTATGTTTTAATAAACTAATGCTTGTTGGCTGCGAGATGAAATTCACAGTGCTGACTCTCATCTCCACAGTAGCCTGGACAAAATGCAACCTTGAAACAGATTACATAATTAGGGACTATTTTATTTTGTTTTGAATTGGTTCATTTAAAAGTAGACATTTCAAGCTTTGTATAGATATATGTCCAGGGGCGGACTGGAACAAAATTTCAGGCCAGGAAATCTCACACTCATCCAGGCCATCCCATACAGATACAACTACAACAAATTTTGAAACCGGACAACAATATTTTTTGTATGGCCATCATCATCATTGCATAAAAAAGTTTCAATTCCTAGGCTGGGGCCGTGCAAAATAATTAAAGGTTATCTTTTGAACTTCCATTTTCCTTTTTAGTCATTTTGCCTGACATCTCTATGTCTTGCATGTGTATGTTTACTTTTTTCACTAATTTTCTTGCACCTGTGACTTTTCCATCAACACATCTCCACCTTGTTGCAAAACAGCCACCACATTGTAATTTGTTTGCACATTTATTTTAGAAAAAAAATAAGTATTACATTATTGTTTTATCTAGTCAAAATTAGCACAATAATAGCTACATCTTGAATATATCTTTATAGAAAAATCTTAAAATTGAATATGTTTTTGCATTATCATGGGTCATGTTTTGTCCAAAGGAAAATTACCCATGGTATTATTAGGCCTATGGTAAAAGTAACCATGTTTTTGGTGGATTGATTTCTGTTTGTATAACCAGAGTTTTACTACAAATACCATGGTGAAACTATATTGTGTAGCAAAACCATTATTCATTTGTGGTTACCATGGTTTAACTATAGTAACCATGATTTTGGTTTTATTTTTAGTAAAACCACGGTTAATTTTCCTAAGGGTTGGGTTGTTGTCTGCCATAACTCCTCCTAAACCCGTTATAAAACTATGTGAATATTTGTCTGCTAAATTCCTTCTCTTTACAATAGTTATTATGTCATTTTGTTCAGTTTGCAGTAATTGACTGCTACTGCTAACATTTGCTAGCAGTTTAATGTTTAACTAAGTAAAGATAAACAAAGATAAAATTAAAACTCTATGTACGGATGTAACTGACCTGCACTTGAAGCCCTGAACAGGACAGTTAAGCCTCTCTGCTCCACCTGGGAGCTTCCACTCCATTCTCAAGTCTCGCATCCTTTTGGCGGATGCGCGGAGGTGCGGAGCGCGCGCGAGGCGAATCGCGTTGCCAGGCAAGACTAACCCATTCATGATATATTAGAGTTTTATTATTGAATGGCGAATTCGGAAATAATCACTTTAGTACATTCGGC
The DNA here is from genome assembly GCA_023376895.1 of Aspiorhynchus laticeps. NCBI lineage: Eukaryota > Metazoa > Chordata > Actinopteri > Cypriniformes > Cyprinidae > Aspiorhynchus > Aspiorhynchus laticeps. Next base: position 4,741,238 of record CM041810.1, on the reverse strand, counting down.
AGGCAACAAAACAACAACAATATTAAAAAATAATAATAATAATAATAAAAAAATATATATATTATTATTAAATTATTATTACTAAATGTAGGGCAGCGGGCCAAATTGGCTGCCAGGCCACCGGGAATTCTCCCATTGCTCCCGATGGCCAGTCCGCCCCTGTATATGTCTCTTGTAGGCTATGTGAGACAGCCACATGCTGAGTTTTGGTTCTTTTTTGAGACGTGCTCCAGTGCACAGAGACGGCAGAATGCCCATCCTGTTTTTTTTCATTATTTTACAAAAGTACAATGTTTTGTAGTTATTTTGAGTTTACATAAAATCATTTTTAAATGGATTTTAAGTAGTTTTATTATCAGAAAAAAATGCAAGTGGTCATGCGGGCGCCTCCCTGCCATGCATGAGCAAAAACACTTGAATATGGGCCAAAAATATTGCACATTTATAGGTTAACTAGAGTTTGGAATCCAGATTAAAATTAATCTTCACCAGTCTACATCTGAGACAGATGCAGTTAACCAAATCGAAATGATCTAATGCACACATGCCGCTCCAATTCGCTGATCATTAGTTGTTGTTGACCAAGATTAAAAAAAAAAAAAAAGAAAAACTTGTCACAGCATATTTCGGCAATGAGTGAAACGTTGTTGTTGATCAAGATTAATCAGATGCAGAAATAATGTATTCTGTCCTATATTTACCCAGCCCTTAGGTTAAAAATTGCCCAAATTTAGTTGTTTTTAACCCATTGTTTTTAGAGTGTATTCCCTGTGCAATTTGAGGTAAAATTAACAATGCAGTCTTTTTATTATTGTTTTTATTTGTGTATTGCCAAAATAGCTGCATTGCCATGTAACACTTTGCCTAAACCTGCTCTCAGTTTGAAACTCACATGAGCCATCAGGCACTCTCCATATGAAAGAGAAGTGAATTACACCTTTGCAGCCCCCACGATGGAGCTCAATTGTCCCAAAACCCAACCCCCTCCAACTGGATTACACAAATGAAAATACAGTCACACTGCTGTAGGCTATTTTTTTCGTTAATGTAAAATAGACATGTTCTATCTAAAACAATAATAATTATTAATTAAGTCAAGTTTATCCATGCCATTGATCCTGCTGACCACAAACTCGACTACGAATTAACTTTGCTAGTCTTTGTGTCCACACAGCAAGAGAATGGCTAGTCATTCCTTTCACTTCATAATAATAAAGGCATGTACCTCAAAAAAAAGTTTCTGCCTAAATGTAAGCATAACAATTACTGTGTAGGCTATAACATTAAATCAATGTTTTAGAACTGCAGAACACACACACACACACATATTGAAAAAAGCAGATTTACTCTGGATTTGAACCTGTGTCGTTGAACCGCCTTGACACTGTTGACCAATGCTGTAGCACTCAATTACGAATTAACTTTCCATGAACGGCCCAGAAGTACAGAACCCTTTTCCAACTGCTTGTCTGTGCACGTGAGAGAGAAGCACTAGTTATCATATTATTTATAATAAAACCTAAATTATTTTTTAATTTTAATTAGTCAACAATGACTTTCTAAAGTCATTCTAAAATAGGAACCAAAGCGGGTTCATACATTAACGTCTTTACTTGAGTCATATAGATTCAGTTTTCTACATATTCTGTATCTTATTGTGAATATAAACCATCGGTTTTGGACAATGTAAAGCTAAACTGCATGTTATTTCTGCATTTGGAAATTAATGTTATGAATGAGTTTGTTCTCTGCAGTCCTTCAGAGAAATTAATCATATTTGCTGCACAGATTCTGAGTTCGGCCGATCTGCAAATATCAGTTTCACAAAAGAGCATTTAAATGGAAATATAGCCTAATAAAGATCTCATTAAATTACAAAACTCTTAGGTTGTATTGTGTTGAATGTGACTCACAAGAAATGTTTTATTAATCAGTCGTTTTAGTTTAGCCTAAACATGAGGATTCTAATTTGTTCCTTTGGTTTAAATTTCCATATGTTTTTCCTATAAGATGAAACATTTTAGGCCTACTAGTTTCATTCATTTTTTTAGTTAAATCACGGGAACAAATAAATACTGTGCAACATTTTAACTAATATGAAGGAAGGTTTTCTTTAAAGTAATCTACAATTTCTTTAAATCACGAACATGATAGGCTATTTTTCGCAGTGTCATAAGCAGGACTGTTTACACCGGAATGTGTCGTAAAAACCAATAATTGAATAAACATTGAATTATTACATTTAAATTTCAAACTTTTTATGTGACATTAATGTTGACAGAATAAAATGCACACCTCAAAAGAGTTAATGGCTTACTGACATAAAAAGGGGGTTAACCTGAACACGAGGTGGCGAGCTTTCAAAACAAAGCCACGCACACAACACAACACACCATCACAATGCACAAACACAGAGACAGCAAAGATGCAGGTGATCAGGCCCGAGACCCGACAATCTCTTTATACTTTTCTAAACCCCTGAAAATATTCCAGACATCAGAAAATATCAGTCTATAAACCTGTTTTATATTTTAGATGAGGGAAATACACATGCCTTACGAACATGACAAAAACGACGAGTTTTGGGAGACAACATATTTTGTAGATGTTTTTTACAATGCACAAACCAGAAGCAACAATATTTGCCAAATGGAGAAGGGTTGGCTATTTACAAAGCCCAAATAATAAATTTTGTTTAAATTTTTGTTTTTGTGTTTCAGAGGAAAAATCAATGTGTATGCAATGTGACAGTTCTGAAAGGGGATTTTATCAGACTATGGAAACGTGTATAAAATGCTTTAAAAACTTTAACATAGACGTCTAGTGGGTATTTATTAGGGCTGCCCCCCACTAAAGATGTTTTAGTTAACTAGCAGTCGTTCATTTGAACCATTATTCAACTAATCGCACATTTATATTAAATAAACTACTAATCCATAATAAGCTTTAATATATTCTGTGCTCAAGCACACGTATAAAGTTTGCCACAAATCACAGGCAAACGTAGCCCAATGATTATGAATGTATAGAAAAAAAGAGACATTTAATTTATGTTTTAATAAACTAATGCTTGTTGGCTGCGAGATGAAATTCACAGTGCTGACTCTCATCTCCACAGTAGCCTGGACAAAATGCAACCTTGAAACAGATTACATAATTAGGGACTATTTTATTTTGTTTTGAATTGGTTCATTTAAAAGTAGACATTTCAAGCTTTGTATAGATATATGTCCAGGGGCGGACTGGAACAAAATTTCAGGCCAGGAAATCTCACACTCATCCAGGCCATCCCATACAGATACAACTACAACAAATTTTGAAACCGGACAACAATATTTTTTGTATGGCCATCATCATCATTGCATAAAAAAGTTTCAATTCCTAGGCTGGGGCCGTGCAAAATAATTAAAGGTTATCTTTTGAACTTCCATTTTCCTTTTTAGTCATTTTGCCTGACATCTCTATGTCTTGCATGTGTATGTTTACTTTTTTCACTAATTTTCTTGCACCTGTGACTTTTCCATCAACACATCTCCACCTTGTTGCAAAACAGCCACCACATTGTAATTTGTTTGCACATTTATTTTAGAAAAAAAATAAGTATTACATTATTGTTTTATCTAGTCAAAATTAGCACAATAATAGCTACATCTTGAATATATCTTTATAGAAAAATCTTAAAATTGAATATGTTTTTGCATTATCATGGGTCATGTTTTGTCCAAAGGAAAATTACCCATGGTATTATTAGGCCTATGGTAAAAGTAACCATGTTTTTGGTGGATTGATTTCTGTTTGTATAACCAGAGTTTTACTACAAATACCATGGTGAAACTATATTGTGTAGCAAAACCATTATTCATTTGTGGTTACCATGGTTTAACTATAGTAACCATGATTTTGGTTTTATTTTTAGTAAAACCACGGTTAATTTTCCTAAGGGTTGGGTTGTTGTCTGCCATAACTCCTCCTAAACCCGTTATAAAACTATGTGAATATTTGTCTGCTAAATTCCTTCTCTTTACAATAGTTATTATGTCATTTTGTTCAGTTTGCAGTAATTGACTGCTACTGCTAACATTTGCTAGCAGTTTAATGTTTAACTAAGTAAAGATAAACAAAGATAAAATTAAAACTCTATGTACGGATGTAACTGACCTGCACTTGAAGCCCTGAACAGGACAGTTAAGCCTCTCTGCTCCACCTGGGAGCTTCCACTCCATTCTCAAGTCTCGCATCCTTTTGGCGGATGCGCGGAGGTGCGGAGCGCGCGCGAGGCGAATCGCGTTGCCAGGCAAGACTAACCCATTCATGATATATTAGAGTTTTATTATTGAATGGCGAATTCGGAAATAATCACTTTAGTACATTCGGCAGGCAACAAAACAACAACAATATTAAAAAATAATAATAATAATAATAAAAAAATATATATATTATTATTAAATTATTATTACTAAATGTAGGGCAGCGGGCCAAATTGGCTGCCAGGCCACCGGGAATTCTCCCATTGCTCCCGATGGCCAGTCCGCCCCTGTATATGTCTCTTGTAGGCTATGTGAGACAGCCACATGCTGAGTTTTGGTTCTTTTTTGAGACGTGCTCCAGTGCACAGAGACGGCAGAATGCCCATCCTGTTTTTTTTCATTATTTTACAAAAGTACAATGTTTTGTAGTTATTTTGAGTTTACATAAAATCATTTTTAAATGGATTTTAAGTAGTTTTATTATCAGAAAAAAATGCAAGTGGTCATGCGGGCGCCTCCCTGCCATGCATGAGCAAAAACACTTGAATATGGGCCAAAAATATTGCACATTTATAGGTTAACTAGAGTTTGGAATCCAGATTAAAATTAATCTTCACCAGTCTACATCTGAGACAGATGCAGTTAACCAAATCGAAATGATCTAATGCACACATGCCGCTCCAATTCGCTGATCATTAGTTGTTGTTGACCAAGATTAAAAAAAAAAAAAAAGAAAAACTTGTCACAGCATATTTCGGCAATGAGTGAAACGTTGTTGTTGATCAAGATTAATCAGATGCAGAAATAATGTATTCTGTCCTATATTTACCCAGCCCTTAGGTTAAAAATTGCCCAAATTTAGTTGTTTTTAACCCATTGTTTTTAGAGTGTATTCCCTGTGCAATTTGAGGTAAAATTAACAATGCAGTCTTTTTATTATTGTTTTTATTTGTGTATTGCCAAAATAGCTGCATTGCCATGTAACACTTTGCCTAAACCTGCTCTCAGTTTGAAACTCACATGAGCCATCAGGCACTCTCCATATGAAAGAGAAGTGAATTACACCTTTGCAGCCCCCACGATGGAGCTCAATTGTCCCAAAACCCAACCCCCTCCAACTGGATTACACAAATGAAAATACAGTCACACTGCTGTAGGCTATTTTTTTCGTTAATGTAAAATAGACATGTTCTATCTAAAACAATAATAATTATTAATTAAGTCAAGTTTATCCATGCCATTGATCCTGCTGACCACAAACTCGACTACGAATTAACTTTGCTAGTCTTTGTGTCCACACAGCAAGAGAATGGCTAGTCATTCCTTTCACTTCATAATAATAAAGGCATGTACCTCAAAAAAAAGTTTCTGCCTAAATGTAAGCATAACAATTACTGTGTAGGCTATAACATTAAATCAATGTTTTAGAACTGCAGAACACACACACACACACATATTGAAAAAAGCAGATTTACTCTGGATTTGAACCTGTGTCGTTGAACCGCCTTGACACTGTTGACCAATGCTGTAGCACTCAATTACGAATTAACTTTCCATGAACGGCCCAGAAGTACAGAACCCTTTTCCAACTGCTTGTCTGTGCACGTGAGAGAGAAGCACTAGTTATCATATTATTTATAATAAAACCTAAATTATTTTTTAATTTTAATTAGTCAACAATGACTTTCTAAAGTCATTCTAAAATAGGAACCAAAGCGGGTTCATACATTAACGTCTTTACTTGAGTCATATAGATTCAGTTTTCTACATATTCTGTATCTTATTGTGAATATAAACCATCGGTTTTGGACAATGTAAAGCTAAACTGCATGTTATTTCTGCATTTGGAAATTAATGTTATGAATCAGGAGTTTGTTCTCTGCAGTCCTTCAGAGAAATTAATCATATTTGCTGCACAGATTCTGAGTTCGGCCGATCTGCAAATATCAGTTTCACAAAAGAGCATTTAAATGGAAATATAGCCTAATAAAGATCTCATTAAATTACAAAACTCTTAGGTTGTATTGTGTTGAATGTGACTCACAAGAAATGTTTTATTAATCAGTCGTTTTAGTTTAGCCTAAACATGAGGATTCTAATTTGTTCCTTTGGTTTAAATTTCCATATGTTTTTCCTATAAGATGAAACATTTTAGGCCTACTAGTTTCTTCATTTTTTTAGTTAAATCACGGGAACAAATAAATACTGTGCAACATTTTAACTAATATGAAGGAAGGTTTTCTTTAAAGTAATCTACAATTTCTTTAAATCACGAACATGATAGGCTATTTTTCGCAGTGTCATAAGCAGGACTGTTTACACCGGAATGTGTCGTAAAAAAATAATTGAATAAACATTGAATTATTACATTTAAATTTCAAACTTTTTATGTGACATTAATGTTGACAGAATAAATATGCACACCTCAAATAGTAGTTAATAGGCTTACTGTACAGTACAAAAGTAGCTCTCTTAACCCTCTGGGGTAGAAGCCTGCACCGGTGCGGTCTGTCTCGTATTTTCTTGATGACCGCAAAAAGAACTAAAAAATACTTTGGCATTTTTGACCATACAGATACGAATAAGGTATTGTTTATAACTGCAAAGGGTCTGCTTTTATTTGTGTAATAAGGGTTGAAGTGATGCGTCATTGTAGCCTATATTTCACTCTTAACTGTAGTGAAATAGTTGAAACTTTAAGCATTTAGAATAATTAGTTCAGATTTAATGTTATAATGCTATATTATTATTATTGCTATTAAACTAGTCATTTATTTCATTATTTTTTATCTTCATTCACAAATAAAAATGTCACATGTTGACACAGTTTGCGCCACCTTGTGGTGATTTCGTGAACAAGTTTCACATCTGACTGATTTGCATTTGCCGCTGCAGCATTACCACGACGGTAAGTGCAGCGGTAATAGGCATTCTGGTTGACTACCTACTGTAAATAGTTCTGTATTTATTTTTGACAAAACTATTGTTTTGTTTTTTACTTTTTTTTCTGATTCTCAATATCATATGCTGCATTGCTTTAAACCTTCCTTTTGCTATACATTTTATGGGTATCAAAATTAGTAAACTATGAATACATTCATTGTGAATATAATGCTCTAATAGAAGTGGTAATAACTGGTTATCTTTTAAAATCATCATGCAAGTTTGCATTTTTTTGTCTGTAAAAGAGGAGAAAAGCACACATTTTCTGGAATGCAGAGGGAGGAAAGAGAAAAGGTCCTGGGGACAAAGGGGTGTCATGCAGTGGAGATCTGGTGATCACATGGATCATGTAAATGGACCTGTAAATCTGCCTGTTTGTGTTATCAGATAATCTATTTATGCTGAAGCTGGTCAAAGTTACACAGCACTTCTGTCAGGACCACTATCGTCAAAGATGATTGACAATTAGCATAGAGTAAACGTACCTATTAAGCTCACGTACTCATTAAGCACACTTCCATTTTTGAGATCAGATTATAAAAAGAAAAAACAATTTATTATCCTACTTGATGTCTTAACCAATTGATATGTTTGTTTGTATATACCTCCTATAATTTCAAGTCAATCAGATCATTGCACACTGAGATATGAGTCTCCATGTGTTCACACTGTCCGGTGGCCATTTTGAAAGCTGTCTAAAAACTTTCACAAAAAGAGGAGCCCCTTAAATGTGTTTTTTATTATTATTATTATTATTATTTATTTTATTATTTAGTCATTTAGTACACGCTTTTGTCCAAAGCGACTTACAAATGAGGGCAATAGAAGCAATCAAAACCAACAAAAGAGCAACAACATGCAAGTGCTATGACAAGTCTTGGTTAGCCTAACGCAGTACATGTAGCAAGGTATTTTTTATTTTTAATATATATATATATATATATATATATATATATATATATATATATATATATATATATATAATATCTTTTTTATAAAGAAAACAAGTAGATAGAATATAGAAAAAAGAAATCTAGTTTTTTTTTTTAAGAAACAAGTAGATAGAAAAGAAAAAAGACAGCTAGTGTTAGTTTTTCAAGAAAAGCTAGCAGTTACAGAATAAATATGCAGTATTTTTTAAATAAAAAGAAGACAGATAGCTAAAATAGAATTAGAATAGAGAGTGCTAGAGTTAGAGGGTCACATAAAGATGGAAGAGATGTGTTTTTAGCTGTTTCTTGAAGATGGCTAAGGATTCAGCTGCTCGGATTGAGTTGGGCAGGTCATTCCACCAGGAGGGAACAGTTAATGAAAAAGTCTGTGAAAGTGATTTTGTGCCTCTTTGGGATGGCACAATAATGCGTTGTTCACTTGCAGAACGTAAGCTTCTAGAGGGCACATAGGTCTGAAGTATTGAATTTAGGTAAAGAGGTGCAGAGCCAGAGGTGGTTTTGTAGGCAAACATTAAAGCCTTGAATTTTATGCGAGCAGCTATTGGTAGCCAGTGCAAATTGATGAACAGAGGTGTGACATGCGTTCTTTTCGGCTCATTAAAGACTACTCTTGCAGCGGCATTTTGGATTAATTGTAGAGGTTTGATGGAATTGGCTGGAAGACCTTGCCAAGAGAGCATTGCAATAGTCAAGTCTGGACAGAACAAGAGCTTGAACAAGGAGTTGTGTTGCATGTTCCGTAAGAAAGGGCCTGATCTTCCTAATATTGTATAAAGAAAATCTGCCGGACCGAGCGAGTTTTAGCGATGTGGTCTGAGAAATTCAGCTTATCATCAATCACAACTCCAAGGTTTCTGGCAGTTTTTGAAGAAGTTATGGTAGATGAGCCTAATTGGAAGGTGAAATTGTGATGAAGTGATGGGTTTGCTGAAACAACAAGTAGTTCTGTCTTAGCTATGTTGAGTTGAAGGTGATGGTCCTTCATCCAGCAAGAAATGTCTGTTAGACATGCTGAGATGCGAGTAGCTATCGTCGGATCATCAGGATGGAATGAGAGGTAGAGTTGAGTGTCATCAGCATAGCAGTGATATGAAAATCCATGTTTCTGAATGACAGAACCTAATGATGCCATGTAGACAGAGAAGATAGCAGCAATGGGAACTATGCAAGCAGCTATTCATAGACTATCGCTCAGCTTTCAATACTATAGTCCCCACCAAGCTAGTTGTCAAACTCTCAGACCTCGGCCTAAACACTTCACTCTGCGACTGGATTCAAGATTTCCTCACCGGCAGACCTCAAGTGGTGAAGGTAGGCCAGTTCACCTCCAACTCCATCACCCTGAACATAGGAGCCCAGCAGGGTTGTGTCCTGAGTCCCCTGCTCTACTCTCTCTACACACATGACTGCGTGTCCTCTCACAGATCCACATCTATTATCAAATTTGCTGATGATACTGTGGTTCTGGGCCTCATTTCCAACAATGATGAGACCGCATACTTGGATGAGGTGGAGAGACTTACATCATGGTGCCTGGACAACTGTATCTCTCTGAACGTGAGCAAAACTAAAGAGCTGATTGTGGACTTCAGAAAGAGACACCTGCTGCCCTACACTCCTCTTGTGATCGGCGGGACCCCTGTGGAGAGAGTAAGCAGCTTCAAGTACCTCGGTGTAAACATCTCCGAGGACCTGACTTGGACTACACACATCCAAACACAGGTGAAGAAAGCCAGGCAAAGACTGTACCATCTGCGACAGCTGAGGAAATTCAGGGTCTCACCAACAATCCTGAAAACTTTCTATGCAGGGACCATAGAAAGTGTATTGACTCAGTGCATCTCAGTGTGGTATGGAAACAGCTCCAGCCAAGATTGCAAGGCCTTGCAGAGAGTTGTGCGCTTAGCTGAGCGTAACTCTGGGTCTGCTCTCCCCTCTCTGCAGGACATCTACCTCAAACGCTGCAGAAGTAGAGCTGTCAAAATCATCAAGGACTCAAATCACCCTGGAAACTGCCTATTCACTCTGCTGCCATCTGGTAAGCGCTTCCGCAGCCTGATGGCAAAAACTGAGAGACTTAGGAGGAGTTTCTTCCCCAAGGCCATCAGGCTCCTGAACTCAAACTCAGCCTCTTAACATCATCTGACTTACTTCAAATCACTAATCACACACTCATTATTCTCTACCTCATACTGTCAGTGTCATTTGCTCATTTGCACATTTGCACACAACACTTTCTGTGTCTTGATATCATATCTTATCTTATTTTTTATATATATATTTTTTTTTTTTGTGATTGGCTGCTTCATGTCAACCATGTTCAGCCTGTTTGCACATTCCTCTCTGTACAGTCATACTTATCTTAATATTTAATTCTACAGCATACTGTCATGCACATTCTTTTATATTTTATTCTTTATATCTTATTTTTTATTCAATTTATTTTATGTATACTTCCCTTGTGTTGTATTTTTCAATATTTGCACTGTCGGGGGATCACATGACCCTTCGACCTCGATACACGTGTAGTCTTTCGCTCTGCTGACTTTGCCAAACATTTTATTATCCTGTCAGTAAATTTCAAAACATTTTGCATCGGACTCATTATGAATACTTCAATAGTCAAGGGCGATCGGAAAGGAGAGATTGGACAGTCGCCAATGAAGAAAAAATTCAGGGATTCCACCATCTCCAGAAAGGATATAGACGATGCTATTGCTAACGGTATCAAGCTTGCATTTAAAGAACAACAATCGCCAATAAAGAAACAATTCAGGGATTCCACCATCTCCAGAGAGGATATAGACGAGGCTATTGCTAACGGTATCAAGCTTGCATTTAAAGAACAACAAAGCACTTTGGATTCGATCGTGACTTCGGCAGTGAGAGATGCTGTGGACTCTGTGCTGATTCCAGCATTACGTAAACTGAGTGAGGACTTACAAGCGACTAACAATTCTGTTAAAGAGCGGAGAGAGGAGTTTGAGGCCATGGCTGCCGCGGCGAAGCAGACACGTGACCGCGTTGATTCTGTGCAGGCAATTACACGTGAGGATAGGAATGCAGTCATGGACTTAAGAAATCAGCTAGAGCAACTCACCGAGAAGATGACGGATATGGAGGATAAAAGCAGGAGAAATAACATACGGCTTGTGGGCTTACCAGAGGGGATGGAGGGATCCGATGTGGCTGGTTTCCTGAGAATTAATCTTTCCAAGTGGATTCCTTCTCTGAAGGGTCGTAACATCGAGATTGACCGAGCACACCGCGTGTATGATGGAAGGAAAAACTCAGATCGGCCGCATACTCTCATCTTCCGTGTACTAAGATGGCATGACAGATTGGAGATTCTGAACGGTGCTCGGCAGGCCTATCCGGTGAAATGCACGCAGGACAATGTCACGCTACTATTTTTCCTGACTTTAGTCCAGTTACAGCCGCCAAGAGAAAAAGCTTGGTTCCGGTTTTGAGATCGATGACGGCACTTGGTCTCCAGCCCTTCCTCGCTTATCCTGCGGTAATTAAACTACGGCACGAGGGTGAACAGAGATGCTTCAATTCTCTTCGGAAAGCGGAGGATTTTGTCGGATCCCTGTCACAGAGTGGGACATTTGCTGCGGATCCACAGGGCAGCGGGAGGGCGGTGGCTGCCCTTTCTTCGATCCGACGGGAGGGGCTTGGTGACCGGTATGGAGGAGATGGTGGCGGGAGAGATATGGATGATCGCTAGTTCAATTTCTTATTTTTTCTTCTTTCCTCTCTCCTCATGGGATAGTATTTTTTATTTTTATTCGATACAATCGTCCCTTTGCTGACTAACCCCCTTTTTTTGTTTTTCTTTTTTTCTGGAAGGGACTAATGGAGAGTAGGTTTCATTACGATAATGTTTTGGTAAAGTGAGCCTTTTGGGAGGCTCGCTGTGGGCTGAGGTGGCTCGGTCACGGATCATCACAAGTTTTTGTTGTTCAATCAGACCTATGTTCTCGGTAACGTGCGGCCTGAATTGTTTTTTGTCTATAATTGTCGCTCATTTCTGTCTGTTGCTTTTATTTTTTACAACAGATATTCATGCTTTTATTTACTTTACCTTGTTTTTAAGGGGATTTTTCATCCAGATGTTTTGATATCTATAACGCACACTAACGTTTACATGTCATTTACAGAATGGGAGTGATATTGCTTCTTTTCATTTGTTGAATGCAATTTTGGGATTGTGAATATTTAATGTATACTCTAAATATTTTGTTGACGAATGTGACGGGCTTGGATTCTGCTGTTGGACGAGCCTGTGTGTTGGAATAGTTACTCCGTAAAATAGGTGATTGTATGGAGGAGGGACCTGTTTTGTTGTTGCTTTTTCCCTTCCTCTCTCTCTCCCCTTTGATTGGACTTTTAAAACATGGAGTGTGTGTCTGTTGTTTTGTTTGTTTTGAGTGGTTGTTATGTTGTTGTGTGTGAAAAAATAAATAAAAAAATGTTAATCACAAAAAATATTTGCACTGACCATGGAGCGGACCCGACTCTCATTTCACTGCTGGTTATACAATCTCTGTATAGTCGTGTATGTGACAAATAAAACTTGAAACTTGAAAGAGAAGTGAGCCAAGAACAGAGCCCTGAGACACCCCAGTAGCTAGATGTTGCGACTTGGATACCTCACCTCTCCAAGATACCTTGAAGGACCTATCTGAGAGGTAAGACTCAAACCAATGGAGTGCGGTTCCTGAGATGCCCTTTTTCAATAGGATAAACAGGAGGATCTGGTGGTTGACCGTATCAAAAGCAGCGGAGAGATCCAGCAAAATAAGTAATGAAGACTTGGAAGCCACTCTAGCAAGTCTTAGGGCTTCAACAACTGAGATTAAGGCAGTTTCGGTCGAATGTCCACTTCTGAAGCCAGACTGGTTGCTGTCAAGGAGGTTGTTCTGTGTTAGAAAGGCACAGACTTGGTTGAACACAACTCGTTCAAGTGTTTTTGCAATGAAAGGTAGAAGGGAAACCGGTCTATAGTTCCCTAAAAGAGTTGGGTTAAGAGTAGGTTTCTTAAGAAGTGGGGTTATACGAGCCTGTTTAAATGCTGAAAAACTCCAGTGTGAAGGGATGTTTTAACGATGTGAGTGAGTGCAGGTACAACAGCTGGAGAAATGGCTTGAAGGAGATGAGATGGAATAGGATCAAGCGGACAAGTAGTACGATGACTGGAAAGGATGCGTTTAGAGACTTCTGCCTCAGAGAGTGGAGAGAAGGATGTGAACGAGTGTATGTTTGCTGGTAAGATGTGTTTGACAGTTTGTGGTGTGGAGAATTGTGCAGTGAGGTTTGTAATTTATTAATGAAGAATGTGGCAAAGTCGTCGGCTGTTAGAGTTGATGGAGGGGTAGGAGGAGGACAAAGGAGGGAGGAAAATGTTTTAAAGAGCATGCGAGAGTTAGGCGAATTGTTAATTTTGTCGTGATAGTATGTCCTTTTAGCAATGGAGACATTATCAGAGAAGTCAGAGAGGAGTGATCGATATAAATTAAGGTCAGTAGGATTTTGTGATTTGCGACATACCCTTTCTGCAGCCCTGAGCTTAGAACGATGTTCGCGGAGAACGTCAGATAGCCAAGGGGCAGAAGGGGTGGTACGGGCTGGCCTGGAAGATAAGGGGCAGAAAGTATCTAAACAAGACATCAGAGTGGAACAGAAAGTATCAGTAGCACTGTTAGCATCAAGAGATGATAACTGTTTAGGGGGAGGAAGCGAAGATGAAACCATAGCAGATAGCCAGGAGGGTGAGAGTGAGTGTAAGTTACATCGAAAAGTGACATGTGGAGGGGTATGTTTTGTTTGAGGAATCATGTTGAGGTTAAGAGTGAGGAGGAAGTGATCCGAGGTGTGCAGTGGAGTAACTAGCACATGTTCAGTGGAGTAGTGTCGTGTGTAAATAAGGTCCAGTTGGTTGCCTGATTTGTGAGTAGCCGTAGTTAACACTCTCTTGAGATCAAAAGAGGCAAGTAGAGTGTGGAAGTCTGCAGCCTGGGGTTTATCTAGGTGGATGTTGAAGTCTCCAAGTATAACTAAGGGAGTACCATCCTCAGGAAAGGTTGAGAGCAACACATCTACTTCTTCCACAAAGTTACCTAGTGGTCCTGGAGTATTTATTTAGATAAATTTCCAATTATTAGAGATGAGCAGACCAGTACCTCCACCTCTTCCAGTCAAACAGGGGGTATGGGAAAAGGAGAAGTTATTGGAGAGTGCAGCAGGTGTAGCATTGTCCTCTGGTTTGATCCAGGTCTCTGTCAGGGCCATGAGGTTTAGTCTTGAATGACTAGTAATGGAAGTAATGAAATCAGCTTTGTTGACAGCAGACTGACAATTCCAGAGACCAATAGAAAAAGAAAGTAGTGTATTAGCAGACATAGGCAAAGTGTGCAGGTTGTTAGGATTGCGCGGCCTACAGTGTGTGATGTGTGGTTTGCAAATGGTAGTGATAGTAGTGATCTGAAAACACATAGTAAGAATTGGTTAAAAAAACTAAAACTTAAACAGAAGTGAAGCCAGGTGTAGAAAAGAGTATAAATCAAAAGTATAAAGATAAATCGATACTTATATCCCTTGCCAGTGTCCCTGCCCGGTGGAGTCGCACGGTAGAGTCGATGGTCTTTATACTCTTCGGTCTTCACACTAGGAGGGCTTCACACGACGGCTGCCGCGACCGCTGCCGCGGTATAATAACCTTTTTTATACCCGTCTAACAAATCACTAATTGAATTCAGCTGGACACACTTTCCTGTTATCACACCAAATGGCCAAGCAAGCGCAGACACTGACAAGATACGCGATACAGTACGAGACCAAACGCGATTTGAGCAAGCCTCTACACAGTAAACAAAAACAAGCGTTTCCTAGCAACGGCAACTGCACTAAACACTAATGAGACAAGTAAATACACTTACGAGCTGCTTTAAACTTCCTCTGATAGACTGCTTCTCTCAAAAAGTATTTCTTTACACTATTTTCTGCTGGCGCTTGAACACACTTTCCCGTTATCACACCAAATGGCCAAGCAAGCACAGACACTGACAAGATACGCGATACAGTACGAGACCAAACGCGATTTGAGCAAGTCTCTACACAGTAAACAAAAACAAGCGTTTCCTAGCAACGGCAACTGCATTAAACACTAATGAGACAAGTAAATACACTTACATCTTTTTTAGATGTTGAAGCCTTTTTATTTTGGGTAAGTTTCACTACTTATTGTACAATTAAGAGATTAATGTTCAGACTTTTGCATATTATAACCTGGAACTTGGATGTGGGAAATAATTACATTCGATTCAAAAGATAGTTTTAACAACATAGCACAGATGCTACAGAACACAGTCAGCTGACTAGCTGAATAAGATTGTGTGCTACGCTAACATATTACTTCACAGGCATTACTGGCTTGTACTTTTACATCCATAATATTATAAATTGACATTTTATTGCTGGTCTGTCGTTTTAAAGTGCTGTAATTTTTAAAGATTTCAGATTATTTTAAGGTGAGCTTAAAGGGTGCACCACTACTATGAAAATCACACAGCTTCAGTGTGACATCAATAAGAAAAAGTATAATTGCATAGATATTGTTAATAATAGTTGTTCATATTAAAATATGTATGAACTTAATACATGACCTAGACTATTTATTTAGCAAAATCCTGTCATTTCAATAAATATTACATGAAATGTATATAGAAAAGTTGCTGCTCCCATTAAGCTCAGTGTGCTCTCTTTAAGCTCTTCCACATTGAACGTCTATGTAAATACTTCATAAACAGACTTTAAATATTAACTGATGGTTGTCACTTTAAGTTAAGTTATTAACATCGATTTTCTATGGATTCTGTCAAATCATATCTGCAGACTGGCTCTGATCTTTGGCAACTAGCATCAACTTCTCCAGACTGTAAATCTGTGGAAAATTGGGGCAAAAATCATGTAGTGTATTCCTCCTTAAGAGACTATAGATCAATTGACATCTATTTAACAAGAGGTTTCATAATGAGGCTAGTTTCTGTGTTCATCCCCATGAATTAAATGTTTTATTGGTTTGTTTTATATGATTTTTGAATGTTTTACTTAGCTGAACGTGGACTAGTATAAATGTTGATATGTGTTTATATGACATCTTTATTCTGAATATTATAACTGATCGACTTGAATGCCTTGTTGCTTGATTTTAGTGTTCTGTTTGTTTGTTTTTTGTGATTGACTTTGTACCTTCAAAAAATATATATTTTACAATTATTCTTTAAAAATGTTCCTTAAAATAAACAAGATTCTTTTAATAAAACATGATGTGAGCTTAATGAGAGCAGGGGTGTGCTTAAAGTGATACAAAAATGTACCCTTTAAGCACAGCTGGACTTTTTGAATTGAATTATGTATATCTTACTTGAAATGCTTTTGTCATTTAAAATAAAATTAAATATTTTTGTGTGAGAGATTAATATTTTATTTTAACATAACTTTTTGTACTGAAACCAATATCTTGTGCACTAAAAATGCCTCAATGTAGATTTTGGTGAGCTTAATAGGTACGTTTACCCTATAGTTTGGATTGGCGGAATGGTTCTGTTCTGGGCAAGAACTCCCTGCGTATCCATGCAGCCTAGCATGGATGAGAGCAGGGAGAGCAGCGATAACCCCCCAGGGTAAACAGAACAGAACCAACAAAAGTGTTGCAGATGTGTTAAAAAGTTCAGTGATTTTATGTACACATTTTTGAATTTGTCTGATTCAAAAGAGAATCAGAAGGCTGGATCCTGACTGACAGAGGAGGAGTTGGGGATAGAGGAGGGTAATTTGCTATTGAGCAATGCGAAAACTGCTGATAATACTGACGACCTTATAGTATATGGATGCTTAGACAGGTGTCGTATTCCTATAGGTAGATGGGGATCAGCTGAGAGTCAGCTGATGCAAGCTTGACTAACGTGACCTGCCAGAACTAATGCTATACACGATTTCTGTCAGGACCTCTATCGTCAAAGATGATTGACAATTAGCATATAGTTTGGATAGGCGGAATGGTTCTGTTCTGGGCAAGAACTCCCTGCGCATCCATGCAGCCTAGCATGGATGAGAGCAGGGAGAGCAGCGATAACCCCCCAAAACAAAACCATATGCTGATATCCCCCAACACAAACTGATAGCAAAATCTCAAAGCCTTTAGCAACAAGAATGTTGCTCTTAACCAATACCAAAACAAATATTTTGTAAAACCCACATAACCTGTAGCAACAAGCCTGTTGCATTCAACAGATGGCCTAATGAATGTTGCCAATACCTTAAAAGCTTAAGCGATATGTTCTCCATAACACCTGATAGGCTAAGAAAAACATGTTTCCAATTCAACTACAGCTTTAAGAACAAGCATGTTCCAAATAATGACCGGATTGCTCCGGAACAAGCACGTTCCCAATAATGACCAGGCAGCTTAAGAACAAGCATGTTCCCAATACCATGTAATTGGAACAGCTTACAGCTTACAGCTTTTCGAACAAGCATGTTCCAATTACAACCAGATAGCTCTGGGACAAGCGTGTTCCCGACAATACAGCTTTGACTAAGAACAAACATGTTCCCAATTAGGGCTGGAGTGCGGTTCCTGAGATGCCCTTTGTCAATAGGGTAAACAGGAGGATCTGGTGGTTGACCGTATCAACAGCAGCGGAGAGAACCAGCAAAATAAGTAATGAAGACTTGGAAGCCGCTCTAGCAAGTCTTAGGGCTTCAACAACTGAGATTAAGGCAGTTTTGGTCGAATGTCCACTTCTGAAGCCAGACTGGTTGCTGTCAAGGAGGTTGTTCTGTGTTAGAAAGGCACAGACTTGGTTGAACACAACTCGTTCAAGTGTTTTTGCAATGAAAGGTAGAAGGGAAACCGGTCTATAGTTCCCTAAAAGAGTTGGGTTAAGAGTGGGTTTCTTAAGAAGTGGGTTTATACGAGCCTGTTTAAATGCTGAAAAACTCCAGTGTGAAGGGATGTTTTAACGATGTGAGTGAGTGCAGGTACAACTGCTGGAGAAATGGCTTGAAGGAGATGAGATGGAATAGGATCAAGCGGACAAGTAGTAGGACTGGAAAGGATGCGTTTAGAGACTTCTGCCTCAGAGAGTGGAGAGAAGGATGTGAACGAGTGTATGTTTGCTGGTAAGATGTGTTTGACAGTTTGTGGTGTGGAGAATTGTGCAGTGAGGTTTGTAATTTATTAATGAAGAATGTGGCAAAGTCGTCAGCTGTTAGACTTGATGGAGGGGTAGGAGGAGGACAAAGGAGGGAGGAAAATGTTTTAAAGAGCATGCGAGAGTTAGGCGAATTGTTAATTTTGTCGTGATAGTATGTCCTTTTAGCAATGGAGACATTATCAGAGAAGTCAGAGAGGAGTGATCGATATAAATTAAGGTCAGTAGGATTTTGTGATTTGCGACATACCCTTTCTGCAGAACTGAGCTTAGAACGATGTTCGCGGAGAACATCAGATAGCCAAGGGGCAGAAGGGGTGGTACGGGCTGGCCTGGAAGATAAGGGGCAGAAAGTATCTAAACAATACATCAGAGTGGAACAGAAAGTATCAGTAGCACTGTTAGCATCAAGAGATGATAACTGTTTAGGGGGAGGAAGCGAAGATGAAACCATAGCAGATAGCCAGGAGGGTGAGAGAGAGCGTAAGTTACATCGAAAAGTGACATGTGGAGGGGTATGTTTTGTTTGAGGAATCATGTTGAGGTTAAGAGTGAGGAGGAAGTGATCCGAGGTGTGCAGTGGAGTAACTAGCACATGTTCAGTGGAGCAGTGTCATGTGTAAATAAGGTCCAGTTGGTTGCCTGATTTGTGAGTAGCCGTAGTTAACACTCTCTTGAGATCAAAAGAGGCAAGTAGAGTGTGGAAGTCTGCAGACTGGGGTTTATCTAGGTGGATGTTGAAGTCTCCAAGTATAACTAAGGGAGTACCATCCTCAGGAAAGGTTGAGAGCAACACATCTACTTCTTCCACAAAGTTACCTAGTGGTCCTGGAGTATTTATTTAGATAAATTTCCAATTATTAGAGATGAGCAGACCAGTACCTCCACCTCTTCCAGTCAAACAGGGGGTATGGGAAAAGGAGAAGTTATTGGAGAGTGCAGCAGGTGCAGCATTGTCCTCTGGTTTGATCCAGGTCTCTGTCAGGGCCATGAGGTTTAGTCTTGAATGACTAGTAATGGAAGTAATGAAATCAGCTTTGTTGACAGCAGACTGACAATTCCAGAGACCAATAGAAAAAGAAAGTGGTGTATTAGCAGACATAGGCAAAGTGTGCAGGTTGTTAGGATTGCGCGGCCTACAGTGTGTGATGCGTGGTTTGCAAATGGTAGTGATAGTAGTACTTACGAGCTGCTTTAAACTTCCTCTGATAGACTGCTTCTCTGAAAAAGTATTTCTTTACACTGTTTTCTGCTGGCGCTTGAACACACTTTCCCGTTATCACACCAAATGGCCAAGCAAGCGCAGACACTGACAAGATACGCGATACAGTACGAGACCAAACGCGATTTGAGCAAGTCTCTACACAGTAAACAAAAACAAGCGTTTCCTAGCAACGGCAACTGCATTAAACACTAATGAGACAAGTAAATACACTTACATCTTTTTTAGATGTTGAAGCCTTTTTATTTTGGGTAAGTTTCACTACTTATTGTACAATTAAGAGATTAATGTTCAGACTTTTGCATATTATAACCTGGAACTTGGATGTGGGAAATAATTACATTCGATTCAAAAGATAGTTTTAACAACATAGCACAGATGCAACAGAACACAGTCAGCTGACTAGCTGAATAAGATTGTGTGCTACGCTAACATATTACTTCACAGGCATTACTGGCTTGTACTTTTACATCCATAATATTATAAATTGACATTTTATTGCTGGTCTGACGTTTTAAAGTGCTGTAATTTTTAAAGATTTCAGATTATTTTAAAGTGAGCTTAAAGGGTGCACCACTACTATGAAAATCACACAGCTTCAGTGTGACATCAATAAGAAAAAGTATAATTGCATAGATATTGTTAATAATAGTTGTTCATATTAAAATATGTATGAACTTAATACATGACCTAGACTATTTTATTTTTTTTGTACCCTGTTTTTTGTTATCAACAATTTTTTATTAATTTTTTTTTTCACACACAACACAACATAATATCCAGAAAACAACAAAACAAAACAACAGACACATACACAACATCTCAAAGTCCAATCAAAAGGGAGGGGGAGAGGGAAGGACAACAAGAACACAAAAGTTACTCCTTTATATAATCACGTATATTCAACAAAAAACACTGCCAAGCATCAATGGTCGAAGGCCTGGCCCCACCAACTCGCGCCGTTGTACATTCACATGACACTATTTGCAGGAGGCTGCGGATCCAATATGTTTTTCTACACATGTGTGGTGTAAACCAGTTCTGGATTATTGTCTTCTTCACAGCTGTAAAACCAGCAAACCACATTCTCTTTTGCATTGAACTAATACAGAGACCAGAATCATCATTAAGAAGACACAAACTTGGGTTAACAGACCAATCAATTCGCAGTAATGATGACAAAACCAGGTTTACATGTGTCCATAGACTGATGATGACAGGACATTCCCAAAACATATGCAGAAAAGTGCCCGATGATGTAGTGTTACATATATGGCAGTTCAAATTTGACTGCAGTTTCATTTTAAATCTTTTGTATGGAGTTATGTATGCTCTATGAATGACTTTGAAGTGAATAAGACGATGAGACAGATTTTTAGATGTTAAGCTGAGATTAGACCACACTCTCTCCCAGTCGACAGATAAGCTAAGGTCAGATAATTCCCTATTCCAAATAGTTTTAATAGAAAGAGGTTTTGTAATACAATCAATAGTTTTATTATATATTAAGGAAACAGATGGCCAACCAGCAGATGGTGCAATCCAGTCCCGCATAGGATGAGAGGAAATGGAAGAAGACCAAGGAAAGCCATATGCTTTGAGAGCAGAACGTAATTGAAGAAAAACAAAATATGCAGATGCTGGTAGACAAAATTTGGTTCTTAATGTCTGAAATGAACAGAGGCCGTGGTTATCATATATATCACCGCACGTGTTTACACCTAAAGAAGACCAAGAGGGTTGGACAAATGGATGATTTCCACATACAAAATTAAAATTGTGCCATAAAGGTGTACTGTTACAGAATTTGAAGGGTCCACCTAGCCGACGTTCAACCGTTTTCCAGACTTCAATAGAGTTAGCCACAACCGGACCAAATTTATAATTATCCCCTTTTTTTCCTGTTCCAGTAAATAGAACATCTTGAAGTCTGTTTGGTTTAACCTTGTCAGCTTCAATCACCCTCCATGAAACTGTAGATTGAGGATCAACCCAATTATGAAGAGCCTTAAGCTGGAACGACCAATAATATAATTAAAAATTTGATACAGCCAGTCCTCCTGCGCTATTAGGATGTTGTAATGTGGTAAGTTTAATTCTGGGACATTTATCATTCCAGATAAACTTAGAAGATATGGAGTTGATCTCCTTAAAGTAACCTGGAGGGGGAGAAAGTGGTAGCATAGAGAAAAAAAAATTAATCGATGTAACAAATTCATCTTAACAGTGGAGATTCTTCCTTGGAGAGAGACTTTAAGATTCTTCCATCTTTGAATGTCATTTTTGACCTTAACTAAAATGTTATTAAAATTGTCTCTGGCAATCTTATGAATGTTTTTATATATGGTAATGCCCAAATAGATGAAAGATTCCTTAATAGGGATAAATGAGGGAATAGAAAAATTAACCTTGACATTGTTAATTGGCATTAAAGCAGATTTGCTCCTATTTATTTTATATCCTGATAGGCTACTAAAATTATCAAATTCCTTAATTACACTAGAGACTGAAACATCAAAGTGGTCTAAATATAGAATAATATCATCAGCGTATGATGAAATACTATGATTATGGTCATGAATCTTAATCGATACTTCAGATTTCCTGATGGCTTGTGCTAAGGGTTCAAGAGATAGACAAAACAATAAGGGGGAAAGTGGACACCCCTGCCTCGTTTCCCGCTGTAAAGGGAATGAGGGGGAAAAAATATTACCAATTATGACTGATGCTGCAGGTGAGTGGTATAATGTCTTAATCATAGAAACGAAGTGTTCACCGAAGCCGAAACATTGCAGAACTGCCCACATATAATTCCACTCTAGCCTGTCAAAAGCTTTTTCTGCATCAAGTGAAAAGACTGCACAAGGAGTTGGGTGGGAGTCCGCAAAGTCAAGAATATGAAGGAGTTGACGCATATTGTCAGATGCATTGCACCCCTTGATGAAACCAGTTTGGTCCTCCTTGATCAGACTGTGAATTACCTTCTCCATACGAGAAGCAAAAACTTTAGCATAGATTTTTACATCACATGGGATAAGCGAAATCGGTCTGTAGCTGGAACAATCTAATGGATCTTTCCCTTTTTTAAGAAGTAATGAAATCAGTGATGTTTTTTGATCTCTATGAAATACCCCATGTTCAATTGCAAAATTAGATGAGTTAAGCATAAGTATCCCTACCAAATCCCAAATTTCTAAATATAATGCAGGGGGGAGACCATCTAGACCTGGCGATTTGCCCTTTTGAAGGCTTTTTAGAGAGACGTGAAGTTCCTCCAAACTTAATGGGGCCTCCAAAGATTCTTTATCCATCTGTGAGATCCGAGGCAGTTCCAATTTATCTAAATACTGCTTACAAATTGGTTCATCAAAATCTGTTTCAGCTTTATACAGATTTGTGTAAAAACCTTTAAATATGTAATTAATTTCTACAGGGTTCGTGGTGACCTGATCATCCGATGATTTTATTGCGCTAATATATGCCTTAGACTCGCATTCTTTCAACCTAAGGGCCAATAAATGACTAGGTCTCTCTGATTCGAAATAATATTTTTGCCTAGTCCTATGTAAAATAAAT
Organism: Aspiorhynchus laticeps; assembly: GCA_023376895.1. Lineage (NCBI taxonomy): Eukaryota > Metazoa > Chordata > Actinopteri > Cypriniformes > Cyprinidae > Aspiorhynchus > Aspiorhynchus laticeps. Next base: position 4,718,077 of record CM041810.1, on the reverse strand, counting down.
TCCGCCTTTGAGTGTGAAAGTAAATCATATTCTTCTTTTAAAGAGGACAGCTGTGTAGCCTGTTGCTCAGTAAAATGATGTTTTTGTAGATTTTGTAATGATTGGATTTTATTTTCTAATTGTGTAAACTGGTGAGTTTTCGCTTTGGTGAGAGTAGAAGAGAAAGATATACAGAAACCTCGTATAGCACACTTAGTCGTTTCCCACAGTATTTCAGGATCCACATCAGAGGGCATATTAATTTCAAGAAATTCCTTAATATATTCTTTTAGAGAAGTAATGAAAGTCTGATTACTTAATAATGATATGTTAAAGCGCCATCTAGGGGACTTGCCTTTAACATCGGAAAGAGGAACACTGCACAACACAGCAGAATGATCAGATAATAAAATTGGTAATGTAGAGATGGAGGAATTAGACGAAATTAAAGATGGGCTGAGAAATATGTAGTCTATCCTAGAGAAAGTCTTGTGTCTATTAGAAAAAAAAGTGAAGTCCTTAGCTTTAGTATTCTGAATTCTCCAAAGATCAATTAAATTAAGCTCAGTGATAAATTTATTCAGTAATTTAGAGGATGGATTGGCTGTTGTATCAGATTGAGATTTATCTAAAGCAGGATTTATGACAGCATTAAAATCACCACCCACCACTAGAGGGCAATCAATCTCCTCAAGTAGAGTTTTGGAAATCTGTGTAAGGAATGCACTGTCTGTCTCATTCGGACCATAAATAGAGACCAATGCTAACCTATTATTATATATTTTGCATCAGATAAAAACAAATCTACCCTTCTCATCACTACCAAAGTGTTCAATCGTTAAATTTAACTTCCGGTTAACAAGGATAAGCACCCCCTTAGTTTTATTAAGAGCACAGGAAAAAGCTGCTAATTTGTAATATTTATTCTGGAAACGTGCCACGTCAGATTGTTTTAAATGTGTCTCTTGAATTAGGGCACAGGAGATAGATTTACGGTGTAAATATTCTAACACACGGGTTCGTTTAACAGCAGAATTTAAACCATTCACATTCAGTGATAAAATATTTAGAGTATGCATTGAATATTTATAATCCCAAGATTGTATTCAATAAAAGAAAAAAAGCAGAAGCACTTCCATTCTGTAAATAACATGTAAACGTTGATGTGCATTTTAAATACCAAACCTCCTAGATGAAAAATCCCTTTAGAAATAAGGTAAAATAAATAAAAAGTATAAATGTCTGTTGTAAAAAATAAAAACACAAAAAAAACATGAACAACCGACAACCATAAACAAGGAAAAACTCAGACCGAACATTACCGAGAACATAGGTCTGACTGAGCAACAAAAAATAGTGATGGTCTGTGACCGATCCACTCCAACGCAAGACATGTCTCCCGAAAGGCTCACACAGCCAAAAAAAATTTTTTTTTAAATTAAACCTACTCTCCATTAGTCCCATCCAAAAAAGAAGAAAAAAAATTAGTGTCAGTCTTACCAGCAAAGAGATTGTTGTACCGGATAGATAGGGACAATATCCTAGTAGGAGAAAGGATAAAAGAAAAAGAAAAAGACAGGTTCAGGCTTTCATGTCCATCCTGTCATCATCCCTTCCTGGGCAGCTAGAACCGCCTCCTTCCCGGCCATCAAGCCTCTCCCGTCGGGCCGGAGAGATAGTGGCCGCTGTTTTCTCGTTGCCTTCCCGTAGAGCCGTGGCATAGGTCTTCTACTGAGACAGGGAGCTGATAAAATCCTCCGCTTTCTGTGGGGAGTCGAAACTCATCTGTTCCCCTTTGTGTCGTAGTTTGATTACCGCCGGATAGATGAGGAAGGGCTGGAGACCAAGCGCTGTCATCTTCTTCAAAACCGGACCAAATGCCTTTCTCCTGATCGCTGTAGCCGGACTAAAGTCGGGAAAAAATAGCAGTGTGACGTTCCTCTGTGCGCATTTCACGGGATAAGCCTGCCGAGCACCCTTTAGGATATCTGATCTGTCATGCCATCTCAGCACACGGAAGATGAGAGTACGCAGCTGATCGGAGCCCCTCCCTCCGTCATACACGCGATGCGCCCGATCAATCTCAATGTCACGGCCTTTCAACGAAGGAATCCACTTGGAAAGATTAACTCTGAGGAAACCAGCCGCATCGGATCCTTCAGCCACCTCTGGGAGCCCCACCAGTCTGACGTTGTTCCGTCTGCACCTGTCCTCCATATCTGTCATCTTCTCGGTGAGTCGCTGCAGCTGATTTCTTAAGTCCGTCACTGTTCTCCTATCTTCACGTGCGTCTGCCTGAACAGAATCAACGCAGTCACGTGTCTGCTTCGCTGTGGTAACTATGGCCTCAAACTCCTCTCTTAGCTCTTTAACAGACTCGTTGGTAGCTTGTATGTCCTCACGCAGATCGCGCAATGCTGGAATCAGCATAGAGTCCATTCACAACCGAATTCAAAGTGCTTTGGTGTTCTCTAAATGCTAGTTCAATGCGGTTAGCAATAGCATCGTCGAGATCTTCAGTGGAGATGGCTGAATCTCTGAATTTTTTCTTCATTGGCGATTGCACAATCTCTCTTTTCCGATCCCCTTTGTCTGCCTTAGCACTCATGATGGGTCCAATGCAGAGTGGTTTAAGTTTTACTGACAGGATCATAAAATATGTGGCAAAGTGAGCGGAGCAAAAGACTAAGCCTGCATCGCCGTCGAAGGGTCACGTGATCCCCCCCACCTAGACTATTTATTTAGCAAATCCTGTAATTTCAATAAATATTACATGAAATTTATAAAAAAAAAGTTGCTGCTCCCATTAAGCTCAGTGTGCTCTCTTTAAGCTCTTCCACATTGAACGTCTATGTAAATACTTCATAAACAGACTTTAAATATTAACTGATGGTTGTCACTTTAAGTTAAGTTATTAACATCGATTTTCTATGGATTCTGTCAAATCATATCTGCAGACTGGCTCTGATCTTTGGCAACTAGCATCAACTTCTCCAGACTGTAAATCTGTGGAAAATTGGGGCAAAAATCATGTAGTGTACTCCTCCTTAAGAGACTATAGATCAATTGACATCTATTTAACAAGAGGTTTCATAATGAGGCTAGTTTCTGTGTTCATCCCCATGAATTAAATGTTTTATTGGTTTGTTTTATAGGATTTTTGAATGTTTTACTTAGCTGAACGTGGACTAGTATAGATGTTGATATGTGTTTATATGACACTTTATTCTGAATATTATAACTGATCGACTTGAATGCCTTGTTGCTTGATTTTAGTGTTCTGTTTGTTTGTTTTTTGTGATTGACTTTGTACCTTCAAAAAATATATATTTTACAATTATTCTTTAAAAATGTTCCTTAAAATAAACAAGATTTTTTTTTAATAAAACATGATGTGAGCTTAATGAGAGCAGGGGTGTGCTTAAAGTGATACAAAAATGTACCCTTTAAGCACAGCTGGACTTTTTGAATTGAATTATGTATATCTTACTTAAAATGCTTTTGTTATTTAAAATAAAATTAAATATTTTTGTGTGAGAGATTAATATTTTATTTTAACATAACTTTTTGTACTGAAACCAATATCATGTGCACTAAAAATGCCTCAATGTAGATTTTGGTGAGCTTAATAGGTACGTTTACCCTATAGTTTGGATTGGCGGAATGGTTCTGTTCTGGGCAAGAACTCCCTGCGCATCCATGCAGCCTAGCATGGATGAGAGCAGAGAGAGCAGCGATAACCCCCAGGGTAAACAGAACAGAACCAACAAAAGTGTTGCAGATTTGTTAAAAAGTTCAGTGGGCCATTCCACCGAATGGGTGCCATTTGCTTCCAAAACTCTTAAAAAAAAAAATCATTTTCTACCTTTTTTAAAGACTGAATCTAGTAATACACATATTTAACTATTCAAAATCTATATTGGTCCATCTCAGATAACTTTATTTAATTTTTTACACAATTTTTAAGTGGAAGATGGATGTATTTTTCTCAGTCCTGTTACCAAAACTCTAATGTCTTTTAAAAAGCATGTTTAAAAATATATCAACAAATTCCTTCATTTTCCCCTCAGGCATGTGTTTATTTTAAAGAAATTGTTGGTTTCATGCTCAAAAAATATTATTTTTTATCATAAAAATCACTATTTATCTACACAAGGTGTATTTTTCTGAAGTACACAAACTCATTTTTTTTTATTTTAATGGCGACTCAAACCTCAAGCTTATCAATTTTCTGTGATGCAATTTATTAAATAATGGGATAAATTATGGATCAAACTTAATTAAAAAAAAATAATGGTTTAACTTTATTTTTTAAAGAAAAAACTATTTAGTAACAGGAATGAAATGGGTAACAGGAGTGAGTATCCATTATATTAGTATACAGGTTTGACTACACATGTGAGGTATTAATGCCCGCACTGATATAGTGAAAGTGTTGAACATTGACTTGTGAGCTGACCTCACTGCTTAAAAAGGCCAAATCATGTTTCTATTTAAATCTAGTGGTCTGCAGAGGTTTTTGTTAGGGTTATGTTTAGGGGTAGAGGACGGGTTATAAGATAAGATATAAATAATGAAAAAAATTATAAATATTAAATAAAAATTTATATTAAAAATAATAAACTTAAATAATATATTTTTAGATTTTCTTTGAATATTGTTTTCTTATAGCGCAGCCCACAAATGCCATTCCATAAATGAGTCTAATACATAATTGCCACAGGACAGAAATTTCAAGTACATTTTCTGTCATACTTGCAGGAATGCAATATAAAACAATAATGCTGGAACAACCATAGGTTTTCTCTGGGCAAAAGCATTGTCTCAGTGTGGATAGAAGGCCAAAACTTTGAGAAAAAGATGCATTTTCAAATGTATCTGTTAGTATGGATGTAGCCTAATATTTACATTAATAAATCAGATGACACTACTCATTCCTGTTACTATTACTCAGTTTATATATATAAGTATATGATATATGAGTGTATGAGTAACAGGACTGAAAGTAACAGGATTGAGATTTTAGGATAAAATTAGCAAATACATATAATCTAGCCACATGGAGTACATGCTAATATTATGAGAATACTCAGCAAATTATAGTGATTCACCACAGATTTGTATTTTTAAAATAAACAAGTAACATCTAAGAAATAATTTAGGTAACAGGACAGTATATTTATAATGACGCACCCAGCCACTGTTACAATATCATCAAATATACAGAAAAGAGAATAAGACCACATGCTTCCGATCATTTCATTGCCTTCAGAAGATCCAGATGTTGCAATATTATGTTGAAAATGTGTCTTGTGGAATTTTCCCAGTTTTTTAGAGGGAGAATGTGTTAGGGTAACAGGACTGAGTGAAAACCTGGGGACACGACTAAAATGTGTATTTTATCCAAAATAGTATAAATTTATTTTGAAATAAATGTATTTAAAGCACAGATGGGATATGGAGGTACACAAAAATGCAAAATAAAAATGATTTCTGAAGGATTTTAAACATTATATTTAATGTTAAAATGTAGCGTTAGACACTGGGGACATGCACAAATGCTATATTTTCAGTGTTTTAAGTCGTTTTTAATAATTTGTTTAATTATATATTTTAAATTTGCAGTTAGATTAATGTGCAGGTCACTTTGCTTAATAATAAAATGTATTTTATAGTTATTTTTTATGCATGTTTGTACCTATAATGTCCTGGGGACACAAATGGCACCCATTCGGTGGAATGGCCCCAGTAATTTTATGTACACATTTTTGAATTTGTCTGATTCAAAAGAGAATCAGAAGGCTGGATCCTGACTGACAGAGGAGGAGTTGGGGATGGAGGAGGCTAATTTGCTATTGAGC
>CM041810.1:4632138-4712137 GCA_023376895.1 Aspiorhynchus laticeps | reverse complement strand
ATTTTCTCAGCGATGTAATTTGATTTATAAAATGAGACAAACGCAGATCCAGATCGCTCCACAAATAAGATTGTCTGTCCATGCAATTTTCACCGATTTATGAATAAGAACGGAAAATGACTGCACCACTTCACATTATTGTTGTAATGGGGGCGAACGAGACATGAGGCAAGCGGATCCAAGTGCAAGCTTTTATTAATAAACAGTCAAATCACAGGCAGGGTCAAACAACAGCAAACTGATATGGCACGGGCAAGACACAAGAGTAATCATAGGGAAAGCGTGGGTCTTGATCGGCGAGCAATATCCAACAGGGCAAGGCAGAGAGATAATCCAGGTACACGAGCAATAGTCCAAGAGAGTCCGAACGGCAGTTCAATTCAATTCAATTTTATTTGTATAGTGTTTTTTACGATACAAATCGTTGCAAAGCAGCTTTACAGGAAATTAAGTCTCTACAATATATTTATTAATTCTGTATGTTGTCTGAGGGTTGGCATCCTCTGAGGTCCTCTGAGGGGTTGCCATCATCTCTTCTCAGGTGTTTGTTCATCTCAGATCATTTAAGGGTTGGATCCAGACTGATGCTTCAGTAACTCCTAGTTACCACGGGATGTTAAAGCGAAGAGACCTAATTAGCGTAGCTGCTGTTCTATCCAAGCAAAAATGATTTCTTCAACCCAAGCTAAAGAATAATAATGTACATTTTATCAGATATAACTGCAGTACAAGATTATAAGATGTGTTATGTGAATGCTTGGCTAAAGAGATGTGTCTTTAATCTAGAGTTAAACAGAGAGCATGTGTCTGAACCCCGAACTTTATCGGGAAGGCTATTCCAGAGTTTGGGAGCCAAATGTGAAAAAGCTCTACCTCCTTTAGTGGACTATCCTAGGTACTACCAAAAGTTCAGAGTTTTGCGACCTTAGGGAGTGGGTTGGATTGTAGCGTGGTAGAAGACTAGTTAGGTACACAGGAGCTAAACCATTTAGGGCCTTAAGGCCAAAGTATATTTCGTCCGTCCGCATTACGTCATTTTCGTCATCAAGAGGGCTCGCGGATAACCGCGCACCTCAACTGTGTGCAGGTAATTTTTTGAGACCGCACGGACGGTACGCGTACAACAGCGCATGCGCGAGGTGAATGTTGAGACAAAGCGCGTCAAGTAGGTGGTATTGCGCATGTGTCGAACTCGTCCGTCCGCACTCATCTGCCGTTGAGTATACTTTGAAAGCTGTGCGGATGCGGCTGTGCGCAAGACGGAACGAAACGCGGAAAGTGAAGTATACCCAGGCCTTTATAGGCAAGTAATAATATTTTTTTTTTGTTATCAACATTTTTTCTTTTTTTTCACACATAACATAACATAACATCCAAAATATAACAAAACAAAACAACAGACATATAGCTCAAAGTCAAGTCAAAAGGGAGGGAGAGAGGGAAGGACAATAAAAACACAAAACAAGTCACTCCTCCATACAATCACGTACATCAAAAAGAAAACACTGCCAAGCGTCAACGGTCGAAGGCTTGGCCCCACCAACTCGCGCCGTTGTACATTCACATGACACTATTTGCAGGAGGCTACGGATCCAATATGTTTTTCTACACATGTGTTGTGTAAACCAGTTCTGGATTATTGTCTTCTTCACAGCTGTAAAACCAGCAAACAACATTCTATTTTGCATTGAACTAATACAGAGACCTGAATCATCATTAAGAAGACACAAACTTGGGTTAACAGACCAATCAATTCGCAGTAATGATGACAAAACCAGGTTTACATGTGTCCATAGACTGATGACGACAGGACATTCCCAAAATATATGCAGAAAAGTGCCTGATGATGCAGTGTTACATATATGGCAGTTCAAATTTGACTGTAGTTTCATTTTAAATCTTTTGTAAGGAGTTATGTATGCTCTATGAATGACTCTGAAGTGAATAAACGATGAGCCAGATTTTTAGATGTTAAACTGAGATTAGACTACACTCTCTCCCAGTCGACAGATCAATTAAGGTCAGATAATTCCCTATTCCAAATAGTTTTAATAGAAAGAGGTTTTGTAATGCAATCAATAATTTTAGTATATATTAAGGAAACAGATGGCCGACAAGCAGATGGTGCAATCCAGTCCCGCATAGGATGAGAGGAAATGGAAGAAGACCAAGGAACGCCATACGCTTTGAGAGCAGAACGCAACTGAAGAAAGACAAAATATGCGGAAGCTGGTAGACAAAATTTGGCCCTCAATGTCTGAAATGAACAGAGGCCCTGGCAAGTAATAGTATTTTGTAACTGATCTAGAACTTAATAGGTAGCCAGTGCAGAGACTGTAAAATTGGGGTAATATGATCATATTCTCTTGACCTGGTAAGGACTCTAGCCGCTGCATTTTGGACTATCTGTAGCTTGTTTATTGAAGATGCAGGACAACCACCTAGCAGTGCATTACAATAGTCCAGTATGGAGGTTGTGAATGCATGAACTAGCTTTTCTGCATCAGAAACAGGTAGCATGTTCCGAAGCTTGGCAATGTTTCTAAGATGGAAGAATGTTGTTTTTGTAGCATGGGAAATATGATTTTCAAAGAACAAGTTGCTGTCTAATATAACACCCAGATTTTTGACTTTAGAGGTCGTAACAGTACATCCGTCTGTTGCAATTTGCAAATTGTATCCAAGCGATTCTGTGTACTGTTTTTTGGTCCAATAAGTAATATCTTAGCAAGGCAAAGGGTTAATCCAGGAAACATGAGCAAGAATCAAAACACGAGAAAACAGGCAAGGCAAGACTATGACAACTACGTGGGCTCCGTAGAGTAGCTATCGCTAGGAGAGTGATAAACGCTATACAATACTCAGCGATGACAGAGAGAAAGTCCAAGGCTTATAAAGCGTGTGTGATTGTGTGATCAGCTGTGTAATCAGTGAAATCAGCTGTGTGTGTCATCAGTGCAATAGATGATGGGAACTGTAGTCCAATGGTGACGTGCAACAGTAGTGTAGTGCAAGAGTCCATGCGGTGAGCGGGTGACCTCTGGTGGTGAGTGAACGGAAGTTCATGGACCGGATTCGTGACTATTGACCTTATGCACGGTTACTTCCTGGTTGTAGATAAGCCAGCTCAGTCATTTCCGGTCAAGTGTACTGTGCTGTAAGAGGAGTGCCCTTTGCTCGGTTTCTCTACATAATCCATTCACAATTAGGAGAAAAGTTTTGTTTGTTTAAGATGACCAAATGTCCACGTACTGTATACCGTTTCAGGAATGACAAAATGTGAATGTTAAATTTACGCGAGGGAATCCGTTAAATCATGCCGCGAGTCATTGCTATGATTGACAGTGACAACGGACTGAATCATCTGACGAGCTGATGTCAAAATAAAGCAGTGCATTAAGTGATTCAGACTAACAAAACTACAGGTCTGTGTTGGATAAAACTTAAACGATGTAGCCTAGTTATTAAATTAAATCTAAACATTTCAAAATATTGAATGCATTATTTATTTGTTATACCAACTTATTTAATTTGTATTTGACTATATAGGTATTTAAATAATTCAGCATTATAGGCTGACTTTGTGACTTCCTGCACTTGCTATATTTTATACTTCTGTGCACCAAAGTACTAAATTAATAATATATATTTTATATTAAATCAAAAGACGTGAAAAATTAAGTTGAAATGGCAGCTGCAGTTAATGAGTGATCAGCTACTGCCATCTCTTGGTTATAACGGTAATTTAATTTTCATCTTAAAAAGTCACAGAGATACGTTAATTGCATATTTCTTCACGTTGTCTTCATGAATGAAAAGTGAACCTTTAATAATAGGAATTTTACCACACAGAGTTGAGAAATAATAAATGCTTTAAAATTTGATACGATTTTAAAAATGTGTTCATGGCTATGAAGGTAAGATATTGATTATCGAGAACACCATTACAATGTCCTTTAAGCCTAACTGCCTAAACAGTTAGGCTTAAAGGATAGTGTTTATTTGTCAGCATTTAAATGTACAGTTTTACTTACTTGGGTACTTTCCTGGGATACCAGACTCTATAAAATTATATGTTATTTAATAACATGAAACTGTGTGTTAATTCTGCTATCATTATTTACGGTGTTGCAATTATTTTGTTTCTCAGTTTATGATAAGAATGAGGCAGGAGAGGTTTCTTTGAGAGTCTCTATCTATATATAGCACATATAAAATGAGCTTCACCGGAAGATTACGAGCTGGCTTATCTTTATCCGGAAGTTCTAAATAGCGCTCCGTGCATATGGTCAATTGTCCAATGAAATTTGAACTTGTGCCAGATCATGATTGGTTGGTGTATTATACATGACAAACGGGCATTGATGAATTATGTAATATTCTAAAATATATAATATATGGATTTGTAATTAAGATTTGATTATTGATGTTTTTTGGGGGGTTTTTTTATATTGTTTGGTTTATTTTTTTTCCTTCCGTGACCCACTCACTGAAATAACTATATTTGAGAGCCTAGGTTTATGAGCAGACTGTGGAATATCAGTCAGTCAAGCAAAACGCACGCAACCCATAGCAATGCCTCAGACTGACAGATAGTAAAAACTTTTGAGCGATTATTACCGTTTTGTACACGTTGTCATGTTAATTATAATTCAAATGCATTTTGTTTTATTGACTACAATAAACTTTTGAATAATTTTGAAAAGGGGCAGGGGCTTGAGTCCCCAGAGCCCCCCCTTCTGCACGTGCCTGGTTGTTGTAATTGGACTTTAGACAACTTGATGCAATTTTGCGCTTCTAAAATTTTTTCTTTCATCTCAGCCTGAATTAACATCAATTGTTTTTGTTGTTCAAATGTTAGATGAGACATTGTAGACATCTCATTAACGAAAGCTGGAGTATCTTCTGCAGATTGAGATTCTAAAAGTCTGCGTTCAATTAACTGTCTTTATCAGGGTTTTAATGTTATCTTTCAGATGCTTATCTTGGCTTATCAAATTGATTTCAAAATGACTCGCAAGTTCTAACAGCTGATCTTTAGTCAAATCATTTAACAAATCTTCAGATGGAGCACCAATAAATTCCTCAACCTTCGAGGCCAGAATGAAAGACAAATACACGGCTACTTACATTTCCAAAAAAAATAAAAGATACTTGAGGAAAAAAGACTGGACTGGCAATTCCCTCTAACTAAATTTTTTGAACTACCTAAACTCAACCCTAGTCTTCATACAGTTACTTGCAGTGGGTTTTTATACGAGTGTTTGCAGTACAAACTGATTAACGAGTCACCACTATAAAACACGGACGTATTCCCGAGACAAATGCTCTAACTGCTTTCACCGCACAAACAAAACAAACAAAAATAAAAAAAATCGGAGCGTTCCATTAAGGAGACCCTGCTAAACCTCAACAGGGAAGAGCATAACCCAAAATTTCCTCAAGTACACAAATAGTAGCCTACTTACCAAACTCTACTTATAAAAAAAATAATAATAAATAATTCAAACCAACCACTATCATCTTCCAGAAAATTTCCAAAACAAAATTTTCAACAAATAATGTTCACAAAAAAATATATTTAATGAAATAATCTTCAAGTTAATGAAATTAACCAATTTAATGAAATACTCAAATTTTAAGGATGAGCCCCCACATTTGTCACGACCAGCTCAAAGCCGTAACAAATGGAAGGAGGACATGCAGATGGTAAGGTTGCAACATAAATATTTATTAACATAAGAAAGAAAAAGTATATAAAACAAGAAAGCAACGAAAAATAAGTACCATTTCTGCCTGACACATGATGGTATAGAGCCAGACAGAACAAGTCTCACAACTAATAACCAAATTCAAATAAACAACACAAAACAATTGGGAGCAAACAAGCAACAACCACACCAACAAGGCCAAGGCTTTTATAGAGGGAAAAATAGGTGGACATCGTTCTCTTGATAAGTCTCCTAGCCACACCCACTGGCCGGCAATAGCAGGAAGAGTAGGAGACTTGTCACAATTTTAAAATTCCTTTAATAAAACAGCAAGCATTTTTGTCTTGCACAAACTTTGTTAGGCTATTCGTTACCTGTCATTTATTTTGACAGAGAACATTGTTGCGTGTTTTATGAATTATTTCCTTAATTTTAGCAAAATGCGAGGCGCTGTATAATTTTGCTCCCATTATTTAGGACTAACTAAAACAAACGAATAAATTAAACCTGGCCACAATTTAGCTAAATAATTGAAACTGAAAAGAAGGGACGGATTAATATAACCTCCTCACATTTAAACTCAAGTTCTCTCATTATAATCAACAAAGTGCACACGATGTAAAAAAGATCTTCATTAACTGACAACTTCAGTGATTTTAAATGAGTCTTCTTTACTCACTTTCATACAATTCAAGTAAAACTCAAAAAAAATAAATAAATTGCAGCCACATTTAAATGCAGGAGTGTATCCTATTCGTTAAAATTTCAGAATGCAAGATTTGCATGGCGCGCATGATGCTGAGTGCGATGTGCAAGAGATGTAGGCTGTGGGGTTACATCATTTATTCTTATTTGTCTACATATTTTTTTCTTCATTACAAATCTTTTTTGGTTTTATTTAGTATCATTGTATGTAAAAAATAATTCACATTGTAATGCATATGCAAAATGTGAAACTGCAGTCTTATTCGCAGTCTATAGCATTTTATAATTATTTGTACAATAATATTTAACTTAACCTGCTTTGTATCTTTATTATTTAACGCAAAAACTATTTATTAAAACAGGTTTATGAGAGTCATACATCCGTTTAATCTTGATCAAGAACAACTAATGATCAACAAATTGGAGCGGCATGGGCCATTAGATCATTTTAAAACATCAAATAGCCTTCAATTTATAGGTTATAACTGCATCTGTCTCGGATGTAGACTTGTGAAGATTTATTTGAATGCGGATCCCATACTGTAAACTGAAATAAATGTGCTCTATTACTATTCATATTCAAGTTTTTGTGCAGAAAATTATTAATGTGCATGCATGGCAGGGAGGCGCCCAAGCTATCGTTGATTTTTTTTTCCTGATAATGAAATAACTGATAATTGGGGTGCCTCACATACATGAGAAATATATCTACAGAAAGCTTGAAATGTCTACTTTTAAACAAACCAGTTCAAAACAAAAGCAAATACTCTCTGATTATGTAATCTGTGATGGTTACATTTCTCTCTAAAGGTGCATCCAGTCTACTATGGAGATGAGAGCTGGCACCGTGAATTTCATTTTGCAGCTGAAAAGAAAACATTATAGTTTATTAATAAATAATTAAAATGTCTCCTTTTTCATAATTATTAGGCTATACTTCTGCCTATGCTTTGTGGCAAACGTAATGCGTGTGCTTGAGCGTGGAATATATTAAGGCTCATTATGGATTAGTAGACTTAATTTAATGTAAATGTGCATTGAATGACATAAATACGAACAACTACTAGTAACTAGAAAAATCTTACGCGGGGGGCAGCCCTAAATACCCTTTAGACATCTCTGTTAAAGTTTTTAAAGCATTTTGTATGCGTTTGCATATAGGCCAGTCGGATAAATTCTGCTTTCAGAACGGTCACGTCCGTAATGGAGAAGTGTCACATCCATAATGATTTTCCTCTGAAACACAAAAACAAAAATTTAAATAAAATTGATATTTTATGTTTTGTGAATGGTCAACCCTTCTCTATTCTGCAGATATTGTTGCTTCTGGTTTGTGCATTGTAAATCACATAAAGTCTACAAAATCCTCCCAAAACCTTGGGTCTTTTTTTGTCATGTCCGTAACCCATAGATTTCCCAAATATAAAATATAAAACACGTTCATAGACAGATACTTTTCTGGTGTCTGAACTCTATTTTCAGGGGTTTCGAAAAATATAAAGATATGGTTCAATATATTGGTAATGAATACCTTCTGTGAGAATTTATATTTCAGGTTTTGACTGCAAATGTCAGTCCATAAAGCTGGAATTGCCCAGTAATGAATCTAAAAATGATAAGGCCTACATGAAGTCTTGGGACATTTGTATTGCCAAAAGGACGGCAGCGTTGCTGCATACAATTAAAACAGTGCAAAACTGAAAACAATAGGCTACAATGCACCATATAAATTAAGAGCAAAAGTTTTTAGTCTCTCTGGCAGATGCGCTTCTCTTTCGGCCAGTTTCTTTGTCTCTCTTGCAGAGGCGCTGCGTCTCCTGAGAAAACAATAAAAAAAAAATAAAAAAAAAGCAACACTGCATATATTATATTGTATATAATACTCTGTATGCCATTGCATGCCAAATGCAAAACCCAAACCATAAGGCATTTATCCTAAAATAGACACTTTGCCTAAACCTGCTCTGCAAGTTTGAAAAGTTCATCAGATACTCTCCAAATGAAGGAGCAAGCGATTCACACCTTTATTTCCAACCCCTCGGTGAAGCTGAACTGTCCCCAAACCCCCTCCACCTGGACTGAATTCAGTCACACTTGCTCAGTGTAAAATTGACATGCTCTATCTCAAAGAAAAAAAAATGGTAACATAAACCAGCGAACTTCAGAATGCTGCATTAATCATTTTATAAGTTATTTTATTTATAAAAAAAAAAACACCCCAATCTGGGATTTGAAACTGTGTTGCTGAAATCACTGGCTACCATCCACCACTCGACCATGGATTAACTTGATAAACCAACTTCCCTTTTCCATTGCCTGTTTGCGCACGCAAGACAGACGCGCTTTCATTCATCTCACTTCCAAATAATAAAAATAACAGTGGCATCATGCAGATAATTCTTGTTTATTATAGTGCAAGGAAGCCTGTTCAAATGCTTATCTTATATAGACCTATTATTATTTCATAATGTACAGGACTGACGGTGAGCACGCTGCGTTTTGATGCTGCTTTTGATGAATAGCTTGCAGCAAAACTGACTTATAGCACCGATAATAAGCACCGTTTATTTTTCAACCTCAAATTATTAATGGAACAAAAATATAATAATAACGTCGTTTCTTAAATATGAACCAAAGCGCGATCATACATTATTAACGACTTATTGTCCACATTAGCCCTTAGATTCAGTCTTACATGTATATTCTGTAGCTAATTGTGAATATAAACCATCAGTTTTGGACACGGCAAAGCTAAACTGCACCTGATTTTAAAGCCTTGTATTTCAGCACTAGCTCCCCTGTTCAGAGCGAGATGGTAAAAAGCGCGTCCTGTTTGTTTTCTCTATTTTAGAAAGCACAAAGAAAGATGTTATTGTGAGTGCACACAAAAATAAGGGTAGAACATTTACAGTTCCGAATGAAGTATTAGTCTTATCTGTATGAGCAAAAATGGAAGCATACTTCAAGTTGTTTCTACTGAAGAACAAAATGCAAGTAATTGTGCTGGCGCCTCCATGCATTAAGCATTAAAAAAAAAAAAAAAAAAAACTTGAATTTAACAAGCAAAAAATGTTCCAAACATTTTCCTAAATGTAATATTATATTGTTATTGTTGTTTTATTTCGTTATTTGAACATCGTTTACAAAACAAAATATCGTAATTACAGTCAGTTTGCAATCTGTCCCTTTGCGCCACTTAGCGGTAGTTTTGTGAACAACTTTAACACGCGACTGACTTGCAGTTAACACCGTGGCCCTGTGGTGGTGGTACACGCGGCGGTAATAGGCATTTTGGTTGTCCATCTACTGTATTAACTCCAACTTCGAACTGGGAAGAATAAAGTTGTGAAAAAGGGAAGACAGAGTGTTGTCTGTCCAGGAGTGCAACAAAACCAAGACCAAATTATAAGAAACAGAAATTATTAATTCATTACTTAGCTGGCTGTGCAGTCTTCGGGTCGTTCGTTCTTTTGTCACGTGACAACCCTGTAAGGTTAACTGAAAGCCATGCAGTCTTTATAGGAAACAGAAATGATTAGTTCACCTTCTGAGTCTTTGGGTTCGAGATGTTCGTTCATCACATGACAGCCCCATAGACATAAGGCTATTCAGTCTGTACCGGAAAGAGAAATTATTAGTTCAAGAAAGGCCCATCACTACTGTGCAGTGCCAAGCTGTGGAAAACAGTGTCTTTGCATCGTTTTCCTTATGATCCCAGCGTTAGGAAAGAGTGGATGTATTTTTAATGACATTTCAGACCGCATCAGTAAGAACTCGGCCCTTTGTTCACTTCATTTTACCACAGATTCATTTACAAACAAGGCACAATTCGTCACAGGATTTTCAGAAAGATTTTTTTTTTGTTATCAACAATTTTTTATTTTCATTTTTTACAAACAACACAACATAATATCCAAAATAAAACAAAACAAAACAGCAGACATATACTCAACATCTAAAAGTTCAATCAAAAGGGAGGGAGAGAGGGAAGGACAACAAGAACACAAAAGTCACTCCTTTAAATAATCACGTACATTCAGTAAAAAACACTGCCAAGCCTCAATGGTTGAAGGCCTGGCCCCACCGACTCGCGCCGTTGTACACTCACATGAGACAATTTGCAGGAGGCTACGGATCCAATATGCCTCTCTACACATGTGTGGTGTAAACCAGTGCTGAATTATTGTCTTCTTCACAGCTGTAAAACCAGCAAACAGCATTCTCCTTTGCATTGAACTAATACAGAGATCAGAATCATCATTAAGAAGAGATTTTCAGAAAGATTTAAACTAAAAGACGATGCTGTGCAGACTATATTGGATCTGACAGTAATTTTACAACACACAAGTGTGAGTAACTGATTTTATTATGTGATCACTATTACTTTGTGCATTATTACTGAATGTTTAATATGTACTAAATATGTATGCATTTTTAACCTACAGTAAATCACAGCAGCGTCCATCTCTGAAGGATTTAAGCTGTCAAACATACACAACTGTTAGCCAATCATAGCAGTGGGTGTTTACTTCTGAGTCTACAATCCTTCACGGCTATTCAAACAGAGTGTTCTGATGAGGGGGGTTGAAACAGGACAGAAAATATCCTACTCTTAATTATGTTTTTTTATGTAAAAAATATTGATAACATTATAAGTGGACCTTAGAGAACAGCACAACATAATAAAAATGAAGTTCATGACCCCTTCAATGCCCATGCATTACTCATGACATGATGGTGTTTATTCTGTTTGCATTATAATGCATCATAAAACACATGAGATGAAAACAATGAATGTGAACCTGCAATGATAAAACTGATTTCCTCAACACATTAGACTTAATATTTTTTCTCCGAAATCTTCATGACATTAGCACGGCTGATTGTGGGCAGGTTTCAAAAATCACACCGCTTTGCTTAATTAGGTCTGTGTGTTAAAGATAATAAATCTCACACACTTCAGTGTTCATAATAAAACCCTAAAACACACAATCTTTCTTGTGTGGGGTTTACTTCTGTTGAGCAATTTTGAAATACAGATTCATGAGTTTCAGAGTATGTTTTGATTACATGAGACAATCTAAGCTTGGAAAGTGAAATCAATCAACCTGAGTGAAAATGATGCAGCAGCTGATGCATCCAGTAGGTGGTGATGCTGTGAGAATCTGATGAACTGTCAGTCTATTATGTATTTACTGAATCTGTTATATATTTATTGGCTGTGATCAGCAGTAGATAATAGTTTTGTGTTTGCAGTGTGTGGAAGATCGGCGGAGGTCTGCTCATCCTGGTGGTGTGCGCCATCAACATGTACTTTGTGGTGGTGTATGTGATGGCCCTCAACAACACCATCCTCTACATCTTCTCTGCCTTACTCTGCACTGCCTATCTCAGCTTTATCTTCTACTTGGTGAGTCATCTCTCTGTTTCATCCAATAATTCCATGTTCACGTTCTGTCATAATATTCTCAACCTCGTGTTGGCTCAAACCTGTATAAATGTGAAATGCTTCAGAATCCCAAGAGTAATATTTTCCCATATAAATCATCCCCCTGTATTGGTCATGGGCGTTTGTCAGGTTGTTTCAAGGCTGATTGTGTCCTCAGGTGTGGCGCTGTCTGATCGCTCTTGGTGTTTCTTGTCTGGATTTCCGAGGTTCGGTCCAGTATTCGCCCAGCGTTCTTGTGGGCGAACAGCCAGAGTTTGATTCCTGAAGCAAACGTGTGATCAGGTCCAGAATATAAATGTTTGTTTGTTCTTCTAATGTGAGAAACCTCCTTACTGTAACAAACAGTACAATCCAAAAAAAATATTTTTCTTGTTTCCTTGCATCAGTTCCCGATCTGTGGCTCCTTGCTTTACTACATTTTATGGATCTACTATCTGGTCATTCCATGTCAAATCAACCAAAATTCAGAAACTTCCCCAGGTCAATTTTTTTTTTTTTTTGCTAATATTTTATCTTAAGAAAGATAAATATGTATAGTGATGAAAGCCAGAATAGTAAATGTCATGACTATTTACTGAGTAATCCACTATTTTGTAGAGGGGGGTCAAAATGGCAATTTTCACCTGAGATTTAGAACCAAATTACAGGGCGGTAAAAATTACTTTAGAAAGATGGCAGCACCATAATGTTACTTTTAAACAGAGAATGGTAGGTCTATTAGTTAAATCTGTTGACTTTGGCTATCTTTGTTGCATTATGTGCCAATAGTGACCATTAAGAAATGGGGACACAGCACTTTAAGTTTTTTTCTCCAAAGTTTGCATGCCTATAATTCATGATGTACTAAGGATATCTTAAAGCCCTTTTAGATATTGGGTCTTAAATTTCCTTTTGGCATCTTCATTTTTAAGGCCCTATATGGTTTGGTTTCAGAAATATTTGGATCCCAATATGGCTCCAGGGGTAAATCATTAAATTGTGCATGTTTTCAGTAATCAAAAACCAAATGTGGGTCACTTTGCAAAAATATGATACTTCTTTTCTTTTAAAGAGGAATGTCTGAAGAACCAATAATGTTGAAACTATCTAATTTCCTTCTGTCAAAACAACTGCATTGAACATACCTGTTTGTCATAAATATTATTTTTCCAAAGTTTGCGTGCCTATAACTCAAGAAGTATTAAAGATATTGCCATATGATTTTAGATTTAGTTCTTAATAAACTTTTCTTTTCGAATCCTGATCTATGGTACACTATTAAGAAGTGTTAACCTGCAAATGCTGTCAGTCAGTTATCAAATGCTATTAGTCAGTTACTTCTACCTGTTTTAGCCCTTAAATTTCATTTTATCAATGTAACCCATCTATAGGTTGATTAAGTTCATATTTTTGGGTTGAATAAAATCAAATAAATTGTTACCACATGAGAAATTGAAAATTGAATTAAATTAAGAAAAACACTTAAAAGGACTTCAAGGCTTTACTCAAGTTAAAACACTTTCATCATCCTCATGAATGTATGCTGGTTTTGTCTCATACCTAAAGGCTGTGACACACACCAGTTTTTGTTCCTTGCTGAGTTATACAATCAAATAATTTCATTATAACAGACAGAGTGTATTCACAACAATGTTACAACTATATTACTTGCACAGTGTGAGATTCATTGGTCATAATAGAACTTTGTGAGATTGTGGTGAACAAAGAGTGACAGTTTTTAGGGGTTATAAAGGAGTGCTCTTTGCGCGCTATCTAGGCTATAATCCATTAAAAATGTAGAACTTTGTTTTTCAGCCACACACACATTGCAAAGTTTCGGGAATGACTTTCGCATATTTATGCGGGATTCGCTCTTGAAGTAGCAGTGATTGACATAGTGATAACCATAGCAATAGACGGGAAAAGATATGTGAAAATGTGCAGTAACTGTCACCCGTCCCCTCTGTGGGTTTACCTCACTATATTGAAAATTAAATCCTAATCTAATCATGACAAACTATATATCGTTGGAAAGGTCTAAGACTCCTAAATAGCCACGTTTTTTGTTAAAAAAATTGACTTGCAGTAGGAATGTATAAAAAATGTATAATGTAGAAAAAATGTAGGAAAAGTAATAGATTAATTTATGAGAAGAGTGCACCTGAAAAATCTACATCATAACAGGAGTTCTGACCTTTGACAAAGAAAGTTTTCTAAGTTGCCTATTTCCCTATCATGCTTTAGAAATCATAAGAAATTATATACCGCTTGAAAACTTAAAATCTAAAAATTCATCCTTTGAAAGCCATTTTAAAATCATACACTGCATTACCATGAAAATGGTAAATCAAAATCATATTACAAAATGTTTTCATTAAGTTTGGATAGTGCACATTAATGGCTATGTTCACAAATGTGAGTGCCAGTTAAGGGGTTAAAACTAGAGCACCCTCACCAATTTCAGAGGCACCCTCAGTGATTATTTCTGGTTGGTACACTTTTATTGTATAACTATATACAAAAACAACAAAATACAAATACACTAAATAAAATAATTTAATAAATGCATATTTACAATTTAAGCACCTAACTAAAATAAGTATTAAATAATAAAATAAATAACTAGAGAAAGCTGACTATAATCAGCTTGCTTCCATTTAGTGAGAAAAGCCTACTCTTCACCAGAATGAAAAAAAAACTCTTCTGGTCTTCAGTGCTACGAGGACAACATTTGAGTGTACACACAATATCTGAGCGAGAACAGAGCCAGTTCATTAAAGAACAATGTATATTTAAAAGCACACGTCCAGTTTTGTGTGAGTGAAGGAAATCTGCTTGCGAGTGGAGAGATTTGTGTTTGCGTATTACATAGATTACGTAACATTATGCACTCTCAACATTTGTCATTAAATTCACGCTATAGAAACCGCCTAAAATTAAGTATTGAAATTTAATAAAAACAAGCCTATCGCAAGATATCTGGTAGGGGGCACCTGGGGTGGCCAGACAGATTTCAGGGGGGGGGCCGGTGCCACCCCTGGCCACCACGTAGACACGCCGCTGTATATTGGAGAATAAATTACTTCTAGAAGTCAAATGGGGACCAGAAACTGTTTTGTTAAACACATTCTATAAAGTAGCTTCTTTTGTGTTTAACCAAGGAAAGAAAGGTTTGGAACAACTTGAGATGTATTTGTTTTAAGACATGAATTACAGGTGCATCACAATGAATTAGAATGTCGTGAAAAAGTTCATTTTTTCTTGTAAGTTATTTCAAAAAGTGAAACTTTCATATATTTTAGATTCATTGCATGTAAAGTAAAATATTTCAGAAGTTTTTTTGTTTTAATTTTGATGATTAGAGCTTACAGCTCATGAAAGTCAAAAATCAGTATCTCAAAATATTAGAATATTTACATTTGAGTTTCAATTAATGACCATCCCTACAGTATAAATTCTGTGTATCTCTTGTTCTTTGAAACCACAATAATGGAGAAGAGTGCTGATTTGGCAATGATCCAGAAGATGAACATTGAGGCCCTCCACAAAGAGGGTAAGTCACAGAGGGTCATTACTGAAAGGTGTGGCTGTTTACAGAGTGCTGTATCAAAGCATATTAAATGCAAAGTTGACTGGAAGGAAGAATTTGGGTAGGAAAAGGTGCATAAGCAACAGGGATGACTGCAAGCTTGAGAATACTGTCAAGCAAAGCTGATTCAAACACTTGTGAGAGCTTCACAAGGAGTGGACTGAAGCTGGAGTCAGTGCATCAAGAGTCACCACGCTGAGACGTCTTCAGAAAAAGTGCTACCAAGCCACTTCTGAACCTGAGACCACGTCAGAAGCATCTTACCTGGGCTGTGGAGAAAAAGAACTGGACTGTTGCTCAGTGGTCCAAAGTCCTCTTTTCAGATTGAAGTGTTTCCTGACTTAATTGATATGAAATTTCCTGATCGATCCTCTAGTAGCAGGAAGAAACATGCAAACAAAATAGAAATTGATTTTAACAGTCTTATAACTCAAGGACTCCAACGAGACCGAGACAAGAAGGCCAAGAAGCAGGAGAAGAAGGAATGGCGCAGGCGGGCCCAAGAGGGATCTGGAGGACCAAAGGATCTTCTTTAAAATGAGAGCAATTTTGAAGTTAATGAGGAAACAGGAATTAATGTTTAAAAGAATAACGAAGCTGATGAGAGAGATTATTGATTTTCATGATTTTTCTGTTGATCTACAAATGTTAACAGGTGATTTAGGAGCAATGGAACTTCAAACTGTTACAGAGATATAAATACCGTAATGTTGTGTTAAAAGTATGTGCTGTGTATTACAAGAGCACGATTATGAATTACTGTGTAGTTATTTTTGCTTGCTATGTAAAAGAACGGTTGAATGCAAGGAGATGCAATTTGCAATGTGATTGCAAAGTGGAGCTTCTAGCGAAAACCGTAGAGTGTAAGGTGGAAAGGAGTGTGATGTTGCGGTCTAGACACCTGCATTCAGTATTTCGTATATGCTAAGAAAGATGTTTTTTTTCTTATAGTTTAAAGTGGCTATAGGCATGCTTGTTATTTAGAGATGTATTCTTCCTGTCTGAACTTTTGACTCTGCTTCAAAGGAGCTGCCGCAGTAATAGCCACGTTTCCTGTTTGTACAACAGGTGCAGAGCAAATATGGGCAGAGGTAGTAGAGTGTACATTGATAGGAGGACTTTGTCAAAGGATGTGTAAGGCTATAAAATGGGAATGAAACAGAAGTACGTGGCCGGCATTCCATGGTGAAGACTATACACTTGTTATTTTTGTTATTTGCTTATGAGTTATTGTTTTTAAATAAAACGAAACCATTGTTGGTGATTCGTTAAACTTTTAAATCCAGTCTCTGAGTATTTCATTATTAAATAAAAAAACAGTTATCAGAACCTGAATAAAACTTTGTTTCGAGCTTCAAGTGGACCGGACTCGACTGAGCCAGGACGGACACCGGGAGAGAGGGGTCAAGAGTTTCAATAACACCCATTCATCCGAGAGGTAATTATAAATTTGGTGATTCTAAGATGTCTCTGGATGATAGGTTTGTGAATTGTGAATATCCAGCTTTCATATCGGTATAAAATAATACATGGTGCCCAAACGTGTGGGGCTCGATTAATTAAGGTTAATAAATTCAGGGATAACACAGTTAAGCAATAGCTAGAAAGTCCTTACACACAACAATCAAAAGTGATAATCCAGAGGGATTTATGTAAATGCGCGCAGGCTTGAAAAGACTTGAGAAAAAGAAAAAGAAAAAAAGCAAAGAACTCAGACGATGAGTATTGCTAGTGTAAAGTCCTAGATCCAATAAAATTCGAAGTGAATTAATGGGACAAATGGCGACATTGACGCTTGTCTCGGAACATCTAGGCAGATGGATAGTCTGGGTCAATTCCACGCATGGAAGATGTGGATCCGGACAGATTCCATGGGAAGAAGTCAGATTGATCGCTTCTGTTATTAACATCAGAGTTCTGGACAGAGTATATATACTCAGATAAAGGGGGTAAAGGAGGATTTCCAAAAGTAAGGGTCTTTGATGAATCCGGGGGAGAAATTAAGAATATCCCCACGAGAAGTTGGGATTCACTAGACTACGATGAAGCGGACGCAGGATCCGAGAGAGGGTCCGTTGCTCCGAGCTTTGCACCCCGCGAGGAGGGGAATGAAAGCGCTCTGGATCCTAGCGCCCCACCACCATATAATCCAGAAAGCCCGAGCGTTGAGTTCGATTCGAGGAGTGAAGAACCGTATATGATGTATTTCGCGAGGGGAACAAACTTAACCCTAAGGGGGCGGCTGTATCACCGGCGATACCAACTCGTTTTTTTTAAGACCAGTGCAAAAGACATTAAAAATACTCCGTCGATTTTGGTCGTACAGATAAGTGTTATACATCAATTGAAACTTTGAAGTGTCTATTTTTTTTGTGTACACTCACGAATACAACAAAACTTTGTGGTTTTGGAAAAAAAAAAAGAAAACAAACAGGATGCGCTCTTTGTCTTCTCCATCTCCACGAGCTGCTCTTTGAAATACGTCACTAAAATGAAGTGTAACTCGGCGAAAACTCAACACACGGACATGGGAGTTATATCTATAGAAAGCTGGAAGTGTCTATTTTGAAATGAAGTAAGTCTTGTCAAAAACAAACACTCTGTGATGAAGTAATCCGTATGAAACCAACACGATGTTCAGTCTGTCCCGTCTAACTCAAGTTTTCAAGTTTCAAGTTTCAAGTTTTATTTGTCACATACACGACTATACAGAGACTGTATAACCAGCAGTGAAATGAGAGTCGGGTCCGCTCCATGGACAGTGCAAATATTGAAAAAAACAACACAAGGGAAGTAAACATAAGATAAAATGAATGAAAAATAAGATATAAAGAATAAAATATAAAATATAAAAGAATGTGCATGACAGTGTTGTGGCAATTTTAACTTACTCTCATCAGCATAAGAGACAAACTCACTTTTAGTCTTTAAAGGTTTTATTCTTTGCAAAGAAGGTCAACAGTCATACAGAAACACAAGTTGCTGCAGAGTGCGACAAATGGGGAGGGTGCTCCTCCACCTTATATCCGCACACTCAAGGTTACAAGGTCACAATCTTGCAGCTGTACTTTTCCACAGAAGGAGAGGAAGTAAATAGCATTCTACTAAATCATGTTGCACAGCCTTACTCCCTTTACATTTAGGGCCTCAGTAACCTTTCAGGTCACTAACATACATCTGGCCCTTTTCCCACTGGTCCGGTTTTTCACCCATCACCCTTCTATGGACCCCCCTTGTCGTCCATACATCTTTAGGCTAAAATCCCCAGACCATTCTCCTTCTACACAGTCATAAGAAAAAGGTTTTGCACTATGTAAACATATGAGAATCAACATAAAATGAATTTTCTTCAACAATTCCCCCTTTTTATCATTCATTGATAACTAATTAAAACAAAATTAATTTCTATGTCTAACACTCTTACTATATTACCAATATTATATGTAATACACTCAAAACAATAATAATGATAATATCAAAGCAAATTTAAGCTACTACATCACATTTATACTCTTCATCTCTGATTTTTCTCGTCACACGTCCAAAAACATGTCATCATAATAAACCATAATTTTAAGCAATTGATGTGATACCGTAGTTTTCACCAGTCTCTGTACTGAGCTGGATATGAACTGGAAAATGCATGGTAAACATAACAGAAGCAATAATCCTACCCCCGCAATTGGTAACACAGTGTTGAATAACCAGTATCCCCATCCTCCCCACAGATTCGTCAACCATTCACCCCATACATCATTCACTCGTTTAGGCTCTTTTACGGCCATCCTCATGTGAGTGATGATGTTGGTAACGTTGTCACTGTAGTCTGGAATGTGAAAACAACATGATGTACCCAACATTTTACAGACTTCTGGTTAACTTTGTCTGTGAAGGCAAATTAATTGGTTGCAAAACAAGTACATATTCACTATCTGGAAGCCGGGCTAAATGAGTAAACACTGCTACTGCACTTCTGACATGAGTCAGACCCTCAGTCACTTCTCACATACCAAACATGAACCTTGCATGCACACCTGTCTTGTAAAACTATTATTTACAATATAATACAATAAGACCTTTTCGAGTTCATTACTCAATAGTGGTATACAAAAATACAGACAAATAAATACCTAATTCATTGATTCATTTTAAGTCTCCATCGTAATTCCTAATTTTTACTAAGCTTTACTTTCACCACAGATCCATTTGCAATCATAAAGACACTCGGTGTTTATACAGGATCCTGGCCTTTGTTGACATGTGCTTCAGATCTCTTATTCTCTCCGTTCCTCTTCCTGAGGTGCAGATGGAACTTTTCTGCAGTGGCTGGCGTGAATCCACGTTGCCCTTTCCGCTACCTTCACAGCCGTGTGGGTAGTTCACCTGTAACGGTCCCAGCCACCTTTCTCTTTCACTCTTTCTCCTCAGATCTCGTACTACCACGAAATCTCCTGGTTTGATGTCATGCAAGGGAGTTTCAGCAACTTTCCCTGAGCAGCTTTCACCTGCACACAGACATTAGACAACAGCGAAGACATTTCTTTGCAGTAACTCAACATGTCATGCTCACACAATTCTGTTGATGGCAGCTGTTGTTTACCTCCTTCTATTCCCATAAAAGGTGGTTTACCAAAGAGAATTTCGTATGGGCTCAGGTTTACTCTAGATCGTTTTCTCATTCTCATGTACATGAGGACGATCGGGAGCACTTTAACCCATGTGAGTCCAGTTTCCAGAGGCGGGTTTGTAACTGCAATGTGTTCTCAAATTTATTCCCAGAAATTTACCCACTTGTTTGATTGCCTCATTAACAAAATGTGTCCCATTGTCCGAGCTGATTTTCTGTGGGATCCCCCACCTTGGGACTATCTCAGTCAGCAGAGCCTTTGCTACTGCTGCTGCGTCCTGTTTTGATGTTGGGAATACCTCGACCCATTTGGACCACATGTCCACCAACACCAAACAATATTTCTTTCCCTCACATGGGGACAGCTCGATGAAATCCATTTGTAGGTACTCAAAAGGACCTGTCGGTGCCGGCTGGGATACCTGGGACATTTTTATACCTTTTGCCACATTGTGGGTATTGCAAATTACACATCTTTTACAAAAATTTTCAGCAAATATTGTAAACCCCTTTGTAAACCACAATTCTTTCATTTGTATAACCATTCCCCCTTTCGATGCATGGTCTTTCCCATGCATTGACTTGGCATAATGAGGAAAGAAGTGTCGAGGTAGACAAGGCTTGCCATCACAGCTCATCCAAACACCATCAGTCATTCTACAGCCACACTTTCTCCACTGGTTTCTCTCTGCCACTGAGGCAAAGGCCTGCATGCTCTGTAAAGAAGAGGAAATGTCTGGGTCAGTTTCAGATAGCAAAGTACACTCTGTTTCTTTTGTCTGCTTAGCCGCTGCGGCCTTCGCAGCTGCTTCTGCTCTGGCGTTTCCTGTGGATACAAAATCTTTGTTACGTGTGTGTGCTGCACACTTGCAGACGGCCACCTTATCAGGCAGCACAATGGCCTCCAGTAACTCTGCGACAAGAGGAGCATTTAATATTGGGCGCCCATCTGACTTTAAAAATTTTCTGTGTTTCCACAGTGCTCCAAAATCATGCGTAACACCGAATGAGTAACGCGAATCAGTGTAAATTGTGACGCATTTACCTGCCATAAGTTTACACGCTTCTGTTAATGCCACAAGCTCTGCTGCTTGTGCTGAATAGGTCGCTGGCAGCGAGCCAGACGCCACGACTTCAAACTCAGTTGTTACTGCATAGCCAACTTTATTCTGGCCTGTTTGTGGATCTTTGAAAGCTGAGCCATCCACAAAGAGGACATTTTCGCAATTTTCAAGTGGTACGTCAGAAAGATCTGGACGCGGTGTACACACTTGTTCTAGCTCAGTCAGACAACAATGGTGCTCCTCCCCATCCCCCTGCGTCGGGAGGAGAGTGGCAGCATTCAAGGTTGTGCATCGTCTAACAGTGATATTCGGCATATCAAGCAAGATAGTGTGGTATCGTAACCACCTAGCCGTCGATAAATGCGATGTTTTCTGTTCTTGCAGAATCATGGACACAGCGTGTGGCACAAAGTTTCAGGTCAGAGTAACCTACAAATTCTCTAGACGCCATTACGGCCTGTTCAGCAGCAGCCACCGCCCTCAAGCAGTGTGGCAGGCCTGCTGCAACCGGATCTAGTTTGCTTGAAAAATAAGCCACAGGTCTCAATCGGTCTCCATGATTTTGCAGTAACACAGAAGTCATAAACCCATGTTTCTCATCCACCATCTGAACAAAAGGCTTAGTTGGTACCGGTAGGCCCAAGGTTGGCGCCAGAGACAGCTGAACTTTCATAGTAACAAATGCCTCCGCCGCCTCCCCTGTCCATTCAATTTCGTCACATGACTTCAACCCCTTCCCTATCGTTAGGGCTCTCAGAGGCTGCTCAAGAATTGCATAATTTGGGATAAATGTTCGACAATATGAACACATTCCTAAAAATGACAGCATTTGTTTCTTTGTGATTGGTTTTGGTACATCTTTAATGCCTTCAACTCTTTTGTCAGACAGGGATTTGCTGTTTGGTGTTATGACATGACCCAAAAATGTAACTTGCTGTTTTGCAAACTGCAGTTTAGACAAGCTAATGGTTACCACTTCTCTCTCTACCTCAATTTCATGTTTGCAGTCTGACATAAATGCTCCTAGACTCTCGCTGTGTTTCACACCAGCGCTTATCTCACACCAGTCTGTAGCATCAACACATTTCTTCACAAACCCCCCCATCTCAGCCCATGTCTGCTCTTTGGCCTTGGAGAGTGATAAGTGAGGCACAGACTCTGGCATTAGGAAAAAACGAAGCTGTTTTTCTGTCAGGCTGACTGAGACAGCACACATATTCTCTGTCCAAAATATCCTTTCAAAACTCAAAGTTTCTCCTTTTTCTCCCCCAAACCAGTCTTTTTCATACTGTTTGTCTAATTCCATTACGACATGTGACGTGCAATGCAAATCGTCAGGCAACATAATTTCTGTATTATGTGGCTTATTTCGACTCTTAGCCAATTCGCACATCATTTCAGCCCAATCATGATTTATGATGTGCCATTCATAGGCCCACTGAGGCTCTGCTTGCAAACAACACCATTGCTCCCCCTCTGTTTCCACTCTGACACCTGAGGAGTCCGCAAGTAGTATCAAATTTAGTTTGCATAACAGATCTCGGCCCAAAATGGGCACAGGGCATTTTGGTGAATAAACGAATGCATGATCCAGCACTCTGCCCCCCTCTGTCTCACAATTTAGAGGCACTGTAAATCTTTCAAAAATCATATGCCCTGATGCAGAAATAGACTCATTTGTTTTATCTGATAATGACGGTTGACATGGCAAGTCACATGGTCGTATTGAGGACCTTGAAGCCCCAGAATCAGCTAAAAACTCAATCATTACCCCTTCGACCAGCATGGGGTAATTAGGCATTTTCTTAAATGCTTCCCTTTCATACATCAAACATTCATCAGAATTTTCATCATTCAAATCAAAATCACTCAAAGACTTGCAAGCTTTTTCTTCATTGCAGAGAGCAGTGTATACGTCAGTGTATGTGTGTATGTGTGTGGCTAAAAAATTTTCACTTCCCTGTTCAGGCGCCGCTGGCCGCTCGCCCTGAACCCCTCCTTCTTGCTCTCCGTCCTCCTCGCTTCAGTCTGCTTCTTGGTCTTGCTGGTTGTCTGGACAGTCCTTGGCCCAATGACCATCTTTCTTGCACAGTCTGCATTTGGTGCATCTCCACATCTCGTGATCATTGCTCTTGCAAATCCTACAACCCCGTTTTTCAAAGTTCCTTCCAGCCCCGCTCGAATATCTTCCACCTTGTCCTTTTCCTCTTCCCCCTCCCGTCTCCTGACGGCGCTGCAGAGAGGATTCCCCCGGCCTCGAGACAGCTTGCACTAGGGCCAGCTGTAAATCTTTGTCAGTCCTTGCTTTAACTCTTTCTTTCTTTGCTACCTGCAGTCCTTCTGCATGCAAAGCATGTGCTAGAACAGCAGATAATCGTCCATTTTTCCATTCAATGTAGCTGGTTTTCACTGCTTGCGCAATCTCAGGTCTCAGTCCATTCAAAAACCAGCTCCTCAACAGCTGTGCGATATTTCAAGTTGTGTCGGTGTTCCCATTCGCTGTTTTCTCTCCTGCAGTCTTCCCTTTGCAACCTTTCACTCACTTTGTGCCAGCTCGAAGCCCCCAGTTTCACTGCAAGCAGCCTCCTCAGCTCGTGCACAGTGGGGCTGAATTCTTTGCAGAATGTGACCAGTTCGGTAGAAAATCTGTCACCCGCTTCTTCCGGACTCGGCAAATGAGCCATCGCTTCCTTCATATCAGTCACAGTCCATGGTCTGAAAACCATCATCGGCCCATCAGGTCCCGAAACTTCAATCATCGGAGCTGTTATACTCACATTTTCTTCTTTCACCGTTTGTCTGGTTTTTCTTTTCTTTGTCGGGACTGCCATAAGCACTCTCTCCTCTTCAGCTTCCTCGTGGGGGGTTTCAGGAATCACATCGGGGTCTTCCTCTGTTTCTTCTTCTTCCGTCCGCGGTGCTGTTGGTCTTTTTGGCGGAGAGCAGTCGAGGTCAGGGTCCACTTTCAGGGCTTGCAGCTCAGCGACGGGGTAGTGATGATAGGGTGGTGGTGCATGTTTAGAGACAGAAACATCAGAGCGGTTAGTAGGTCTATGTGATGCAGTTACTTTTTCTTCACATTTTTCATTTTCCTTTTTCTTATCCACTCTACATGCTAATTCTTTCTGCATTGCTCTCCTTTCCCTTCTGTCTGCCTCCCCCACCCAACAATTCACCGTCTTCTCACATCTATCACACATATGTTTCACACAGCACCCTTTCTGCTTTGTGCTTCCCTCTTCAACTGATTCCTTTACAACATTTAATCTTGTGACACTTAATGTTCCCTCTTTTGGAAAATCATGATACCTAATTAGTTTCCCCATATCTTGCATGCATTTCTGGCCATATAATTTTTTCATTTTACAAAATACCGGTGTATCATATTTAGCGAGCTTGCTCTGGGACTTCCCCATATTGGCCGTTTCTCCTCCTGTGGGCTACTTTTCGGCGCCTCTTAATCTGTTTAGACGTCTCCAACAGATCCGTTCGCTACCCCGAATCGGACGGGCGGAGTGCCTCATGCAACTCCGATTATACCTGCACAGTTTCAATTTCCCCTCTTCAGAAATGTGTTAACTGACTATACGTGATCTCAATTTCCTGCTTCGAAATCTCCGGATCTCCTGATCTCAATTTCTTGCTAAATTTCCGATCACGCCTCCGTTGCCCAGTTTCAATTTCTTCTGAAAATGTCTTAACTGTGCCCCACGTAATCTCAATCTACTTTAAAAGATGTCTTGATTACGGGCTTCCACAGAGCCAGACCCGCCAATATGGTTCATCCCCTTATCTTAATTCCAATTCAAATCAAAACCCAAATTCTTTAGAAAATTTAGATTTGTCTCTTACCCGAGAGTCCTGTTGCCACCTGAGTTCGTTTACTGATTCCAGTGGTGTCCCCTCCGGGCCTTGGCGGTCGGTCCCTGCCGTCCCTTCAAACCTATTCGGGGTTAGGGCTGGACTCTAAGTCCAGGATGATCAGTCACCGTCCGCTCTCAGGTCCAGAAGACACATCCAAGGAATCCCACTATTCTGACACCAAATTGTTGTGGCAATTTTAACTTACTCTCATCAGCATAAGAGACAAACTCACTTTTAGTCTTTAAAGGTTTTATTCTTTGCAAAGAAGGTCAACAGTCATACAGAAACACAAGTTGCTGCAGAGTGCGACAAATGGGGAGGGTGCTCCTCCACCTTATATCCGCACACTCAAGGTTACAAGGTCACAATCTTGCAGCTGTACTTTTCCACAGAAGGAGAGGAAGTAAATAGCATTCTACTAAATCATGTTGCACAGCCTTACTCCCTTTACATTTAGGGCCTCAGTAACCTTTCAGGTCACTAACATACATCTGGCCCTTTTCCCACTGGTCCGGTTTTTCACCCATCACCCTTCTATGGACCCCCCTTGTCGTCCATACATCTTTAGGCTAAAATCCCCAGACCATTCTCCTTCTACACAGTCATAAGAAAAAGGTTTTGCACTATGTAAACATATGAGAATCAACATAAAATGAATTTTCATAAGATATTTTCTTAAGATATTTTCATAAGCATAAGATACGATTTACAGATACAGAACGTGTTGTGTGCAAGTGTGCAAGTGTGCAAATGAGCAAATGACACTGACAGTTATGAGGTAGTTATGAGGTAGAGAGTATTGAGTGTGTGATTAGTGATTTGAAGTAAGTCAGATTATGTTTTTAAGAGGCTGACTTTGAGTTCAGGAGCCTGATGGCCGTGGGGAAGAAACTCCTCCTGAGTCTCTCTGTTTTTGCCATCAGGCAGCGGAAGCGCTTACCAGATGGCAGCCTAGTGAAAAGACAGTTTCCAGGATGATTAGAGTCTTTGATGATTTTGTCAGCTCTGCCTCTGCATCGTTTGATGTAGATGTCCTGCAGAGAGGGGAGAGCAGATCCAGAGATACGCTCAGCTAAGCGCACAACTCTCTGCAGGGCTTTGCAGTCTTGACTGGAGCTGTTTCCATACCACACTGAGATGCACTGAGTCAAAACACTTTCTATGGTCCCTGCATAGAAAGTTTTCAGGATTGTTGGTGAGACCCTGAATTTTCTCAGCTGTCGCAGATGGTACAGTCTTTGCCTGGCTTTCTTGACCTGTGTTTGGATGTGTGTAGTCCAAGTCAGGTCCTCGGAGATGTTTACTCCGAGGTACTTGAATCTTCTTACTCTCTCCACAGGGGTCCCGCTGATCACAAGAGGAGTGTAGGGCAGCAGGTGTCTCTTTCTGAAGTCCACAATCAGCTCTTTGGTTTTGCTCACGTTCAGAGAGAGACAGTTGTCCTGGCACCATGATGTTAGTCTCTCCACCTCATCCAAGTATGCGGTCTCATCATTGTTGGAAATGAGGCCCAGAACCACAGTATCATCAGCAAATTTGATAATAGATGTGGATCTGTGAGAGGACACACAGTCATGTGTGTAGAGAGAGTAGAGCAGGGGACTCAGAACGCAGCCCTGCGGGGCTCCTACGTTCAGGGTGATGGAGTTTGAGGTGTACTGGCCTACCTTCACCACTTGAGGTCTGCCGGTGAGGAAGTCTTGGATCCAGTCGCAGAGTGAGGTGTTTAGGCCGAGGCCTATGAGTTTATTAGTCAGCTTGGTGGGAACTATGGTGTTAAAAGCTGAGCTATAGTCTATGAATAGCAGTCTTGCATAGTTTCCATTGCTGCTGTCAATGTGTGTGAGGGAGGAGTGGAGAATGTGTGAGATGGCATCATCAGTTGATCTATTGGAGCGATAGGCAAACTGAAGAGGGTCCAAAGTAACAGGGATGGATGAGCTAATGTGTCTCTTAACAAGTCTCTCAAAAACCTTCATGACTATAGATGTGAGGGCCACTGGACGATAGTCATTCAGGCAAGAGGGTTTACTGTTCTTAGGCACAGGGATGATGATGGATTTTTTAAAGGAGGTGGGAACTACAGAGGTAGCAAGGGACTCGTTGAAGATAGAAGTGAACAAACCAGCAAGCTGATCAGCGCAGGACCTCAGGACACGGCCAGTAATCCCGTCAGGTCCAGCCGCTTTCCTGATGTTCACTCTCTTTAGTTCCCTCCGAACCTCGTCCTCCGTCACGGTGATCACATGATCCTCGCTTCTCTGCCTGCTGCTTCCTGACGTGCTGCTCGACAGAGCCGCGATGCCTCCGTTGCTTTCAAATCGGCCGTAGAAGGTGTTTAATTCTTCAGCCAGCGACGGATCTGCACTCACCTCCACGGAGGATTTGTTTCCAAAGGCACAGATGGTCCTTAGTCCCTGCCACATGCGTCGCGAGTCATTGAGCTGAAAATGAGACTCAATTCTCTCTTTGTAGCGATGTTTGGCGGCACTTACTGCTCGTCTGAGAGCATAACACAAAGCTTTATATTCGCGCATATTCCCAGACAAAAGAGCCTCGGTGTATGCGGCAGTGCGTTTGTTAACCGCATCACGGATTGTTCTGTCCACCCACGGTTTCTGATTAGGGAAAGTCCTTACAGTAATCGTTTCTGTAGCTTGTTCGGTAAGTGTGTTTACAAAGCTCACTGCCACATCCGTGAACTCGCTGACGTCAGATGAGCTCGCCCTGAACATGTCCCAGTCGACGTCATCAAGAGCCGACTGCAGCATAGCTTCAGAGTGGGAGGACCAACGCGTCACTTCCCTCTTCACCGGGGGTTCCTGTGCGAGCCTTTGTTTATATTCCGGTGTGAGGAAAATGGCGGCGTGGTCAGACTTACCAAAGGCAGGTAGTGAACGGGCCTTGTAGGCATTCTTAAACTGAGAGTAGCAGTGATCCAGTGTATTCGGTCCTCTGGTTGGACAGGATACATGCTGGTGAAAGTTCGGCATGACCTGCCTGAGGTTGGCTTTGTTAAAATCCCCCGCGATGATAAAAGCAGCGTCAGGATGTTGGTTAATGTAGCCGCTGATCACGTCGTGAAGTTTAGACAAAGCCAAGCTCGTGTCTGCCTGAGGTGGAATATAAACGGCAGTAGCGATGACCGCGGAGAACTCGCGGGGTAAATAGAATGGGCGGCAAATGATGGATAGATGTTCCAGATGAGGCGAACAGGATTGCGACAGAGAGGAGATATTCCTGGGGTCACACCATTTCTTGTTAGTCATGAAACACACACCACCACCCTTGGATTTACCGGCGTCAGCTGTTCTGTCCATCCGTAAAACAGAGAAGTTGTCAGACGGCGTTACAGCGGTGTCGGGAACAGCGGGCGTGAGCCATGTTTCAGTCAAACAGATGATGTTACAGTCCCTTATGTCCCGTTGGAAACTAATCCTGGCTCTAAGATCGTCCATCTTATTATCCAAGGATTGGACATTAGCGAGCAAAAGGCTCGGTAAAGGAGGACTGTGAGCCGTTTTCCTCAGTCTGTTTCGAATCCCAGCGCTATTTCCACGGTGTTTTTGTTCCGTCTCCTGTGTCCTTTGTTCTCCGCGTTCCGAAGAATCTCAAGAGGCCACGATGGATTCGGTGATAAAGTGTCCTGAACCAGGTTAGTGAAGCGGTTTCCAATGTCCAAGAGTGCACTTTTGTCATAGGTGATCAGTGCCGACGTTATGTGTGTAAAAATAGAAATCAAAAGTAAGTAAAAAAGTAAATAAAAGCATAGTCTAAGCGGAGCGTCCCGGACGGCAGCCGAACATAGCAGCGCCATCTTGGAATCATTATTTCTAATGCGATCCCGCCCCCTCGCGTTCATATGTAAATAACCACGTGTGCCGCATGCTCATGTAGACACCCAACAACAAACAAAGCCTGATCGTTCCTCGCGGCTAACATTACTGTTCGTTTCTGGAAGAAGACACGCTGAATAAAAGCTGGATTTGCCTCAAAATAAGAGCAAGAGTTCATCCAGAAGAGAAGAGCGATCTGATGAGTAAGTAATGTTTCTTTTTTTGCATTAGTTAACGTGTTATTGTGACTCAAACTTGAACGCGTTTATTTTTTTTCCCAAACGACAACATGATGAATGCTACAATGTTTAGAAAAATGTTTAATGTTCACAAATGGATTTAATAGCGTGCTAAACGATAATAATTAGTTTCTCAGATATAAAATATCCTTTTTTTATAGTACAAAGTACATCTTTTGTAGTACAAAGCCATACATACTAGGCTATATGACTACAAAATCATAGTTCGTTTTTTCTAAACAATAATAATTAGTTTCTCAGATATAAAATGTATTATTTTTTTTTTGTTTACAATAGTACAAAGCATGCGTGAGTCTATGGATACGGAATAATAACAGCTACTATAAAATCATACATACTAGGCTATATGACTACAAAATCATAGTTGTTTTTTTCTAAACAATAATAATTAGTTTCTCAGCTATAAAATGTATTTTTTTGTTTACGATAGTACAAAGCATGCGTGAGTCTATAAAACATATATATAAAAAGATGCTCCTGATATTAACATGCTCACAAATGTTTTTTTTTTTTTTTTTTTGGTTGTCTGTATTTTATTGAATCAGATACCTGCACCACAGATGAATCCTGATGACTTTCTTCAAACTGTTTTCCTCTGAGAGTGCTGTACCAACATCAGATGTCCAACTACACTGATATTCTATGGTAAAACAAGCTCCTTGACCACTGATTATGTTTTTTTCTTCTTGAATCCATGCAAAGTAGCAGAAACACTCAAATAACACACGTAAATATCAGGCATGATTTACTTGTGTCACTTGTTGAACAGAATCTGTTGCAGGAATGACTCAAAGTCTGTTCACATCTCTGTGGTTAGATCAGTGTGCACAATAATGTGTCTTTGAACTTCATTATGTATGTTTTGATTATACAGTGTTGTAAATAAAATACAAATAATAAAAAAAAAACATTTGTTCAATCTCCTCACATTCTCTCTTACCTGCCTCAAAGTCAGTCACACTGATGGGCCATTAGGGTCCATTATGGGAGGGCCCTTTGTGTCTCAGGTGAGAATCACTTAATATTCAAGGCCATTGCCACTCCCTCGCATATAGGCTTTCAATCACAAAACATGTCTTAAATTTTTTTAATCAATATATAGTTTTCTGTAAATGAGTAAGCAGAATGATTCTCACTTAATTGTGAAGTAAATATTCTAACCTACAAGACTGATTACTCAAAAGTCTTATTCAGGACTATTTAGTGTGGGTTTTATGGCCTTATTTCAGCAAAATAAATTCCCCTAAAACTTACTAACCACGCATAATATTTTTTTTTCTAAAAAAATGCAAACATGTACATCCATCTTGGTCACATAATATTGTACTAAAGTTTGTGCTGAATACAAAAACAAATACATGTTGGTCAATAGTATGTTATAAGTAGCTGAAATAAGCACAAATATCAGGGCATGTCAAAACATCTCAAGGGCCCCAAAATCACCTCAGACCCCAGAGGGTTAATTGTCCTCAAAGAAGGGCATTTGGAGGATGAGGAGGAATCTTGCGTTTTGGTCAATGCAGCTAATAAGTTTCTCTGCCACAGTGCTGGAGTAGCAGGTGCGATTAGGGAACGAGCGGGACCGAAATTTCAAGAAGAATTATATCGAATAGTGCAATGCCGAAAAAATCCTATTAAGACAGGCGATGTAATATTGCAGAAGGTAGCGGGACTGAATGGGAAACCCGTGCTGCACGCCATCGGTCATGAGAGAGGTCAGAGGACCGACATGGAGGAGAATTTGATGGCGATGCTTACGTTGGACAGTATAATAGATCAAATCTGTTTATTGGCCAGGGATAACAATTATAAAGTAGTTGCAATGCCAATAATCTCAGGAGGAATTTTTGGATTCAATAACGTAGACATGGGTGCGTCCCTAGTACACACGTTAAGGAGAAAAACGGATCGAGTAGAATGGCCTCAGATGTGGATAATCTGTCACCCAGACGCCGCCGTGTTAAGGGCAATCACGGCAAGGGTTAATAAGGACCAGGCGGCAGGCGAGGGGAGGTCGGATCAGGGGGACGCTGTTAGACAAGAGCCCCTAGCCGCGTGGCCTAGGGCCGTAGAAGAAGAAGTGCTACCCGACTACCCCGTATTAAAGCGAACGGCGACATCTAGGGGAAAGAAAGATCAGGTAGAAAATCCTTTCTACAAACTAAAACTAGGCGATAGCTTCGAAACATTCCAACTCGGAAAAGGCTTATATCGGCCGACACATGCTAAGATAAAAAAAAGACTGAAACTAATTTAGAAAGAGAAAATCAGTGGGACGTTGAATATGCACCAGGTATATCTTGCGGGTAGCTCTGGGGTCTGTTGAATGGAGGAGACACTATTGCTATCCTCTCAGACGAATCGTTAACTCAGAGGGCTAAACAGGCGATATTAGCTCAGAAAGATTTAATGAATAAAGCCGCGCTTAAAAGATTAGTTACGAATGGAGTTGGTGATGAGGTTTTCAATGAATATTATTCGGGTCCGGAGAGTGAGGGCTCGGAAGACGAACAGGACGAAGATGAGGCGGAAAATTCAGAATATGAGGAATTAATACGTCCGGAAGAGCGGACACCTCATAATCGTCCGATCCGGGCAGAATAATGTCCATGCCGAGAAGGTTAATATTTAGGGAAAACAGTACGGAATTAGGAAACCCTCCCGAGACGGAGACAGTTCGTCCAGTCGAGGTTAATGAAATAAACCAACATTTAGAAGCGTTACACCTAGGGACGCCAGGTCAAAGAAGGCCAAATGTATCTGCTAGGCAGGTGCAGTCCCCGCGACAGCTAGGGTTCGGCGTTGAGGAATCACGAACGACGTTACAAGAGTTAATGAAAAAAGATCACGAAATGAAACTTTTGAAGAAAGCGAAACTGAAGAATACTACTGTAAAAGGCAAAGTTAGGGAGATAGTTCGCTATGGAGAACAAATTAAAATTTCAGCGGAATCGGTTGACGCTCATATTTTAGCGGAGTTTTGTATTCAGGGAGGACGGAAATTAGCTAAAACATTAGAGGGGTTAATCCCGACTAATAAAGAGGAATTAGAACAGGAGAATATTGAGGCACAATGGCGCACGGTGGGCGCGCTGTCTGCCTGTCAGGAGGTCACCGAAAAAGGGGTTGGTGGCATTTTAAAACACATTTTTCAGGGAGTTAAGCCAATAATTGGATGACCAATAATTTTCTCCTATTAAATTCAGATAAGACAGAGATATTACTTATTGGACGAAATAACAGTACACAGAATCTCTTGGATTACAATTTGCAATTAAAGCTGCAAGCAGCAATGAACGGGCCCTCGCACCCGGGCTCACCGCCAACGGTGGCTTCAGGAAATCAATGAACGGTGAGCAATATGCATTTCAAGTGATAAATACAGGAGGAATATTTCAAAGTCATTTATATCTGCAAAACTTCCTGCTGCCAGCTGGTGGCGCTATGCCTATAACTGAACATTGACATGTAGATGTTTTCAGACCAGGACTCTTACCAAACAAGTGAAGTTTGGTGCAGATTGAACGTGGTATGTTTGAGTTAGTACAAAGCATGACGTATCCAGTTGCCAACAGGTGGCACTATAATTTTAACTGAATATGGGCCTTTAGATGTCTTCATGCCAGGACTCTTACCAAACATGTGAAATTTGGTGCAGATCGGACATTGCCTGTATAAGTTAGTGTAAAACAAATCATTGCCTGTTGCCAGCAGGTGGCGCTATGATTATAATGGAATATTGGCCTTTAGATGTGCTCAGGCCAGGACTCTTACCAAACATGTGAAGTTTGGTGCAGATTGAACATGGTATGTTTGAGTTAGTACAAAGCATGACGTATCCTGTTGCCAACAGGTGGCACTATAATTATAACTGAATATTGGCCTTTAGATGTCTTCATGCAAGGACTCTTACCAAACATGTGAAATTTGATGCAGATCAGACATTGCCTGTATAATTAGTGTAAAACAAGTCATTTCCTGTTGCCAGCAGGTGGCGCTATGATTATAACAGAATATTGGCCTTTAGATGTGTTCAGGCCAGCACATTTATCAAACATATGAAGTTTGGGGCAGATTGAGCATAGTATGATTGAGTTAGTATAAAGCATGACGTATCCTATTGCCAACAGGTGGCGCTATGAATATAACTGAATATTGGCCTTTAGGTGTCTTCAGGCCATGACTCTTACCAAACATGTGAAGTTTGGTGCATATTGGACATTGCATGTTGATGTTAGTGTAAAATAAGTCATTTCCTGTTGCCAGCAGGTGGCGCTATAATTACAATGCAAAATTGACCTTTAGATGTGTTCAGGCCAGGACTCTTATCAAACCTGTGAAGTTTGGGGCAGATCGGACATTTTATGGCTGAGTTACAACAACTTGTATTCCCATGGCGAGACATCGAACTTTGTCACGCCACCATGGACACGCCCTTCAACGAAAACTCAAGATCTTCACTATTTAATATCGCAAAGGCCTTTACATTAGACTGAACAAATATAACTTTCATGTCATGAAATCTCTAGGAGTAGTTTGCTACAGACTAAAACATGTCACTTCCTGTTTCCAGCAGGTGGCGCTATAACTATAACTGAATATTTGCATGTAAATCTCTTCAGGTCAGGACTCTTATCATACATGTGAAGTTTGGGGTAGATCGGACAATGTATGGCTGAGTTATAACAACTTCCTGTTTCATGGCGAAACATCGAAATTTGCCAGGCCGCCACGGACACGCCCTTCAATGAAAACTCTAGATCTTCGCAATTTAACGTTACAAAGGGCTTTAGATTAGACTGACCAAATTTGGTGTTGATCTGAATTAATCTCTAGGAGGAGTTTGTTAAAGTATGACACCTGAAAATGGCAAAAATGACACAAAATTTGCAGAGAAAATTAAAAATAACCAACTTCCTGTTGTGTTTTGGATTTTGCTCCAAGAGACTTTTTTGTAGGTATTGGTGTGTTACATGAGTGTACCGATTTTCATACATGTACGTGAAACGCAGCTCGAGGCGCACCCCGTTGAAAGTTTATAGGTGGCGCTGTCGAGCCATTTTGCCACACCCACTTTTGAAACCTATATCAGACGTCTATTT
Organism: Aspiorhynchus laticeps; assembly: GCA_023376895.1. NCBI lineage: Eukaryota > Metazoa > Chordata > Actinopteri > Cypriniformes > Cyprinidae > Aspiorhynchus > Aspiorhynchus laticeps. The sequence continues at coordinate 4,677,951 of CM041810.1, read as the reverse complement.
TCACCAGTTCTGATGCGTCTGCAAAGTTGCATGACTTTTCGAGCATGTTTAGGCCCTCAAAAATGCGATTAAAGGCGGAGAAGAATAATAATAATAATAATAATTAAAGCTGCAAGCAGCGATGTACGGAACCTCGCACCCGGGCTCACCGCCAACGGTGGCTTCAGGAAAACAGCGAACGGTGAGCAATATGCATTTAAAGTGATAAATATAGGAGGAATATGTCAAAGTCATTTATATGTGCCAAACTTCCTGCTGCCAGCTGGTGGCGCTATGACTATAACTGGATATTGGCATGTAGATGTGGTCAGGCCAGCACATTTATCATATATATGAAGTTTGGTGCAGATTGAGCATAGTATGTTTGAGTTGTATAAAGCATGACCTATCCTATTGCCAAAAGGTGGCGCTATGATTATAACTGAAAATTGGCCTTTAGATGTCTTCAGGACATGACTCATACCAAACATGTGAAGTTTGGTGCAGATTGGACATTGCATGCTTAAGTTAGTGTTAAACAAGTCATTTCCTGTTGCCAGCGGGTGGCGCTATAATTTTAACAGAATATTGGCCTTTAGATGACTTCAGGCCAGCACTCTTAACATACATGTGAAGTTTGGTGCAGATTTGACATTGTATGTTTGAGGTAGTATAAAGCATGACATATCCTATTGCCAACAGGTGGCGCTATGATTATAACTGAATATTGGCCTATAGGTGTCTTCAGGCCATGAGTCTTACCAAACATGTGAAGTTTGGTCCAGATTGGATATTGCATGTTGATGTAAGTGTAAAATAAGCCATTTCCTGTTGCCAGCAGGTGGCGCTATGATCATAATGCAATATTGGCCTTTAGATGCGTTTAGGCCAGGACTCTTATCAAACCTGTGAAGTTTGGGGCAGATCGGACATTTTATGGCTGAGTTACAACAACTTGTATTCCCATGGCGAGACATCGAACTTTGTCACGCCACCATGGACACGCCCTTCAACGAAAACTCAAGATCTTCACTATTTAATATCGCAAAGGCCTTTACATTAGACTGAACAAATATAACTTTCATGTCATGAAATCTCTAGGAGTAGTTTGCTACAGACTAAAACATGTCACTTCCTGTTTCCAGCAGGTGGCGCTATAACTATAACTGAATATTTGCATGTAAATCTCTTCAGGTCAGGACTCTTATCATACATGTGAAGTTTGGGGTAGATCGGACAATGTATGGCTGAGTTATAACAACTTCCTGTTTCATGGCGAAACATCGAATTTTGCCAGGCCGCCACGGACACGCCCTTCAATGAAAACTCTAGATCTTCGCAATTTAACGTTACAAAGGGCTTTAGATTAGACTGACCAAATTTGGTGTTGATCTGAATTAATCTCTAGGAGGAGTTTGTTAAAGTATGACACCTGAAAATGGCAAAAATGACACAAAATTTGCAGAGAAAATTAAAAATAACCAACTTCCTGTTGTGTTTTGGATTTTGCTCCAAGAGACTTTTTTGTAGGTATTGGTGTGTTACATGAGTGTACCGATTTTCATACATGTACGTGAAACGCAGCTCGAGGCGCACTCCGTTGAAAGTTTATAGGTGGCGCTGTCGAGCTATTTTGCCACACCCACTTTTGAAACCTATATCAGACGTCTATTTTCACCAGTTCTGATGCGTCTGCAAAGTTGCATGACTTTTCGAGCATGTTTAGGCCCTCAAAAATGCGATTAAAGGCGGAGAAGAATAATAATAATAATTAAAGCTGCAAGCAGCGATGAAAGGGACCTCGCACCCGGGCTCACCGCCGACCGGTGGCTTTAGGAACACCGCAAACGGTGGGCAGTATGCTCTTAAAATAGTAAATAGAGGAGGAATATGTGAAAGTCATTTATATGTGCCAAACTTCCTGCTGCCAGCTGGTGGCGCTATGCCTATAACTGAACATTGACATATAGATGTTTTCAGGCCAGGACTCTTACCAAACATGTGAAGTTTGGTGCAGATCGGACATTGCCTATATAAGTTAGTGTAAAACAAGTCATTTCCTGTTGCCACCAGGTGGCGCTATGATTATAATTGAATATTGGCCTTTAGATGTGCTCAGGCCAAGTCTCTTTCCAAACATGTGAAGTTTGGTGCATATTGAACATGGTATGTTTCAGTTAGTGCAAAGCATGACGTATCCTGTTGCCAACAGGTGGCACTATAATTATAACTGAATATTGGCCTTTAGATGTCTTCAAGCCAGGACTCTTACCAAACATGTGAAATTTGGTGCAGATCGGACATTGCCTGTATAAGTTAGTTTAAAACAAGTCATTTCCTGTTGCCAGCAGGTGGCGCTATAATTATAATGCAATACTGGCATTTAGATGTGTTCAGGCCAGGACTCTTATCAAACCTGTGAAGTTTGGGGCAGATCGGACATTTTATGGCTGAGTTACAACAACTTGTATTTCCATGGCGAGACATCGAACTTTGTCACGCCACCATGGACACGCCCTTCAACGAAAACTCTAGATCTTCACTATTTAATATCACAAAGGCCTTTACATTAGACTGAACAAATATAACTTTCATGTCATGAAATCTCTAGGAGGAGTTCGTTAGAGAGTTAAACAAGTCACTTCCTGTTGCCAGCAGGTGGCGCTATGACTATAACTGAATGTGGGCATGTAAATCTCTTCAGGTCAGGACTCTTATTAAACATGTGAAGTTTGGGGTAGATCGGACATTGTATGGCTGAGTTATAACAACTTCCTGTTTCATGGCGAAACATCGAATTTTGCCAGGCCGCCACGGACACGCCCTTCAATGAAAACTCTAGATCTTCGCAATTTAACGTCACAAAGGGCTTTAGATTAGACTGACCGAATTTGGTGTTGATCTGAATTAATCTCTAGGAGGAGTTCGTTAAAGTATGACACCTGAAAATGGCAAAAATGACACAAAATTTGCAGAGAAAATTAAAAATAACCGACTTCCTGTTGGGTTTCGGAATTTGCAACAAGAGACTTTTTGGTAGGTATTGGGGTTTTACACATGTATACCAATTTTCGTACATGTACGTGAAACGTAGCTCGAGGCGCACTCCGTTGAATGTGTATAGGTGGCGCTATCGAGCCATTTTGCCACACCCACTTCTGAAACATATATCAGATGTCAATTTTCGCCAGTTCTGAGGTGTGTGCAAAATTTCGTGACTTTTCGAGCATGTTTAGGCCCTCAAAAATGTGATAAGGTTTGGAGAAGAAGAATAAAAATAATAATTAAAGCTGCAAGCAGCGATGAAAGGGACCTCGCACCCGGGCTCACCGCCGACCGGCGGCTTTAGGAACACCGCAAACGGTGGGCAGTATGCTCTTAAAATAGTAAATAGAGGAGGAATATGTGAAAGTCATTTATATGTGCCAAACTTCCTGCTGCCAGCTGGTGGCGCTATGCCTATAACTGAACATTGACATATAGATGTTTTCAGGCCAGGACTCTTACCAAACATGTGAAGTTTGGTGCAGATCGGACATTGCCTATATAAGTTAGTGTAAAACAAGTCATTTCCTGTTGCCACCAGGTGGCGCTATGATTATAATTGAATATTGGCCTTTAGATGTGCTCAGGCCAAGTCTCTTTCCAAACATGTGAAGTTTGGTGCATATTGAACATGGTATGTTTCAGTTAGTGCAAAGCATGACGTATCCTGTTGCCAACAGGTGGCACTATAATTATAACTGAATATTGGCCTTTAGATGTCTTCAGTCCATGACTCTTACCAAGCATGTGACGTTTGGTGCATATTGGACATTGCATGCTGATGTTAGTGTAAAATAAGCCATTTCCTGTTGCCAGCAGGTGGCGCTATAATTATAATTCAATACTGGCATTTAGATGTGTTCAGGCCAGGACTCTTATCAAACCTGTGAAGTTTGGGGCAGATCGGACATTTTATGGCTGAGTTACAACAACTTGTATTCCCATGGCGAGACATCGAACTTTGTCACGCCACCATGGACACGCCCTTCAACGAAAACTCTAGATCTTCACTATTTAATATCACAAAGGCCTTTACATTAGACTGAACAAATATAACTTTCATGTCATGAAATCTCTAGGAGGAGTTCGTTAGAGAGTTAAACATGTCACTTCCTGTTGCCAGCAGGTGGCGCTATGACTATAACTGAATGTGGGCATGTAAATCTCTTCAGGTCAGGACTCTTATTAAACATGTGAAGTTTGGGGTAGATCGGACATTGTATGGCTGAGTTATAACAACTTCCTGTTTCATGGCGAAACATCGAATTTTGCCAGGCCGCCACGGACACGCCCTTCAATGAAAACTCTAGATCTTCGCAATTTAACGTCACAAAGGGCTTTAGATTAGACTGACCGAATTTGGTGTTGATCTGAATTAATCTCTAGGAGGAGTTCGTTAAAGTATGACACCTGAAAATGGCAAAAATGACACAAAATTTGCAGAGAAAATTAAAAATAACCGACTTCCTGTTGGGTTTCGGAATTTGCAACAAGAGACTTTTTGGTAGGTATTGGGGTTTTACACATGTATACCAATTTTCGTACATGTACGTGAAACGTAGCTCGAGGCGCACTCCGTTGAATGTGTATAGGTGGCGCTATCGAGCCATTTTGCCACACCCACTTCTGAAACATATATCAGATGTCAATTTTCGCCAGTTCTGAGGTGTGTGCAAAATTTCGTGACTTTTCGAGCATGTTTAGGCCCTCAAAAATGCGATAAGGTTTGGAGAAGAAGAATAAAAATAATAATAATAATAATAATAATTAAAGCTGCAAGCAGCGATGTACGGGACCTCGCACCCGGGCTCACCGCCAACGGTGGCTTCAGGAAAACAGCGAACGGTGAGCAATATGCATTTAAAGTGATAAATATAGGAGGAATATGTCAAAGTCATTTATATGTGCCAAACTTCCTGCTGCCAGCTGGTGGCGCTATGACTATAACTGGATATTGGCATGTAGATGTGGTCAGGCCAGCACATTTATCATACATATGAAGTTTGGTGCAGATTGAGCATAGTATGTTTGAGTTGTATAAAGCATGACCTATCCTATTGCCAAAAGGTGGCGCTATGATTATAACTGAAAATTGGCCTTTAGATGTCTTCAGGACATGACTCATACCAAACATGTGAAGTTTGGTGCAGATTGGACATTGCATGCTTAAGTTAGTGTTAAACAAGCCATTTCCTGTTGCCAGCAGGTGGCGGTATATTTATAACTGAATATTGGCCTTAAGATGTGTTCAGGCCAGGACTCTTATAAAACGTGTGAAGTTTGGGGCAGATCGGAGATTGCATGTTTAAGTTAGTGTGAAACATGTAATTTCCTGTTGCCAGCAGGTGGTGCTATAATTTTAACAGAATATTGGCCTTTAGATGACTTCAGGCCAGCACTCTTACCATACATGTGAAGTTTATTGCAGATTTGACATTGTATGTTTGAGGTAGTATAAAGCATGACATATCCTATTGCCAACAGGTGGCGCTATGATTATAACTGAATATTGGCCTATAGGTGTCTTCAGGCCATGAGTCTTACCAAAGATGTGAAGTTTGGTCCAGATTGGATATTGCATGTTGATGTAAGTGTAAAATAAGCCATTTCCTGTTGCCAGCAGGTGGCGCTATGATCATAATGCAATATTGGCCTTTAGATGCGTTCAGGCCAGGACTCTTATCAAACCTGTGAAGTTTGGGGCAGATCGGACATTTTATGGCTGAGTTACAACAACTTGTATTCCCATGGCGAGACATCGAACTTTGTCATGCCGCCATGGACACACCCTTCAACGAAAACTCAAGATCTTCACAATTTAATATCGCGAAGGCCTTTAGATTAGACTGAACAAATATAACTTTCATGTCATGAAATCTCTAGGAGGAGTTTGATACAGACTAAAACATGTCACTTCCTGTTTCCAGCAGGTGGCGCTATAACTATAACTGAATATTTGCATGTAAATCTTCTCAGGTCAGGACTCTTATCATACATGTGAAGTTTGGGGTAGATCGGACAATGTATGGCTGAGTTATAACAACTTCCTGTTGCATGGCGAAGCATCGAATTTTGCCAGGCCGCCACGGACACGCCCTTCAATGAAAACTCTAGATCTTCGCAATTTAACGTCACAAAGGGCTTTAGATTAGACTGACCAAATTTGTTGTTGATCTGAATTAATCTCTAGGAGGAGTTCGTTAAAGTATGACACCTGAAAATGGCAAAAATGACCCAAAATTTGCAGAGAAAATTAAAAATAACCGACTTCCTGTTGGGTTTCGGAATTTGCAACAAGAGACTTTTTGGTAGGTATTGGGGTTTTACACATGTATACCAATTTTCGTACATGTACGTGAAACGTAGCTCGAGGCGCACTCCGTTGAATGTGTATAGGTGGCGCTATCGAGCCATTTTGCCACACCCACTTCTGAAACATATATCAGATGTCAATTTTCGCCAGTTCCGAGGTGTGTGCAAAATTTCGTGACTTTTCGAGCATGTTTAGGCCCTCAAAAATGCGATAAGGTTTGGAGAAGAAGAATAAAAATAATAATAATAATAATAAACAGAGCAGATTCAATAGGGTCCTCGCACCATCGGTGCTCGGTCCCTAATAATAATAATAAACAGAGCAGATTCAATAGGGTCCTCGCACCATCGGTGCTCGGTCCCTAATAAATATAGCTGCAAGCAGCGATGGTGGGCCCAAGCTGTCAGTGCAACCGCCACGCCGGTGGCATCAAGAAAAATGGGCACAGCGAGCACATGCATTTACAGTAACCCTCTGGCAATCTGGTTTTAATTGATACAGCAATTAAAGGGTTAATCCAAACCATCAAGACTGTGAAAGACTGTTACTTTAATAAATCGTCACGGCAACACCGTTCAAGATATCCAAAATCCGTTTACAATTTAAGTTACTCAATGTTTTGGCATCATGTAGACAAAGTTTGGTTTGTATAGTATAATGCTCCTCTGAGGAGTATGCATTAATTCACACCCATATTTTTCCAAATATCCACATTCAAATCAAAATAGCCGACTTCCTGTTGGTTGTAGCTAATGACTGTAAATTAGAAGGTTGTCCAGCTTGATGAGACCAATATATGTACCAGTTTTGGTGACTGTAGCTAAAACTAACCCCCCAAGTTTTCTGAAAAGGTGGCGCTATGCAGTGCCTCTTCCACGCCCTTTTATGAGCTTTTGCCAGTGTCTGTCTATCATTAATACTGATATGTGTGTTGAGTTTCATGAAATTCTAATTATTATTTGCAGCACAAAAATTTATAAGACCACGTGTATTTATCTTTAGATTTTTTTTATGTTGTAATTAACAATTATTAACCTATTTATATAAAATTATGTTGTCAGTGCCCTACAAATGAACTGATTCTAGGATTTTTTTGTCTGTAAAACTGACAGAAAAGGATAAGGCCTAAGAGATTTCTTAAGCTGTAATGCAAAAAAATAAAACAGTAAATAAATTAATAAGTGCTGATTGTTTTTTTTTTCAAGTGATTAAAGAGATGTTTAAAAGTCTCTCTCTCTCTCTCTCTCTCTCTCTCTCTCTCTCTCTCTCTCTCTCTCTCTCTCTCTCTCTCTCAATTCAATTCAATTCAATATGTGCTTTATTGGCATGACAATTGTTACAATGTATTGCCAAAGCATAGTGTTTACATTAAATATAGAACAAATATGTATTTAAAAAAAAAAAAATAATAATAATTAAAAATAAATAAATATATAAACACATGCATGTATATATAATTAAACAAAATAGAACAAATCAATTCTACGAATTCTAGAATTCTATGAACAATTTAAAATTTAGTGTGGTGTGTGTGTGTGTGTGTGTGTGTGTGTGTGTGTGTGTGTGTGTGTGTGTTTGTGTTTGTGTTTGTTTGTGTGTGTGTGTGTGTGTGTGTGTGTGTGTGGGCGCATCACTGATTTGTTGACTCCTCCCTCTTTTTGTGACAGGTGTCAATGTATCTTGCTGCTAGTAAGATACAATCTTGTTTTTCATCTAATAAATATTGAAGTTGTGTTTTCTTGTTTAACATTTTGAAGTCAGGGTAAAGTATTTCCAATTTAAGATAACATTTCTTTCTAATTTCTTCATAGCAGGTGGTAAGGAAGTGTTGCTCTGTCTCCACTTCTCCATGGGTACAGTATGGGCAGATGCGGCTCTCTCTGGGCAGCCAGTGCTGTCGATATCTGCCTGTCTCTATAGTCAGAGTATGACCGCTCAGTCTGTACCTCGTCATTTGTCTTCTTAATTTACAGTCTTTCACTGTACTCAGATATTCTGCAGTTGTGTAATCTCTATTTAGGGTCAAATAACATTCAAGTTTACTTTGTTTTTCTGTTGTTTCATTCCAATAGGTTAGATCATTTTCTTTTAGTGTTTTTATAATTTGGGTGGGCAGAATTTTGTGGATGGGTGTTTCAGTGTCCTGATGCTGGATGTTGTTAGTCATGTTAGTTTGTGTTTGCAGCTTCAGGACCCTCTCTCTCTCTCTCTCTCTCTCTCTCTCTCTCTCTCTCTCTCTCTCAGTGTCACCCTGACTCTGAACACACACACACACACACACACACACACACACATCCCCCCACACAGACAGAAGGAGAGTGACATCAAAAGTCTGATAGTTTTAAAATTTTCTGCTATCCATAGTGTATTGTATATTCATGAAATTAATCACATTTCCTAAGAATGACTTGTTCTGTGTATGTAATTTTTTTATGAAGTGTTTGGAAGCTGCACTTTAAAGATACAAGAAAATTACTGCTATCTTTTTTTACTGTTATTTTAATAAATCACCATTGCCACACTGTTCGAGATATTACCATTTTTAATAATTATTTTAATGATCTATAAGCATTTGTGAAATATTTTGCCTGCATTACAGCTTAGTCTTCATCTGTGAGCTGAACTGTTTTACTGTTACATTCATGAGATGATGTAAATTCAGATGAATATCATGTCAGAGGGTGTCAGAGTTCAGTATCAAATTACAGTCAAATTATTATTTGCAGCACAAAAAATTATAAGACCACGTGTATGTATCTTTAGATTTTTTTATGTTGTAATTAACATAATTATTAACCTAATTATATAAAATGATGTTATCAGTGCCCTACAAATTAACTGGTTCTTGGATTTTTTTTTTTTTGTCCCTAAGACTGACAGAAAAAGATAAGGCCTAGGAAATTTCTTAAGCTATAATGCAAAAAAAAAAAAAAAAAAAAAAAAAAAATTAAATGAATAATTAAATAAATGAAATAAAATAAAAAGAATAATTAAATAAATAAATACTGATTGATTTTTTTCTAGTGATTAAAGAGATGTTTAAAAGTCTCTCTCTCTCTCTGGGTCTCTCTGTCTGTCTCTCTCACCCCCCTCCTCACACTCACACTTAACACAGACTCACCCATCCCCCCACATACACAGAGCCAGTGTGATCAAATGTCTTGATAGTTTATTAATTTTCTGTTATTCATAGACCTTTTGTAAAGTCATGAAACTAATCATACTTCTTCAGAATGACTTGCTCTATGTATGTAAAAAGTTTTGAAGTGTTTGGAAGCTGCACTTTAAAGATAAGAAAAGAACTGCTCTCCTTTTTACTGTAACTTTAACAAATCGCCATTAATACACCGTTCAAGATATCCTAAATCCGTTAGCAATTTAGCATCTTCAGTATATTGGCATCATGTTGACAAAGTTTGGTGTGAACTACTTGTTTGTGCTTGGAGGAGTATCAATTTGTTTACAGCTTGATATTCCCCGAAAATTAAATAAAAAAAAAAAGATAGCTGGCTTCCTGTTGGTCGTAGCTAATGAGTGTAAATTAGAAAGTTGTCCGGCTTGAATAGAACAATTTATGTACCGAGTTTGGTGTCTGTAGCTAAAACTAACCCCCCCATTTTTGACAAAAGGTGGCGCTATAGAGCGCCTCTTCCACGCCCGTTTATGAGCTTTTTCCAGTGTCTAACTATCATTAATACTCATATGTGTGTTGAGTTTCATGACATTCTAAACATGTTATCTGCTTCAAAATCACCAAAAACAAATTTTCAAGTTTGAAACGTTGCCATGGCAACAGTATTATAGATATCAATATTCCCTTCACAGTTTTACATCGGCCGTGCTTTGACATTATTCTGATGAAGTTTGAAGCAAATCGATTAAAAATAAGATGCTGAATTCAAAGCATTTTGAAAATGACACACTTCCTGCTGCCAGTTGGTGGCGCTATAACTTTGACTCCTAATAGTCACATCTATGCGCTCGGCATCAAACAACGAACAAAACCCTGAAGTTTGATCAAAATCAGACAATGTATGTGGATGTTATTAGACGCTTCCTGTCTCTCATTTTTCGCCATAAATTCATCGCCTCGCCACGGGCAAACCGTTCGAGATATCAAAAATATCCTGGCAATTTTGCGTCCCCAATGCCTTGAGATCATGTTCACCGAGTTTGGTGGCAATCGGGTGGTAATCTTCAGAGGAGTATATCAAATTCCAGAGCATGGTTTTTTAAACAGCCCTGAATAGCCGACTTCCTGTTGGGCGGAGCCAATGACATGCAGTGTGAAATTTGTTCGGCTCGATGAGATCTATATGTGTACCGAGTTTTATATGAATACGTGCAAGCATGTGTGAGCTATACATCAAGTTTTCAAACTGTGTTCTAGGGGGCGCCGTAGAGCCCCTGTGCCGCGCCCGGGTCCCAGCCTCTGTGGCGTCCGGACGCCAACAGATTCCAACGTGCGTGCGAATTTTCAAGAGTTTTTGAGCATGTTAAGGCCCCCAAAAGTACCCGGATGGTTGAATAAAAAAAAAAAAAAAAAAAAAAAAAAAAAATAATAATAATCCTTTGGAAATCAATAGGGCCCTGCGCCTTACTGGCTTGGGCCCTAATAATAATAATAATAAACAGAGCAGATTCAATAGGGTCCTCGCACCATCGGTGCTCGGTCCCTAATTAAAGCTGCAAGCAGCGATGAAAGGGACCTCGCACCCGGGCTCACCGGCAACGGTGGCTTCAGAAAGACAGGGAGCGGTGAGCAATATGCATTTAAAGAGGAAAATATAGAAGGAATATATCAAAATCATTTATATGTGCCAAACTTCCTGCTGCCAGCTGGTGGCGCTATGACTATAAGTGGATATTGGCATGTAGATATCTTCAGGAAAGCACTTTAATCAAACATATGAAGTTTGGTGCAAATTGAACATAGTATGTTTGAGTTAGTATAAAGCATGACTTAACCTATTGCCAAGAGGTGGCGCTATGATTATAACTGAATATTGGCCTATAGGTGGCTTCAGGGTATGAGTCTTACCAAAGATGTGAATTTTGGCCCAGTTTGGACTTTGCATGTTGATGTTAGTATCAAATAAGACATTTCCTGTTGCCAGCAGGTGGCGCTAGGATTATAATGGAATATTTGCCTTTAGATGTGTTCAGGCCAGCACATTTATCAAACATATGAAGTTTGGTGCAAATTGAACATAGTATGTTTGAGTTAGTATAAAGCATGACGTATCCTATTGCCAACAGGTGGCGCTATGATTATAACTGAATATTGGCCTATAGGTGTCTTCAGGCCATGAGTCTTACCAAAGATGTGAAGTTTGGTCCAGATTGGATATTGCATGCTGATGTAAGTGTAAAATAAGCCATTTCCTGTTGCCAGCAGGTGGCGCTATGATTATAATGCAATATTGGCCTTTAGATGTGTTCAGGCCAGGACTCTTATCAAACCTGTGAAGTTTGGGGCAGATCGGACATTGTATGGCTGAGTTACAACAACTTCTATTCCCTTGGCGAGACATCGTATTTTGTCACGCCGCCATGGACACTCCCTTTAACGAAAACTCAAGATCTTCACAATTTAACATCACAAAGGCCTTTAGATTAGACTGACCATGTATAATGTTGATGTCCTTAAATCTCTAGGAGTAGTTTGTTACAGTGTAAAACATGTCACTTCCTGTTGCCAGCAGGTGGCGCTATGACAATAACTGAATATAGTGACGTAGATCTCTTCAGGTCAGGAGTCTTATCAAACATTTGAAGTTTGGTGCAGATCGGACACTGCATGCCTGAGTTATAACAACTTCCTGTTTCTTGGCGAAGCATCGAAATTTGGCAGGCCGCCACGGACACGCCCTTCAATGAAAACTCTAGATCTTCGCAATTTAACATCACAAAGGGCTTTAGATTAGACTGACCAAATTTGGTGTTCATCTGAATAAATCTGTAGGAGGAGTTTGTTAAAGTATGACACCTGAAAATGGCAAAAATGACCCAAAATTTGCAGAGAAAATTAAAAATAACCGACTTCCTGTTGGGTTTCGGAATTTGCAACAAGAGACTTTTTGGTAGGTATTGGGGGTTTACACATGTATACCAATTTTCGTACATGTACGTGAAACGTAGCTCGAGGCGCACTCCGTTGAATGTGTATAGGTGGCGCTATCGAGCCATTTTGCCACACCCACTTCTGAAACATATATCAGATGTCAATTTTCGCCAGTTCTGAGGTGTGTGCAAAATTTCGTGACTTTTCGAGCATGTTTAGGCCCTCAAAAATGCGATAAGGTTTGGAGAAGAAGAATAAAAATAATAATAATAATAATAATAATAATAATAATAATAATAATAAACAGAGCAGATTCAATAGGGTCCTCGCACCATCGGTGCTCGGTCCCTAATAATAATAATAATTAAAGCTGCAAGCAGCGATGTACGGGACCTCGCACCCGGCTCACCGCCAACGGTGGCTTCAGGAAAACAGCGAACGGTGAGCAATATGCATTTAAAGTGATAAATATAGGAGGAATATGTCAAAGTCATTTATATGTGCCAAACTTCCTGCTGCCAGCTGGTGGCGCTATGACTATAACTGGATATTGGCATGTAGATGTGGTCAGGCCAGCACATTTATCATATATATGAAGTTTGGTGCAGATTGAGCATAGTATGTTTGAGTTGTATAAAGCATGACCTATCCTATTGCCAAAAGGTGGCGCTATGATTATAACTGAAAATTGGCCTTTAGATGTCTTCAGGACATGACTCATACCAAACATGTGAAGTTTGGTGCAGATTGGACATTGCATGCTTAAGTTAGTGTTAAACAAGTCATTTCCTGTTGCCAGCGGGTGGCGCTATAATTTTAACAGAATATTGGCCTTTAGATGACTTCAGGCCAGCACTCTTAACATACATGTGAAGTTTGGTGCAGATTTGACATTGTATGTTTGAGGTAGTATAAAGCATGACATATCCTATTGCCAACAGGTGGCGCTATGATTATAACTGAATATTGGCCTATAGGTGTCTTCAGGCCATGAGTCTTACCAAAGATGTGAAGTTTGGTCCAGATTGGATATTGCATGTTGATGTAAGTGTAAAATAAGCCATTTCCTGTTGCCAGCAGGTGGCGCTATGATCATAATGCAATATTGGCCTTTAGATGCGTTTAGGCCAGGACTCTTATCAAACCTGTGAAGTTTGGGGCAGATCGGACATTTTATGGCTGAGTTACAACAACTTGTATTCCCATGGCGAGACATTGAACTTTGTCATGCCGCCATGGACACGCCCTTCAACGAAAACTCAAGATCTTCACAATTTAATATCGCAAAGGCCTTTAGATTAGACTGAACAAATATAACTTTCATGTCATGAAATCTCTAGGAGGAGTTTGATACAGACTAAAACATGTCACTTCCTGTTTCCAGCAGGTGGCGCTATAACTATAACTGAATATTTGCATGTAAATCTTCTCAGGTCAGGACTCTTATCATACATATGAAGTTTGGGGTAGATCGGACAATGTATGGCTCAGTTATAACAACTTCCTGTTTCATGGCGAAACATCGAATTTTGCCAGGCCGCCACAGACACGCCCTTCAACGAAAACTCTAGATCTTCGCAATTTAACGTCACAAAGGGCTTTAGATTAGACTGACCAAATTTGTTGTTGATCTGAATTCATCTCTAGGAGGAGTTCGTTAAAGTATGACACCTGAAAATGGCAAAAATGACACAAAATTTGCAGAGAAAATTAAAAATAACCGACTTCCTGTTGGGTTTCGGAATTTGCAACAAGAGACTTTTTGGTAGGTATTGGGGTTTTACACATGTATACCTATTTTCGTACATGTACGTGAAACGTAGCTCGAGGCGCACTCCGTTGAATGTGTATAGGTGGCGCTATCGAGCCATTTTGCCACACCCACTTCTGAAACATATATCAGATGTCAATTTTCGCCAGTTCTGAGGTGTGTGCAACATTTCGTGACTTTTCGAGCATGTTTAGGCCCTCAAAAATGCGATAAGGTTTGGAGAAGAAGAATAAAAATAAAAATAATAATAATAATAATAATTAAAGCTGCAAGCAGCGATGAAAGGGACCTCGCACCCGGGCTCACCGCCAACGGTGGCTTCAGAAAGACAGGGAACGGTGAGCAATATGCATTTAAAGAGGAAAATATAGAAGGAATATATCAAAATCATTTATATGTGCCAAACTTCCTGCTGCCAGCTGGTGGCGCTATGACTATAAGTGGATATTGGCATGTAGATATCTTCAGGAAAGCACTTTAATGAAACATATGAAGTTTGGTGCAGATTGAACATAGTATGTTTGAGTTAGTATAAAGCATGACTTAACCTATTGCCAAGAGGTGGCGCTATGATTATAACTGAATATTGGCCTATAGGTGTCTTCAGGGTATGAGTCTTACCAAAGATGTGAATTTTGGTCCAGTTTGGACTTTGCATGTTGATGTTAGTATCAAATAAGACATTTCCTGTTGCCAGCAGGTGGCGCTAGGATTATAATGTAATATTGGCCATTAGATATGTTCAGGCCAGGACTCTTATCAAACCTGATAAGTTTGGGGAAGATCGTACATTTTATGGCTGAGTTACAACAACTTCTATTCCCATGGCGAGACATCGAATTTGTCAGGCCGCCATGGACACGCCCTTTAACGAAAACTCAAGATCTTATCAATTTAACATTGCAAAGGCCTTTAGACTAGACGTGCTAAATATAATATTGATGTCATTAAATCGCTACGAGTTCGTTACAGAGTAAAACATGTCACTTCCTGTTGCCAGCAGGTGGCGCTATGATTATATTAGCCTTTAGATGTGTTCAGGCCAGGACTCTTATTGAACGTGTGAAGTTTGGTGCAGATTGGACATTGCATGTGTAAGTTAGTGTAAAACAAGTCATTTCCTGTTTCCAGCAGGTGGTGCTATGATTATAATGGAATATTTGCCTTTAGATGTGTTCAGGCCAGCACATTTATCAAACATATGAAGTTTGGGGCAGATTGAACATAGTATGTTTGAGTTAGTATAAAGCATGACGTATCCTATTGCCAACAGGTGGCGCTATGATTATAACTGAATATTGGCCTTTAGGTGTCTTCAGGCCATGACTCTTACCAAACATGTGAAGTTTGGTGCATATTGGACATTGCATGTTTAAGTTAGTGTAAAACAGGTAATTTCCTGTTGCCAGAGGGTGGCGCTATGATTATATTGGAATATTGTTGTTTAGATGTGTTCAGGCCTGGACTCTTATCAAACTTGTGAAGTCTGGGGCAGATCGGACATTGTATGGCTGAGTTACAACAACTTCTATTCCCTTGGCGAGACATCGTATTTTGTCACGCCGCCACAAACACGCCCTTTAACGAAAACTCAAGATCTTCACAATTTAACATCACAAAGGCCTTTAGATTAGACTGACCATATATAATGTTGATGTCCTTAAATCTCTAGGAGTTGTTTGTTACAGTGTAAAACATGTCACTTCCTGTTGCCAGTAGCTGGCGCTATGACAATAACTGAATATAGTCACGGAGATCTCTTCAGGTCAGGAGTCTTATCAAACATGTGAAGTTTGGTGCAGATCGGACATTGCATGCCTGAGTTATAACAACTTCCTGTTTCTTGGCGAAGCATCGAAATTTGCCAGGCCGCCACGGACACGCCCTTCAATGAAAACTCTAGATCTTCGCAATTTAACGTCACAAAGGGCTTTAGATTAGACTGACCAAATTTGGTGATCATCTGAATAAATCTCTAGGAGGAGTTTGTTAAAGTATGAGACCTGAAAACCTCAAAAATGACACAAAATTTGACCAGTTAATTAAAAATAACCAACTTCCTGTTGGGTTTGGGATTTTGCTTCAAGAGACTTTTTGGTAGGTATTGGTATGTTACATGAGTGTACCGATTTTCATACATGTACGTGAAACATAGCTCGAGGCGCACACCGTTGAATGTGTATAGGTGGCGCTGTCGAGACATTTTGCCACACCCACTTTTGAAACCCATATCAGATGTAAATTTTCGCCACTTCTGGTGCGTGTGCAAAGTTTCGTGACTTTTCGAGCATGTTTAGGCCCTCAAAAATGCGATTAAGTTTGGAAAATAATAATAATAATAATAATTAAAGCTGCAAGCAGCGATGTACGGGACCTCGCACCCGGGCTCACCGCCAACGGTGGCTTCAGGAAAACAGCGAACGGTGAGCAATATACATTTAAAGTGATAAATATAGGAGGAATATGTCAAAGTCATTTATATGTGCCAAACTTCCTGCTGCCAGCTGGTGGCGCTATGACTATAACTGGATATTGGCCTGTAGATGTGGTCAGGCCAGCAGATTTATCAAACATATGAAGTTTGGTGCAGATTGAGCATAGTATGTTTGAGTTGTATAAAGCATGACCTATCCTATTGCCAAAAGGTGGCGCTATGATTATAACTGAAAATTGGCCTTTAGATGTCTTCAGGACATGACTCATACCAAACATGTGAAGTTTGGTGCAGATTGGACATTGCATGCTTAAGTTAGTGTTAATCAAGTCATTTCCTGTTGCCAGCAGGTGGCGGTATATTTATAACTGAATATTGGCCTTAAGATGTGTTCAGGCCAGGACTCTTATAAAACGTGTGAAGTTTGGGGCAGATCGGAGATTGCATGTTTAAGTTAGTGTGAAACATGTAATTTCCTGTTGCCAGCAGGTGGTGCTATAATTTTAACAGAATATTGGCCTTTAGATGACTTCAGGCCAGCACTCTTACCATACATGTGAAGTTTGGTGCAGATTTGACATTGTATGTTTGAGGTAATATAAAGCATGACATATCCTATTGCCAACAGGTGGCGCTATGATTATAACTGAATATTGGCCTATAGGTGTCTTCAGGCCATGAGTCTTACCAAAGATGTGAAGTTTGGTCCAGATTGGATATTGCATGTTGATGTAAGTGTAAAATAAGCCATTTCCTGTTGCCAGCAGGTGGCGCTATGATCATAATGCAATATTGGCCTTTAGATGCGTTCAGGCCAGGACTCTTATCAAACCTGTGAAGTTTGGGGCAGATCGGACATTTTATGGCTGAGTTACAACAACTTGTATTCCCATGGCGAGACATCGAACTTTGTCATGCCGCCATGGACACGCCCTTCAACGAAAACTCAAGATTTTCACAATTTAATATCGCAAAGGCCTTTAGATTAGACTGAACAAATATAACTTTCATGTCATGAAATCTCTAGGAGGAGTTTGATACAGACTAAAACATGTCACTTCCTGTTTCCAGCAGGTGGCGCTATAACTATAACTGAATATTTGCATGCAAATCTTCTCAGGTCAGGACTCTTATCATACATGTGAAGTTTGGGGTAGATCGGACAATGTATGGCTGAGTTATAACAACTTCCTGTTTCATGGCGAAGCGTCAAATTTTGCCAGGCCGCCACGGACACGCCCTTCAATGAAAACTCTAGATCTTCGCAATTTAACGTCACAAAGGGCTTTAGATTAGACTGACCAAATTTGTTGTTGATCTGAATTAATCTCTAGGAGGAGTTCGTTAAAGTATGACACCTGAAAATGGCAAAAATGACCCAAAATTTGCAGAGAAAATTAAAAATAACCGACTTCCTGTTGGGTTTCGGAATTTGCAACAAGAGACTTTTTGGTAGGTATTGGGGTTTTACACATGTGTACCAATTTTCGTACATGTACGTGAAACGTAGCTCGAGGCGCACTCCGTTGAATGTGTATAGGTGGCTCTATCGAGCCATTTTGCCACACCCACTTCTGAAACATATATCAGATGTCAATTTTCGCCAGTTCTGAGGTGTGTGCAAAATTTCGTGACTTTTCGAGCATGTTTAGGCCCTCAAAAATGCGATAAGGTTTGGAGAAGAAGAATAAAAATAATAATAATAATAATAATAATAATAATAAACAGAGCAGATTCAATAGGGTCCTCGCACCATCGGTGCTCGGTCCCTAATAATAATAATAATAATAAACAGAGCAGATTCAATAGGGTCCTCGCACCATCGGTGCTCGGTCCCTAATAATTAAAGCTGCAAGCAGCAATGAAAGGGCCCTCGCACCCGGGCTCAACTCCGACCGGTGGCTTTAGAAACACAGCAAACGGTGGGCTGTATGCTCTTAAAATAGTAAATATAGGAGGAATATGTCAAAGTCATTTATATGTGCCAAACTTCCTGCTGCCAGCTGGTGGCACTATGCCTATAACTGAACATTGACATGTAGATGTTTTCAGACCAGGACTCTTACCAAACAAGTGAAGTTTGGTGCAGATTGAACGTGGTATGTTTGAGTTAGTACAAAGCATGACGTATCCAGTTGCCAACAGGTGGCACTATAATGATAACTGAATATGGGCCTTTAGATGTCTTCATGCCAGGACTCTTACCAAACATGTGAAATTTGGTGCAGATCGGACATTGCCTGTATAAGTTAGTGTAAAACAAATCATTGCCTGTTGCCAGCAGGTGGCGCTATGATTATAATGGAATATTGGCCTTTAGATGTGCTCAGGCCAGGACTCTTACCAAACATGTGAAGTTTGGTGCAGATTGAACATGGTATGTTTGAGTTAGTACAAAGCATGACGTATCCTGTTGCCAACAGGTGGCACTATAATTATAACTGAATATTGGCCTTTAGATGTCTTCATGCAAGGACTCTTACCAAACATGTGAAATTTGATGCAGATCAGACATTGCCTGTATAATTAGTGTAAAACAAGTCATTTCCTGTTGCCAGCAGGTGGCGCTATGATTATAACAGAATATTGGCCTTTAGATGTGTTCAGGCCAGCACATTTCTCAAACATATGAAGTTTGGGGCAGATTGAGCATAGTATGTTTGAGTTAGTATAAAGCATGACGTATCCTATTGCCAACAGGTGGCGCTATGATTATAACTGAATATTGGCCTTTAGGTGTCTTCAGGCCATGACTCTTACCAAACATGTGAAGTTTGGTGCATATTGGACATTGCATGTTGATGTTAGTGTAAAATAAGTCATTTCCTGTTGCCAGCAGGTGGCGCTATAATCACAATGCAAAATTGGCCTTTAGATGTGTTCAGGCCAGGACTCTTATCAAACCTGTGAAGTTTGGGGCAGATCGGACATTTTATGGCTGAGTTACAACAACTTGTATTCCCATGGCGAGACATCGAACTTTGTCACGCCACCATGGACACGCCCTTCAACGAAAACTCAAGATCTTCACTATTTAATATCGCAAAGGCCTTTACATTACACTGAACAAATATAACTTTCATGTCATGAAATCTCTAGGAGTAGTTTGCTACAGACTAAAACATGTCACTTCCTGTTTCCAGCAGGTGGCGCTATAACTACAACTGAATATTTGCATGTAAATCTCTTCAGGTCAGGACTCTTATCATACATGTGAAGTTTGGGGTAGATCGGAAAATGTATGGCTGAGTTATAACAACTTCCTGTTTCATGGCGAAACATCGAAATTTGCCAGGCCGCCACGGACACGCCCTTCAATGAAAACTCTAGATCTTCGCAATTTAACGTCACAAAGGGCTTTAGATTAGACTGACCAAATATGGTGTTGATCTGAATTAATCTCTAGGAGGAGTTTGTTAAAGTATGACACCTGAAAATGGCAAAAATGACACAAAATTTGCAGAGAAAATTCAAAATTACCAACTTCCTGTTGGGTTTAGGATTTTCGTACCAAGAGACTTTTTTGTAGGTATTGTTATGTTACATCAGTGTACCGACTTTTATACTTGTACGTGAAACACAGCTCGAGGCGCACTCCGTTGAAAGTGTATAGGTGGCGCTGTCGAGCCATTTTGCCACACCCACTTTTGAAACATATATCAGATGTAAATTTTCGCCAGTTCTGATGCGTGTGCAACGTTTCATGACTTTTCGAGCATGTTTAGGTCCTCAAAAATGCGATTCATTCCGGAGAAGAATAATAATAATAATTAAAGCTGCAAGCAGCGATGAAAGGGACCTCGCACCCGGGCTCACCGCCAACGGTGGCTTCAGAAAGACAGGGAACGGTGAGCAATATGCATTTAAAGAGGAAAATATAGAAGGAATATATCAAAATCATTTATATGTGCCAAACTTCCTGCTGCCAGCTGGTGGCGCTATGACTATAAGTGGATATTGGCATGTAGATATCTTCAGGAAAGCACTTTAATCAAACATACGAAGTTTGGTGCAGATTGAACATAGTATGTTTGAGTTAGTATAAAGCATGACTTAACCTATTGCCAAGAGGTGGCGCTATGATTATAACTGAATATTGGCCTATAGGTGTCTTCAGGGTATGAGTCTTACCAAAGATGTGAATTTTGATCCAGTTTGGACTTTGCATGTTGATGTTAGTATCAAATAAGACATTTCCTGTTGCCAGCAGGTGGCGCTAGGATTATAATGTAATATTGGCCATTAGATATGTTCAGGCCAGGACTCTTATCAAACCTGATAAGTTTGGGGAAGATCGTACATTTTATGGCTGAGTTACAACAACTTCTATTCTCATGGCGAGACATCGAATTTGTCAGGCCGCCATGGACACGCCCTTTAACGAAAACTCAAGATCTTATCAATTTAACATTGCAAAGGCCTTTAGACTAGACGTGCTAAATATAATATTGATGTCATTAAATCGTTAGGAGTTCGTTACAGAGTAAAACATGTCACTTCCTGTTGCCAGCAGGTGGCGCTATGATTATATTAGCCTTTAGATGTGTTCAGGCCAGGACTCTTATTGAACGTGTGAAGTTTGGTGCAGATTGGACATTGCATGTGTAAGTTAGTGTAAAACAAGTCATTTCCTGTTTCCAGCAGGTGGTGCTATGATTATAATGGAATATTTGCCTTTAGATGTGTTCAGGCCAGCACATTTATCAAACATATGAAGTTTGGGGCAGATTGAACATAGTATGTTTGAGTTAGTATAAAGCATGACGTATCCTATTGCCAACAGGTGGCGCTATGATTATAACTGAATATTGGCCTTTAGGTGTCTTCAGGCCATGACTCTTACCAAACATGTGAAGTTTGGTGCATATTGGACATTGCATGTTGATGTTAGTGTAAAATAAGCCATTTCCTGTTGCCAGCAGGTGGCGCTATAATTATAATGCAATATTGGCCTTTAGATGTGTTCAGGCCAGGACTCTTATCAAACCTGTGAAGTTTGGGGAAGATCGGACATTGTATGGCTGAGTTACAACAACTTCTATTCCCTTGGCGAGACATCGTATTTTGTCATGCCGCCACGGATACGCCCTTCAACGAAAACTCAAGATCTTCACAATTTAACATCACAAAGGCCTTTAGATTAGACTGACCATGTATAATGTTGATGTTCTTAAATCTCTAGGAGTAGTTTGTTACAGTGTAAAACATGTCACTTCCTGTTGCCAGCAGGTGGCGCTATGACAATAACTGAATATAGTGACGTAGATCTCTTCAGGTCAGGAGTCTTATCAAACATGTGAAGTTTGGTGCAGATCGGACATTGCATGCCTGAGTTATAACAACTTCCTGTTTCTTGGCGAAGCATCGAAATTTGGCAGGCCGCCACGGACACGCCCTTCAATGAAAACTCTAGATCTTCGCAATTTAACATCACAAAGGGCTTTAGATTAGACTGACCAAATTTGGTGTTCATCTGAATAAATCTCTAGGAGGAGTTTGTTAAAGTATGAGACCTGAAAACCTCAAAATTGACACAAAATTTGACGAGTTAATTAAAAATAACCAACTTCCTGTTGGGTTTGGGACTTTGCTTCAAGAGACTTTTTGGTAGGTATTGGTGTGTTACATGAGTGTACCGATTTTCATACATGTACGTGAAACGTAGCTCGAGGCGTACACCGTTGAAAGTGCATAGGTGGCGCTGTCGAGCCATTTTGCCACACCCACTTTTGAAACCCATATCAGATGTAAATTTTCACCACTTCTGGGGCGTGTGCAAAGTTTCGTGACTTTTTGAGCATGTTTAGGCCCTCAAAAATGCGATTAAGTTTGGAAAATAATAATAATAATAATAATAATAATAATAATAATAAACAGAGCAGATTCAATAGGGTCCTCGCACCATCGGTGCTCGGTCCCTAATAATTAAAGCTGCAAGCAGCGATGAACGGGACCTCGCACCCGGGCTCACCGCCAACGGTGGCTTCAGGAAAACAGCGAACGGTGAGCAATATGCATTTAAAGTGATAAATATAGGAGGAATATGTCAAAGTCATTTATATGTGCCAAACTTCCTGCTGCCAGCTGGTGGCGCTATGACTATAACTGGATATTGGCATGTAGATGTGTTCAGGCCAGCACATTTATCAAACATATGAAGTTTGGTGCAAATTGAACATAGTATGTTTGAGTTAGTATAAAGCATGACGCATCCTATTGCCAACAGGTGGCGCTATGATTATAACTGAATATTGGCCTATAGGTGTCTTCAGGCCATGAGTCTTACCAAAGATGTGAAGTTTGGTCCAGATTGGATATTGCATGTTGATGTAAGTGTAAAATAAGCCATTTCCTGTTGCCAGCAGGTGGCGCTATGATTATAATGCAATATTGGCCTTTAGATGTGTTCAGGCCAGGTCACTTATCAAACCTGTGAAGTTTGGGGCAGATCGGACATTTTATGGCTTAGTTACAACAACTTCTATTCCCATGGCGAGACATCAAACTTTGTCACGCCACCAGGGACACGCCCTTTAGCGAAAACTCAAGATCTTCACAATGTAACATCGCAAAGGCCTTTAGATGATACCGACCAAATATAATTTTCATGTCATTAAATCTCTAGGAGGAGTTCGTTACAGAGTAAAACGTGTCACTTCCTGTTGCCAGCAGGTGGCGCTATGACAATAGCTGAATATGGGCATGTAGATCTCTTCAGGTCAGGAGTCTTATCAAACATGTGAAGTTTGGGGAAGATCGGACATTGTATGGCTGAGTTATTACAACTTCCTGTTTCATGGCGAATCATCGAAATTTGTCAGGCTGCCACGGACACGCCCTTCAACGAAAACTCTAGATCTTCGCAATTTAACGTCACACAGGGCTTTAGATTACCCTGACCAAATTTGGTGTTCATCTGAATAAATCTCTAGGAGGAGTTCGTTAAAGTATGACACATGAAATTGGCAAAAATGACCCAAAATTTGCTGAGAAAATTAAAAATAACTGACTTCCTGTTGGATTTTGGATTTTGCTCTAAGAGACTTTTTTGTAGGTATTGGTGTGTTACATGAGTGTACCGACTTTTATACATGTATGTATAACGCAGCTCGAGGCGCACACCGTGGAATGTCTAAAGGTGGCGCTGTCGAGCCATTTTGCCACGCCCACTTCTGAAACATATATCAGATGTCAATTTTCACCAGTTCTGAGGCGTGTGCAAAGTTTCATGACTTTTCGAGCATGTTTAGTCCCTCAAAAATGCGATTAGGTTTGGAGAAGAAGAATAAAAATAATAATAATAATAATAATAATAATAATAATAATAATAATAATTAAAGCTGCAAGCAGCGATGTACGGGACCTCGCACCCGGGCTCACCGCCAACGGTGGCTTCAGGAAAACAGCGAACGGTGAGCAATATGCATTTAAAGTGATAAATATAGGAGGAATATGTCAAAGTCATTTATATGTGCCAAACTTCCTGCTGCCAGCTGGTGGCGCTATGACTATAACTGGATATTAGCATGTAGATGTGGTCAGGCCAGCACATTTATCATACATATGAAGTTTGGTGCAGATTGAGCATAGTATGTTTGAGTTGTATAAAGCATGACCTATCCTATTGCCAAAAGGTGGCGCTATGATTATAACTGAAAATTGGCCTTTAGATGTCTTCAGGACATGACTCATACCAAACATGTGAAGTTTGGTGCAGATTGGACATTGCATGCTTAAGTTAGTGTTAAACAAGCCATTTCCTGTTGCCAGCAGGTGGCGGTATATTTATAACTGAATATTGGCCTTAAGATGTGTTCAGGCCAGGACTCTTATAAAACGTGTGAAATTTGGGGCAGATCGGAGATTGCATGTTTAAGTTAGTGTGAAACATGTAATTTCCTGTTGCCAGCAGGTGGTGCTATAATTTTAACAGAATATTGGCCTTTAGATGACTTCAGGCCAGCACTCTTACCATACATGTGAAGTTTGGTGCAGATTTGACATTGTATGTTTGAGGTAGTATAAAGCATGACATATCCTATTGCCAACAGGTGGCGCTATGATTATAACTGAATATTGGCCTATAGGTGTCTTCAGGCCATGAGTCTTACCAAATATGTGAAGTTTGGTCCAGACTGGATATTGCATGTTGATGTAAGTGTAAAATAAGACATTTCCTGTTGCCAGCAGGTGGCGCTATGATCATAATGCAATATTGGCCTTTAGATGCGTTCAGGCCAGGACTCTTGTCAAACCTGTGAAGTTTGGGGCAGATCGGACATTTTATGGCTGAGTTACAACAACTTGTATTCCCATGGCGAGACATCGAATTTTGTCATGCCGCCATGGACACGCCCTTCAACGAAAACTCAAGATCTTCACAATTTAATATCGCAAAGGCCTTTAGATTAGACTGAACAAATATAAATTTCATGTCATGAAATCTCTAGGAGGAGTGTGATACAGACTAAAACATGTCACTTCCTGTTTCCAGCAGGTGGCACTATAACTATAACTGAATATTTGCATGTAAATCTTCTCAGGTCAGGACTCTTATCATACATGTGAAGTTTGGGGTAGATCGGACAATGTATGGCTGAGTTATAACAACTTCCTGTTTCATGGCGAAGCATCGAATTTTGCCAGGCCGCCACGGACACGCCCTTCAATGAAAACTCTAGATCTTCGCAATTTAACGTCACAAAGGGCTTTAGATTAGACTGACCAAATTTGTTGTTGATCTGAATTAATCTCTAGGTGGAGTTCGTTAAAGTATGACACCTGAAAATGGCAAAAATGACCCAAAATTTGCAGAGAAAATTAAAAATAACCGACTTCCTGTTGGGTTTCGGAATTTGCAACAAGAGACTTTTTGGTAGGTATTGGGGTTTTACACATGTGTACCAATTTTCGTACATGTACGTGAAACGTAGCTCGAGGCGCACTCCGTTGAATGTGTATAGGTGGCGCTATCGAGCCATTTTGCCACACCCACTTCTGAAACATATATCAGATGTCAATTTTCGCCAGTTCTGAGGTGTGTGCAAAATTTCGTGACTTTTCGAGCATGTTTAGGCCCTCAAAAATGCGATAAGGTTTGGAGAAGAAGAATAATAATAATTAAAGCTGCAAGCAGCGATGAAAGGGACCTCGCACCCGGGCTCACCGCCGACCGGTGGCTTTAGGAACACAGCAAACGGTGGGCAGTATGCTCTTAAAATAGTAAATAGAGGAGGAATATGTGAAAGTCATTTATATGTTCCAAACTTCCTGCTGCCAGCTGGTGGCGCTATGCCTAAAACTGAACATTGACATATAGATGTTTTCAGGCCAGGACTCTTACCAAACATGTGAAGTTTGGTGCAGATCGGACATTGCCTATATAAGTTAGTGTAAAACAAGTCATTTCCTGTTGCCACCAGGTGGCGCTATGATTATAATTGAATATTGGCCTTTAGATGTGCTCAGGCCAAGTCTCTTTCCAAACATGTGAAGTTTGGTGCATATTGAACATGGTATGTTTCAGTTAGTGCAAAGCATGACGTATCCTGTTGCCAACAGGTGGCACTATAATTATAACTGAATATTGGCCTTTAGATGTCTTCAAGCCAGGACTCTTACCAAACATGTGAAATTTGGTGCAGATCGGACATTGCCTGTATAAGTTAGTTTAAAACAAGTCATTTCCTGTTGCCAGCAGGTGGCGCTATGATTATAACGGAAAATCGGCCTTTAGATGTGTTCAGGCCAGCACATTTATCAAACATATGAAGTTTGGGGCAGATTGAGCATAGTATGTTTGAGTTAGTATAAAGCATGACGTATCCTATTGCCAACAGGTGGCGCTATGATTGTAACTGAATATTGGCCTTTAGGTGTCTTCAGTCCATGACTCTTACGAAGCATGTGACGTTTGGTGCATATTGGACATTGCATGCTGATGTTAGTGTAAAATAAGCCATTTCCTGTTGCCAGCAGGTGGCGCTATAATTATAATGCAATACTGGCATTTAGATGTGTTCAGGCCAGGACTCTTATCAAACCTGTGAAGTTTGGGGCAGATCGGACATTTTATGGCTGAGTTACAACAACTTGTATTCCCATGGCGAGACATCGAACTTTGTCACGCCACCATGGACACGCCCTTCAGCGAAAACTCTAGATCTTCACTATTTAATATCACAAAGGCCTTTACATTAGACTGAACAAATATAACTTTCATGTCATGAAATCTCTAGGAGGAGTTCGTTAGAGAGTTAAACAAGTCACTTCCTGTTGCCAGCAGGTGGCGCTATGACTATAACTGAATGTGGGCATGTAAATCTCTTCAGGTCAGGACTCTTATTAAACGTGTGAAGTTTGGGGTAGATCGGACATTGTATGGCTGAGTTATAACAACTTCCTGTTTCATGGCGAAACATCGAATTTTGCCAGGCCGCCACGGACACGCCCTTCAATGAAAACTCTAGATCTTCGCAATTTAACGTCACAAAGGGCTTTAGATTAGACTGACCGAATTTGGTGTTGATCTGAATTAATCTCTAGGAGGAGTTCGTTAAAGTATGACACCTGAAAATGGCAAAAATGACACAAAATTTGCAGAGAAAATTAAAAATAACCGACTTCCTGTTGGGTTTCGGAATTTACAACAAGAGACTTTTTGGTAGGTATTGGGGTTTTACACATGTATACCAATTTTCGTACATGTACGTGAAACGTAGCTCGAGGCGCACTCCGTTGAATGTGTATAGGTGGCGCTATCGAGCCATTTTGCCACACCCACTTCTGAAACATATATCAGATGTCAATTTTCGCCAGTTCTGAAGTGTGTGCAAAATTTCGTGACTTTTCGAGCATGTTTAGGCCCTCAAAAATGCGATAAGGTTTGGAGAAGAAGAATAAAAATAATAATAATAATAATAATAATAAACAGAGCAGATTCAATAGGGTCCTCGCACCATCGGTGCTCGGTCCCTAATAAATATAGCTGCAAGCAGCGATGGTGGGCCCAAGCTGTCAGTGCAACCGCCACGCCGGTGGCATCAAGAAAAATGGGCACAGCGAGCACATGCATTTACAGTAACCCTCTGGCAATCTGGTTTTAATTGATACAGCAATTAAAGGGTTAATCCAAACCATCAAGACTGTGAAAGACTGTTACTTTAATAAATCGTCACGGCAACACCGTTCAAGATATCCAAAATCCGTTTACAATTTAAGTTACTCAATGTTTTGGCATCATGTAGACAAAGTTTGGTTTGTATAGTATAATGCTCCTCTGAGGAGTATGCATTAATTCACACCCATATTTTTCCAAATATCCACATTCAAATCAAAATAGCCGACTTCCTGTTGGTTGTAGCTAATGACTGTAAATTAGAAGGTTGTCCAGCTTGATGAGACCAATATATGTACCAGTTTTGGTGACTGTAGCTAAAACTAACCCCCAAGTTTTCTGAAAAGGTGGCGCTATGCAGTGCCTCTTCCACGCCCTTTTAT
Organism: Aspiorhynchus laticeps; assembly: GCA_023376895.1. Classification (NCBI taxonomy): domain Eukaryota; kingdom Metazoa; phylum Chordata; class Actinopteri; order Cypriniformes; family Cyprinidae; genus Aspiorhynchus; species Aspiorhynchus laticeps. The sequence goes on along the minus strand of CM041810.1, from coordinate 4,649,846 downwards.
GAGCTTTTGCCAGTGTCTGTCTATCATTAATACTGATATGTGTGTTGAGTTTCATGAAATTCTAATTATTATTTGCAGCACAAAAATTTATAAGACCACGTGTATTTATCTTTAGATTTTTTTTATGTTGTAATTAACAATTATTAACCTATTTATATAAAATTATGTTGTCAGTGCCCTACAAATTAACTGATTCTAGGATTTTTTTGTATGTAAAACTGACAGAAAAGGATAAGGCCTAAGAGATTTCTTAAGCTGTAATGCAAAAAAATAAAACAGTAAATAAATTAATAAGTGCTGATTGTTTTTTTTTTCAAGTGATTAAAGAGATGTTTAAAAGTCTCTCTCTCTCTCTCTCTCTCTCTCTCTCTCTCTCTCTCTCTCAATTCAATTCAATTCAATATGTGCTTTATTGGCATGACAATTGTTACAATGTATTGCCAAAGCATAGTGTTTACATTAAATATAGAACAAATATGTATTTAAAAAATAAAATAAATAATAATTAAAAATAAATAAATAAATATATAAACACATGCATGTATATATAATTAAACAAAATAGAACAAATCAATTCTACGAATTCTAGAATTCTATGAACAATTTAAAATTTAGTGTGGTGTGTGTGTGTGAGTGTGTGTGTTGTGTGTTTGTTTGTGTGTGTGTGTGTGTGTGTGTGTGTGTGTGTGTGTGTGTGTGTGTGTGTGTGTGTTTGTTTTGTTTGTGTGTGTGTGTGTGTGTGTGTGTGTGTGTGGGCGCATCACTGATTTGTTGACTCCTCCCTCTTTTTGTGACAGGTGTCAATGTATCTTGCTGCTAGTAAGATACAATCTTGTTTTTCATCTAATAAATATTGAAGTTGTGTTTTCTTGTTTAACATTTTGAAGTCAGGGTAAAGTATTTCCAATTTAAGATAACATTTCTTTCTAATTTCTTCATAGCAGGTGGTAAGGAAGTGTTGCTCTGTCTCCACTTCTCCATGGGTACAGTATGGGCAGATGCGGCTCTCTCTGGGCAGCCAGTGCTGTCGATATCTGCCCGTCTCTATAGTCAGAGTATGACCGCTCAGTCTGTACCTCGTCATTTGTCTTCTTAATTTACAGTCTTTCACTGTACTCAGATATTCTGCAGTTGTGTAATCTCTATTTAGGGTCAAATAACATTCAAGTTTACTTTGTTTTTCTGTTGTTTCATTCCAATAGGTTAGATCATTTTCTTTTAGTGTTTTTATAATTTGGGTGGGCAGAATTTTGTGGATGGGTGTTTCAGTGTCCTGATGCTGGATGTTGTTAGTCATGTTAGTTTGTGTTTGCAGCTTCAGGACCCTCTCTCTCTCTCTCTCTCTCTCTCTCTCTCTCTCTCTCTCTCAGTGTCACCCTGACTCTGAACACACACACACACACACACACACACACATCCCCCCACACAGACAGAAGGAGAGTGATAGTTTTAAAATTTTCTGCTATCCATAGTGTATTGTATATTCATGAAATTAATCACATTTCCTAAGAATGACTTGTTCTGTGTATGTAATTTTTTTATGAAGTGTTTGGAAGCTGCACTTTAAAGATACAAGAAAATTACTGCTATCTTTTTTTACTGTTATTTTAATAAATCACCATTGCCACACTGTTCGAGATATTACCATTTTTAATAATTATTTTAATGATCTATAAGCATTTGTGAAATATTTTGCCTGCATTACAGCTTAGTCTTCATCTGTGAGCTGAACTGTTTTACTGTTACATTCATGAGATGATGTAAATTCAGATGAATATCATGTCAGAGGGTGTCAGAGTTCAGTATCAAATTACAGTCAAATTATTATTTGCAGCACAAAAAATTATAAGACCACGTGTATGTATCTTTAGATTTTTTTATGTTGTAATTAACATAATTATTAACCTAATTATATAAAATGATGTTATCAGTGCCCTACAAATTAACTGGTTCTTGGATTTTTATATTTTTTTGTCCCTAAGACTGACAGAAAAAGATAAGGCCTAGGAAATTTCTTAAGCTATAATGCAAAAAAAAAAAAAAAAAAAAAAAAAAAAAATTAAATGAATAATTAAATAAATAAATAAAATAAAATAAAAAGAATAATTAAATAAATAAATACTGATTGATTTTTTTCTAGTGATTAAAGAGATGTTTAAAAGTCTCTCTCTCTCTCTGGGTCTCTCTGTCTGTCTCTCTCACCCCCCTCCTCACACTAACACTTAACACAGACTCACCCATCCCCCCACATACACAGAGCCAGTGTGATCAAATGTCTTGATAGTTTATTAATTTTCTGTTATTCATAGACCTTTTGTAAAGTCATGAAACTAATCATACTTCTTCAGAATGACTTGCTCTATGTATGTAAAAAGTTTTGAAGTGTTTGGAAGCTGCACTTTAAAGATAAGAAAAGAACTGCTCTCCTTTTTACTGTAACTTTAACAAATCGCCATTAATACACCGTTCAAGATATCCTAAATCCGTTAGCAATTTAGCATCTTCAGTATATTGGCATCATGTTGACAAAGTTTGGTGTGAACTACTTGTTTCTGCTTGGAGGAGTATCAATTTGTTTACAGCTTGATATTCCCCGAAAATTAAATAAAAAAAAAAAGATAGCTGGCTTCCTGTTGGTCGTAGCTAATGAGTGTAAATTAGAAAGTTGTCCGGCTTGAATAGAACAATTTATGTACCGAGTTTGGTGTCTGTAGCTAAAACTAACCCCCCCATTTTTGACAAAAGGTGGCGCTATAGAGCGCCTCTTCCACGCCCGTTTATGAGCTTTTTCCAGTGTCTAACTATCATTAATACTCATATGTGTGTTGAGTTTCATGACATTCTAAACATGTTATCTGCTTCAAAATCACCAAAAACAAATTTTCAAGTTTGAAACGTTGCCATGGCAACAGTATTATAGATATCAATATTCCCTTCACAGTTTTACATCGGCCGTGCTTTGACATTATTCTGATGAAGTTTGAAGCAAATCGATTAAAAATAAGATGCTGAATTCAAAGCATTTTGAAAATGACACACTTCCTGCTGCCAGTTGGTGGCGCTATAACTTTGACTCCTAATAGTCACATCTATGCGCTCGGCATCAAACAACGAACAAAACCCTGAAGTTTGATCAAAATCAGACAATGTATGTGGATGTTATTAGACGCTTCCTGTCTCTCATTTTTCGCCATAAATTCATCGCCTCGCCACGGGCAAACCGTTCGAGATATCAAAAATATCCTGGCAATTTTGCGTCCCCAATGCCTTGAGATCATGTTCACCGAGTTTGGTGGCAATCGGGTGGTAATCTTCAGAGGAGTATATCAAATTCCAGAGCATGGTTTTTTAAACAGCCCTGAATAGCCGACTTCCTGTTGGGCGGAGCCAATGACATGCAGTGTGAAATTTGTTCGGCTCAATGAGATCTATATGTGTACCGAGTTTTATATGAATACGTGCAAGCATGTGTGAGCTATACATCAAGTTTTCAAACTGTGTTCTAGGGGGCGCCGTAGAGCCCCTGTGCCGCGCCCGGGTCCCAGCCTCTGTGGCGTCCGGACGCCAACAGATTCCAACGTGCGTGCGAATTTTCAAGAGTTTTTGAGCATGTTAAGGCCCCCAAAAGTACCCGGATGGTTGAATAAAAAAAAAAAAAAAAAAAAAAAAAAAAAAAATAATAATCCTTTGGAAATCAATAGGGCCCTGCGCCTTACTGGCTTGGGCCCTAATAATAATAATAAACAGAGCAGATTCAATAGGGTCCTCGCACCATCGGTGCTCGGTCCCTAATAAACAGAGCAGATTCAATAGGGTCCTCGCACCATCGGTGCTCGGTCCCTAATAAACGGAGCAGATTCAATAGGGTCCTCACACCATCGGTGCTCGGGCCCTAATAATAAACAGAGCAGATTCAATAGGGTCCTCGCACCATCGGTGCTCGGTCCCTAATAATAATAATAAACGGAGCAGATTCAATAGGGTCCTCACACCATCGGTGCTCGGGCCCTAACTAGACGGATGTCCTGTTACTTCCTCTACAGTCAAAAATCTGGGTCTTATATTAGACAGCAACTTGTCTTTTGAAAAACATATTTCCAATGTTACAAAAACAGCATTCTTCCATCTTAGAAACATTGCCAAGCTAAGGAACATGTTACCTGTTTCTGATGCAGAAAAGCTAGTTCATGCATTCATGACCTCTAGACTGGACTATTGTAATGCACTGCTAGGTGGTTGTCCTGCATCTTCAATAAACAAGCTACAGGTAGTCCAAAATGCAGCGGCTAGAGTCCTTACCAGGTCAAGAAAATATGATCATATTACCCCAATTTTACAGTCTCTGCACTGGCTACCTATTAAGTACCATATCAGTTACAAAATATTATTACTTACCTATAAGGCCCTAAATGGTTTAGCTCCTGCGTACCTAACTAGTCTTTTATCTCGCTACAATCCATCACGCTCCCTAAGGTCGCAAAACTCTGGACTCTTGGTAGTACCTAGAATAGCAAAGTCCACTAAAGGAGGTAGAGCTTTTTCATATTTGGCTCCCAAACTCTGGAATAGCCTTCCTGATAACGTTCGGGGTTCAGACACACTCTCTCTGTTTAAATCTAGATTAAAGACACATCTCTTTAGCCAAGCATTCACATAATGCATTCATATACTGCATCTCATAATCTTGTACTGCAGTTATATCTGATCAAACGCACATTATTATTCTTTAGCTTGGGTTGAACAAATAATTTTTGCTTGAATGGAACAACAACTACGCTAATTATGTCTCTTTGTTTCTCTGTTTCTGCCACGGGATTAACATCCCGTGGTAACTAGGAATTACACAAGCTTCAGTCTGGATCCAGCCCTTAAATGATCTGAGATGACCAAACACCTGAGAAGAGATGATGCCGACCCCTCGGAGGACCTCAGAGGATGCCAACCTCTGATCCCCCAACAACATGCAGAATTAACAAATTTTGCCATAAGTTAATATATTAAGTTTCTCCAATGTATAAATATATTGTAGAAACTTAATTTCCTGTAAAGCGCTTTGCAACGATTGTATCGTAAAAAGCGATGTACAAATAAACTTTAATTGAATTTAAATTAAGCGGAACGCTCTAGTGGGAGCGAAGGTGTTTCTCCTGTATGGCCCCGAAACATCTCCGGAAGAATTAGAGAGAGCACTGATTCGTTATGACAGGAAGACAGAAATAATACAATCAGAAAAGGAAACATCCCATACTACTAATAATAAAGTGCCACGTCCAAAAGACCAGCCTAGGAGGTCAGAGTGAGAAAGGAAGCCGTACAATCGTTACGAAAGGGAAAGCATGCCTTCGCCGCGCCCCGATTATAGATCAGATCAGAAATGGAAAAAAGGGGAAGAGAGGGCAGGAAGGAATGATCAGAAATATCAAACCCGGGGGGTGGAAGATATAGAGATCAGTCAAAGCCCAGGGTAAGTCAAAACGAAAGCGCACGCGGGATGAGCAATTACATTAGCCCAGACAAGTGGGAAAAGATGAGCGCCGAGGAGCGTGCGCGGATCGTAGCCGAGAGGGGCAAGTCCAAAGCGGGAACCAAAATAGGTCAAGTGAGAATAGAAACTCCGCAAAGCAGTGAGAGAAGAGAATTAATGGAAACGAAGGAAGTTAAAATAAAAAGAAAGAGAAATCAGAAGAGAAACGCGGATGAACAGCGCGCGTAGGGTTACGCGGCCCCCCTGAAATGCACTCTAGCGAGGACAGAAGAGGTTGATAACAAATTGTATAAAATTTATGATCAAACAACGTTTAGGGTGGACACTGGAGCTGACCACTCCGTATTAAAACCTTCAGAAAAACATGACAAATTAGTAGATATGATAACGGTAGAAGATTTTGAAGGAAATTCTAGGAATAAAAGAGTTTGGAGAAAAGACGAAATAAATGTGATTTTTGGGAGTGACAACCTCCTGTGCCCAGAAGATCTAATTAAGATAGGGAAGATAGGGGTTGTCGATCAGAATAAAGAGATCGAACGAATAGTGAGGGAATCAGAATTGAGCGATAAAGGGGGGCTGGAAAAGGTCCTAAGAAAATATTCTGATTATTATTCACGCAGTAAGAATGACTGCGGGAAGGTTGACTGTAAATATCAACACGTAATTCAGGGAGGAGTTCCCCCTCCTCAGAGGCAATATAAAATTAATAGTGCGGCGGAACAAGAGATTTCCGAAACTATTATGGAATTAGCTGATCAGGGAATCATCAGAAAGTTAAAAGCCTAATCAGCATGCGGTGACGAATTCTCCATTGCAAGCTGTGGCGAAGAACGACGGAACGTGGAGATTAGTGACTAATTATAAGTCTCTGAACAAGCTAACTGTTCCCGCCCCCAGCATTAACTGCAGCGAGGCGTGTGGCGAGATAGGCAAGGGGAGAGAATGGCTCTCGAAAATCGACCTTGCAAATGGCTATTGGAGCATCCCCCTCGCTGATGAGAGCCGAGAAAAGACTGCTTTTACATTTAGAGGGAGTCAATATGTTTTTAATGTGTTGGCCCAAGGCCTGAAAGACGCGGGAAACCATTTTCAAAGTATGTTATTATCGATATTATCAGGAATACCGGTTATTGTCTACATTGATGATTGTAGTGAGTGGGGCGGGCCGAGAGCCGTGGGAGCAGAGCGAGGCCGGTGGAGTTAATGATAATGGGCGACACCTGCACCACTCACCGGTCTCGAGTCCCACGGAGGAGCTCCGGAAGGATAAAAGGAGGAGCGACAACAGTGCAAGACGAGAGAGGACCAGGCCTGGACTTCTCTCGTCTTGCACTGTCGTCGCTCCTCCTTAACCTGTTGATGAACATTGCAGAACTGCTACAGAAGATAACCACACACTGTTACCACCAGGTGTCGCACACAAAGCAGGACAGCGAAGCGGCACAGGGCAATAGAGAAACTGAGCAGGAAACTGTTATTTTCTGTTGGCTATCGATAATCACATGAAGAAGATTATGATATGGGCTATGAAATCGGCATTAGAACAAAACGTGATAAATTGTTTACGAGAATGGATCAGGTGGGAGGGTCGGATGCAGAGTTTGCGAGCAGACGTAGCGCATATCATCAGCGGAAGGTTAGTAGAAGACTTTTGTAAGGAAAACAAGATTGTTTTGACAAAAAGTATTCCTTATAGACCAGAAACGAATGGGATCGCGGAACGCGCGGTGTGAACTGTTAAAGAATGGTTTGCAAAAAATAAAGAGTTAGGCGATTGGGGCACGAAAATTGATGAGTGTTTAATCTATCTTAACAGGAGCGCTGTGAACCACAACTGCAGAAAGGAAGGCGAAGGGGTACACGCCGCTGCAGGAGTGAAAGAAAATCTGAAGTTTCAGGTGGGAGACCAAGTCATTCTTACGAGGCGGCGTAAGGTTGGCCGCTTTAACGAAGGGTTAGGGACGGTAGACAGTTAACCTGTTAACATGCACCAGGACGCCAGCGCACTGAAAGCTCTTTGTTTGCACATGTCATTGTTTTCAAATCGATAAAATGAAACTGGACAAAATTAATCTTGACAAACTATATATAATTTTGAAGGTCTAAGCCTCAAGCATCGACGACAGATCGCTGTTTTTCGATGGAAAGCTTATAAGGAATGTATTTGCTAAATTTGTGTAAGCAGTAGACATCAAAACATGTATAAAAAAACCGCAGTACATACCAGATTCATCCTGATAATGAGACACAAACGTATCCACTGCTGTAAATCCCGGTTTAGTTTGAGAGATAAGGGTCCACCGAACAACATTCTATCGAGCACTTTTAGTCCAAAGAAACAATAACGTTGTAATTTGGATCGTTATTCGTTTGTTTACGTCTCATCTCTTCAGGGAGAGTTATTGTTTGTGTCCGTTATGGAACAAATTACGCTCAAAAACAGTGTCTTGGTGGTAAAAAAAACAGCATGATTTTGTAGCAGGCAATGTCCCAAACAGAATGAGATCATCCAAAAAAAAAAAAGTCAAAGATACACGGAAAATTGTTTATTTGAATTCTGGCGCTCCCTCGTGACGGCGCGTGACACACGCTGTGACGCACCTGTCATCTGATGGGGGCGTAACTTAGCAATCGGCTTTTTGGACAAATAATCTTTTTTTTTTTTTTTTTTTCCTTCAACAGTTTTCATATATGTTTGCGTGTTTTGTGGGTAATGTGCCTGTATCTGTATGATTACCATCTGTATGGCTGATAATCAGCATGTAATTACTGACTGTTCACAGATATCAGTGTGAATGCAGTCTATATAAAAGGCCATTATAATGTGATTATTGACAATATGGGCCATCTGTATGATTACCATCTGTATGAATGATCGTCAATATGTGATTACAGATATACAGGATCATCTGTATGTCAGGAAATCAGAGTATGTACTTAAGTTTTTTTTATTATTATTATTATTGTTTTTTTTTCATCACTCAAAAATTATTCTTTTTGTATTTTTCTAGTGCTCAAATAAATCACTGATATGATGTCTAAGATTCTGTCTACTGTTTTATAATTGAAAAACTGCAGTGGCATGTATAATGACTAAATAGTTTGTAGTAGAACCCTTCAATAATTTGGTAAATATTTTTCCTCAAACAGAGGGGGGGACTAGAAAAATGGCTGCAGGAATCTCATTTTTCATGGTATCTTCTTCAGATTTGAAATATAAACTCATGAGACATGTGACTTTCAACCCATTACTTTTCTGGATTTCTCCAGGACTGATTTCATGTATTTTTATATGAAATAAAAAAAATAATTCAGTGTGGTACAATTTTTATCAAGGCACTTCAGTGTCTATAACTTTTTATATTTTTGAGCATTATCAACTCTCGGACGGCCCTGGCCCAATTTAAACCCTGAGCGTGACCATGCATTATAAAATTTATATTTTGGCATGCATGCACCCCGACTTCGATTGGATTGGGGGGATTGAAGCAGAATTGTATGAAAAACAACCCGATGTGCATATGGTACGTCGAGGTTTCATGAGAAGAACACGCAGGCTCCTGTGTGAGCCCCAGAAATAATGTGTGTTTACAGGATAAAATGCAGCAGTCCGTGTCTGTGGAGAGCCTGACAGAGGAGCTGATGGAGGCGAGGCAAGTCATCGAGAAACTACAGACATAGCGGCGAGTCTGCAGATGGATAAGTATCATTCTTTGGATAATTCTAATGTTAGGAATATTTTTGTTGATATTGATTAGAGTAAGTTACATGTTAGAATGGGAGATTATGATGGGAGAGTTATTTTTGCAGAGTTGCAGGTGGAAAGAGAGAATGTTACCAGATATGAATTAACTGTGTGGGGAACAAACAAAGAAAAAAAGAGCGAAATAGAAAAGAATACCGCACATTTTTGGAAATGGTTAGACGACGTTAGTACGGATAAAATAATGTACTACAAGGTGAGAAAACCTAAAGTGAGACTTAAAAGTATTGTGAAAATAAAGCACTGGCATAACAAGAAAATAGAAATATATGAAGAGAACAGTTTTGTTGAGGAACAAGAAGGAAACGGAACGGTTAAATATTTTATTGGATCGACTTACAGAACCAGTATAAACAAAGAAATTGGAGGGTGTTGGATACTGAGAACATGGAAAAACTTTAATCCGTGGAAAGCAGGCCAGTGTAAAGTTAGAGGAACAGTAAAGAGAAGTAAAAGAGGTAAGGAAAAAGAGAAAATAGTTTCAGCTGGAAAAATAAAAAAGAGTATAGAAGATTGGATAAAAGCCAGTAAAATGCTTAATCCAGAAGGCGAGTTCATTTTACTAACACCGGCTAGAGATAGAGTGGTCGGTTCCCACAGAACAGGCTACGCAGAAATGGAGTCTAGATCCGAGACATGGATTGATTTAAAATTAAATCAAACTTATCCGTGGATTTGGAGAAAGAGAATGGCTCTCCCGAGGGTTAAGTTTAATTTTAAAATAGGATATTGGGAAATAGACAGCATGAAATGGGAAACAGACATGTATCTAACTAAAATGGAATTAAATAAGACGTTAAAGACGGAGAGAGACATTAAAGAGCATTATGAGAATAATGTAAAACTGTTGGATAAATGTGTGAGGAAAGAGCTTAGCAAAAAGAGACATGGTAAGAAATATTTTTATACGAAAATAGATTATAACGATTTTGCTTACGCGTATATTTTTGTGATAAGAAGGGAGAAGTGTTAGATTGTAGTGACTTTTTAAATGGCACAAACCCTTTCACAGGAAATCGAACGGCCAAGGTTTTGAGTATTAAAAGGAAATTATACATGAAAAGAGTAAACATTTACAGGGGAAAAGATAAAGAAGGTGTCTTTAGACAAAAAAAATTTTTTTTCGAAGACGCGGTTTACGGTGTAGCAGGGTTAGAATGCGGAGAAGTATTAAAGGCATGTGCTGAAGGACATGACTCGTTACAATTAAACAAGATAGCATTGGTTTTGTGTTATGTAAAAAGTGGAATCACGCCATTAACTTGGACATTTAAAAGGAGTAAAATAGCAAATAGATTCGAAATGAGTTTCGGAGTAGGGGGAGTTATTAGGATAATAGATAGGAATTTGGAGTGGAAAATAATGGAAATAATGTTCCGTTAACGGGACTTGATGCTATAGCAATCGATGATTTATCTCATACAATTCAAAGAAGGGACTGGAGAGAGAAATGGTGCAGCGGCAAGGATGATAATTATTATTTAGGTTTAGGTTGGATGAAAAATAGTCTTTGCAATACGAGCATCGAAATTATAGGGGAACCAATTAAAGGCGGTCCTAGATGGTATGAATCTCCTGGAGATTTTGTACAGGAAGGCGTCCAGGGAATAAAAAGGCAGCTAATGCAGTGGTTAATTTTATTACGAAGGATGTATGGTCAGGATTGATAGACTTTTTAATTAACACTGGCTGGTATGTTATACGGGGGATTAATTTTATTAGGTTTAGTTTTATTGTTCATCATTTTAAAATGTTCCTGTGCAGCATTAGGCACGAGAATATATTTGAGGACAATAGAGAAACGTGACGAGCTAGCAGTTTTAGAAAAGCTGATAGATTTTCAAGATAAGAAACAGAAACATTTCAGGAAGAGACAGAGAAGCATTTCAGAACGTCCTTTGTTGTGAGAAAACGGAAAAAAACGGTTACAGGATGTAAAGACACCTGTCGAAGCGAGATGGTGGAAAAAGAGTAGGAGGCGTCAAGAACATATAGAAAATATAGGTTGGGTGTAACGGATGGAGAGGTCACTCGTGACTTGAGAAGGCCAACGGACAATACCACAATTAGAATTTTTCAAACGAAAATAATTAAACCTTTTTGGGAAAAAAAAGGGGGGGGGGAATTTATATTTTTGGGGGAAATCAATTGTTCCAGTTACAGACCAACAGAGATCTAAATTTGATAAAGCTAGAAATGGCATCCAACTGGACAGACAATCAGACTACCAATGGAACAGCTGGAGGGAACGGAGAGGTTCCTCCTATCGTTCCGGAATCTTTGATTCAGGTCAGTGAGATTGGAATATTTGTTTTATGGGTGCTAATACAGAGCGTGGGAAGAAATCTCTGTTGGCATTTGATCGGGGCCTTTTTGCAAATAATTAGAATAATTCTGATGAAAAGAATTAGTAAAATTATTTTGATTTGTAATGTGATTATAATATCTGAAGGATGGAGTGAGATATTAGGAGTCAGAGGAATGATAGCCTTAACTATGACAAGTGTGTGTAAATTATGTATTGATTTATGTGTAAAGATACTAGAAAAAGAAAAATTTCAACACCATTAACATCAATTCCATGTGACAGTATTAAATCTAGAGTATGATTTCGACTATGAGTAGGTCCTGAAACGTGTTGTCTAACCCCAATAGAGTTCAGAATGTCTATGAATGCTGATCCTAATGCATCTTTTTCATTATCAGCATGGATATTAAAATCACCCACAATTAGGACTCTATCTGCAGCCATTACTAACTCTGATAGAAAATCAGCAAATTCTTTAATAAAGTCTGTATGGTGCCCTGGTGGCCTGTATACAGTAGCCAGTACAAACGTCACGGGGGATTTATCATTAATACTTTTTTCTCTAGATAATTTTATATGAAGCACCATTACTTCAAAGGAGTTATACTTAAAGCCTGTCTTCTGAGAAATACTGAGAATATTGTTATAAATTGTAGCAACACCTCCCCCTTTGCCTTTTGGACGCGGCTCATTTTTGTAACAGTAATCTTGGGGGGTAGACTCATTTAAAATAATGTATTCATCTGGTTTTAGCCATGTTTCTGTCAAACAGAGCAAATCTAGGTTATGATCATTAATCAAATCATTTTCAAAAAGTGCTTTTGTAGAAAGGGACCTGATATTCAGTAAACCAAGTTTTATCAATTGTTTCTGTGTATTGTAAACATTTTTTATTTGTTGAACATCAATTAAATGGTTACTCATAAATAGTTTTTGACGTTTTCTGTATTTTCTAGTTCGGGGAACAGACATAGTCTCTATAGTGTGATATCTAGGTGAAGGAGTCTCTATGTGCTGAGAATTAACTGACTTCTGTGACGTGAGGCGGCTGGCAGACGGTCGGTATAGCCAGTCTGTCTGCTTCCTTACCTGGGCTCCAGTTAGTCAAGTAGGAACTCTAAGACTATGTGCCAAATTTTTAGAGAGAATAGCGGCACCACCCCAGGAGGGATGAACACCATCTCTTTTCAACAGGTCAGGTCTGCCCCAAAAGCTCGTCCAATTGTCTATAAAACCTATGTTGTTTTGCGGGCACCACTTAGACATCCAGTCATTTAATGATGACAGTCTGCTATGAATCTCATCACCCCGGTAAGCAGGGAGGGGGCCAGAGCATATTACAGTGTCTGACATCGTACTTGCAAGTTCACACACCTCTTTAACATTATTTTTAGTGATCTCCGACTGGCGAAGTCGAACATCATTAGCGCCGGCGTGGATAACAATCTTACTGAATTTACGTTTAGCATTAGCCAGCACTTTTAAATTTGCCAAGATGTCAGGCGTTCTGGCTCCCGGTAAACAATGGACTATGGTAGCTGGTGACTCTATTTTCACGTTCCGTACAATAGAATCGCCAATAACTAGAGCACTTTCACCAGGTTTCTCAGTGGGTGCGTCACTGAGTGGGGAGAACCTGTTTGATGTTCTGATCGGAACGGAAGAGCGGTGTTTTGACCCGCGACTATGCTGCCTCACAGTCACCCAGTTGCCCTGCTGCACAGGCTCTACCGGAACCAACCAATGTACAGGATTCCCTGAGCTAGTCACATCCAAAGCAGTACCTACAGCCCTCACATTCTTACTGTCCTCAACTAAAGTTTGGATGCGTGTCTCTAGTTCTAAAACCTTCTCTGTCAGCCTAACTATTTCCCTGCATTTATCACATGTGAATCCCTCATCACCGACAGAGATAGATAAACTGTACATGTGGCAAACTGTGCAAATAACAATAGCAGGAGAAGAAGCCATTACTCACCGTGATTGATGAATGATAACAACTTAACTTACCACTTACCACTCCACTTACCACTTACCACTGTTGTTTGATAAACTCGTGAAAAACGGAGCGAGAGAGAAATGAAAACGGAGCGAGAAAAAAAGAAAACAATAATAGGCGCGAATGGAACCGCGAGTGACAAGCTAACCGGCTAACGAATGCTAACGCGCTGCACTCGCGGTTTTAGAAGCGAGCGATCAAATTAGTTTGATAGATAATACCAGAAATATGGTGGGAATTAAGTTATATATTATCACTTTAAACAACAGAGTGAAAGTAAGGTAAAGATTCAATAAAAAAGCAGAGCTACAATCACAAACCGCACAGCAGCACAACAGACAGAAACAGACTGAAGCAATCGAACTGTGACTCCAGTCGGTCGATTGACTCCAGTGTAACACTAAGGCCCCGGCCCTGCTACGTGCCCAAGGTTCCTACCACTCCCTTCAGGGACCAGGTAGTGAACCTGCAAGTAGGGGTGACCCCAAATAGTCAACGATTTGATGCTTCGATAGGAGGAGCCTGATTCGACTCCCAATCTCACAGTCGAATATTCACGGGGTGTTATGATCATGCCATTTTGAAAATATGGAGGTGCTCAAATCTTTGATTTCACATAAAACGTCTCAGGTTACTATCGTAACCTCGGTTCCCTGAGAGCGGGAACGAGACATCACGGAGAATTCTCCGTTATGGGAACTCCTTCCTTCCAACCTTTCCTGAAGTCCTATTGGCTCACGCCAGTCAAATGACTGGCCAATTGTCACGAAGTATATACATCGCATGCAAATACTGACAAGCTGAGAGGCAGTATAAAATGAGGTGCACACAACAATTACGTCAGAATTGGATACTGAACGCCGCTTAGCTGGTCGTGCAGCGAGCACGGCGACCTCCGTGATGTCTCGTTCCCGCTCTCAGGGAACCGAGGTTACGATAGTAACCGGAGATGTTCCCTCTCGAGCTTTCACGAGACATCAAGGAGAATTCTATTCGGAACGATGGGAACGATATTCAATCCCACCGTGAGAGATGCTACGAGCAGCCTGTACAAGTTACACTCTAGCGAAGATAGAACACACACACAATTCCCACAAATAGCGACGCTTGAAGGCAGGCTCGCAGCTGATAGGTGGAGATAAGCCAATGAGTGTCTAAAGCCCAGGTATACAAAATTTGCATATCTGGTCAGTAATAACGTATGCTGCGCTGAAAAAACAGGGCAGAAGCAAAAACAACAGCATTGTGAGAAGGCTGCACAGAGATAACTGTGTTAACAGCAGTCAACACAAAACATGATGGTACACCAATAGAATATACATTGTATAACTGGAGCTGCACTGAGTACAGGGCAGACAACAACAACAATAGCATAAAAGAGCTGCACAGAGTAATTACTGTGTGAGGCAGCAAACACATATGAATAGATGTTGCATAAACGTGAATTAGTCACTCACCGACAGCACTTCGGAGGCCAAGGACTGACCGTCCAGCTTGTAAAACCCGGCAAGGTATTCTGAGAAGACCAGCCGGCTGCAAAGCATATTTCCTGAATAGACATACCTCTCAACCACGCACAGGAGGCGATAACCCTTGTTGAGTAGACCCTAATGTGAAAGGGGCATTCCAAACCTTGGCTCGTATAAGCAGCCGTGATAGCGTCCACAATCCAGTGGGAAGCCTCTGTTTTGATACGGCCTTTCGCACAACCACCGTAGCACACAAGATAGCTGGTCAGATTGCCGAAAGCTGGCCGAACGGTCGATGTAAATCCTCAAAGCCCTGACTGGGCACACCGAATCTGAGCATTCGCATCACGTGAGGTCGATGACTCAGAAAACAGGGCAGACAGCGAAACAGTCTGCGTTCTGAAGGGGGTAGATGGTGATTTTAAGCACGTGATTCTCGGCCAGAGAGTGACGCTGCAGTCACCGGGTCCACAGTGAATACAGTCGCTGTCCACAGAAAATGCATGTAAATCCCCTATGCGCTTAGCCGAAGCAAGGGGAAGAAGAAGTGCACTTGAGAGTCCTTCATATCAACGGATGCTAAAGGCTCGAGTTGTAGCTGTGAAAGAGCTATTAACACCACCTCTAGGACCCAGGGCGGGACTGAAGGAGGGCGCGGGGAATGCAATCTACAAGAAAACTCACCACCAGCGCATGCCTACCAATCGATTGCCCGCCCAGCGGGGAACGAAACAAGGCAATAGCGTCCACGTAGACTTTCGGTGTTGATAGTAAAGATCCATTATCTAGTCTGTACCGTAGAAAATGCAGAACATCCGACACGGAGCAAGCAGCCGGGTCGATATGAACATAACGGCACTGTTTCACAAACACTCCCCATTTCAGAGCATTCAGAGCTTTTTTTTTTATATATATATATATATATATATATACAGCCTGGCTGCTGGCCAGTGCGATGTCAGCGCGTCCCCCTTCAGCGGGGAGTGAGACAGGGAGAAGAACAGCAGGCAATGTGCATTCTCGAGCTCGTGGTGAACAGATCCACCTCCGCTGCCCCGTAGCGAGTCCAAATCATTCGAACCGACTCAGGGTGCAACCTCCACTCTCCTTGAGGAATCCCCTTCCTCGAAAGCATGTTCTCCCTGTGGTTCAGAAGACTGGGGATGTGCGCTGCTCTGACAGAGAGAAAGTGACGGTCCGCACATAGCAGGAGATTCGCTGCATGCTTGTTGGATCGTACGCCTCCTTGGTGATTTATGTACGAAACCACAGACATGTTGTCGGTGCGAATCAATACATGCCGCAGTTCCAGCTCCAATCCTTAGAGCTAAGAACACTGCTTCCAGCTCCAAGCGGTTTATGTGCCAACGGCTCTGAGGTTCTGACCACAGCCCTAAAGTCGGCATGCCCTCGCACACTGCTCACCGGCCTCCAGTCGATGTGTCAGTCGTGACCACGACACGTGACGTCACCAAGCCCAGGGGAACCCCTGGCTGAAGAGATTTTAGCGGCACGGCCTCAGAGCTTCGATGCAGCCGCGGGGGACCACGATGCGCAAACGGCCCAAAGTCCACGCCATCCAAGTGACTCGAGATTTCAGCCAAACTGCAGCGGGCGCATGTGTAGTAAACTGTCCAGTTTGAAAAGGCACAGGGAAGACAAACTGGCGGCCGAGCGCGCGTCTCCACTGCTTTTAGTCGAAGCACACTCCCAGATACGTTAGACTGCCTCGGGGCAAGAATGCTCTTACGCATATTCACGCATAGCCTCAAGAACTCCAAGTGACGAAGCAGTTTGTCTATATGGCTGGCTGGCGTGTCCCGTGACTGAGCTAATATCAGCCAGTCATCCAAATAATTGAGAACGCGCATTCCGCTCGCTCTGAGGGGATGGGAGGAGCTGCGTCCATGCACTTCGAGAAAGTGCGCGGGGGCCAAAGCCAGCCCAAACAGGAGAACAGACAGGGTACTGGTACGCTATGCCCTCGAGAGCAAACCTCAGAACACGTCTGTGATGCGGTGCTATCTGAATGTGAAAGTACACGTCCTTTAAATCCACGGACGCAACCAGTCCCCGGGGCGAATTTGCACCAGGATCTGTTCCAGCGATATCATTCTGAACGGACGCTTGCAGAGCGCTCTGTTGATGGGCCTGAGATCTAGAATCGAGCAGAGTCTTCCATCCCTCTTGGCCACCACAAAATAGCGGCTGTAAAAGCTACTTTCCAGCTCGCTCGCCGGGATTCGTTCTATCGCTCCTTTTTCGAGCAGGTTGCATAGCTCTTCTCTCAAGACCGGGGCATTTCGGTTCAATGTTAGAGACGCCGTTGAAACAGGGTGGTCTGCATCTGAATTGAGGGGCGTACCCACGCTCTATCACGCCGAGTAACCAGCTTGAGATTCTCGGAATAGTTTTCCCACGCGCTCAAGAACTGACATAGCGGCTTTAGCGGCTTGGTCGTTGGATGAGCTGGTGAGTGCTGGGCAGCTATAACCCACGTGAGCAGTGGCTCTGTACCGCTCTGAGGCGGGGCACGTGGCGCTGTATTGACTGAGTGAGGAGGAAAGAGCGTTTTTGCGCAAATATATGCACTTTAATGAACATACACTATCACACAAATTTGAACAATTTGAGACAGCTTGCGGGCTCTTTCCAGGCCTCTTTACTCTTTTCCCCGCACA